>JBBMRE010000119.1:0-329764 GCA_037974335.1 Prionace glauca
TCACGTGCTCACTGTGTCGGTCCTGTGTCTCTCTCGGTCACTGTGCCTCACTCGGTTCCCTGTGTCTCTCTCCGTCCTTATGTCTCTCTCTCGGTCCCTGATACTCTCTCGCTCAGCCCCTGTGTCTCTCTCGGTCACTGTCTCTCTCTCGGTCCCTGTGTCTCTCACGGTCCCTGTGTCTCTCTCTTGGTCCCTGTGTCTCTCTCGGTCCCTGTGTTTCTCTCTCACTTTCAGTGTCTCTCTCGGTCCCTGTGTCTCTCACGGTCCCTGTGTCTCTCTCTCGCTCCTGTGTCTCTCTCGGTAACTGTGCCTCACTCGGTCCCTGTGTCTCTCTCCGTCCTTGTGTCTCTCTCTCGGTCCCTGATTCTCTCTCTCTCAGCCCCTGTGTCTCTCTCGGTCACTGTCTCTCTCTCGGTCCCTGTGTCTCTCACGGTCCCTGTGTCTCTCTCTCGGTCCCTGTGTCTCTCTCGGTCCCTGTGTCTCTCTCTCACTTTCAGTGTCTCTCTCGGTCCCTGTGTCTCTCACGGTCCCTGTGTCTCTCTCTCGCTCCCTGTGTCTCTCTCGGTCACTGTGTCTCTCACTCGGTCCCTGTGTCTCTCACTCGGTCCCTGTGTCTCACTCGGTCCCTGTCTCTCTCTCTCACTTTCAGTGTCTCTGTCGGTCCCTGTGTCTCTCTCTAGGTCCTTGTGTCTCTCTCGGTCCTTGTGTCACTCTCTCGGTCCCTGTGTCCTCTCCTCTCGGTCCCGGTGTCTCTCTCGGTCCCTGTGTCTCTCTAACAGTCCCTGTGTCTCTATCGGGCCCTGTCTCTCTCTCGGTCCCTGTGTCTCTCTCGGTCCCTGTGTCACTCTCTCTCGGTCCCTGTCTCTCTCTCGGTCCCTGTCTCTCTCTCGGTCCCTGTCTCTCTCTCGGTCCCTGTGTCTCTCTCTCGGTCGCTGTGTCTCTCTCTCGGTCCCTGTGTCTCTCTCTTGGTCACTGTGTTTCTCTCAGTCCCTGTGTCTCTCTCTCGGTCCCTGTGTCTCACTCGGTCCCTGTTTATCTCTCTCGGTCCCTGTGTCTCTCTCTCGGTCCCTTTGTCTCTCTCTCTCGGTCCCTGTGTCTCTCTCTGTCCCTGTGTATCTCTCTCAGTCCCTGTGTCTCTCTCTCGGTCCCTGTCTCTCTCTCGGTCCCTGTGTCTCTCACTCGGTCCCTGTGTCTCTCACTCGGTCCCTGTGTCTCTCTCTCGGTCCCTGTGTCTCTCTCTCTCGGTCCCTGTGTCACTCTCAAGGTCCCTGTGTCCTCTCTCTCGGTCCCGGTGACTCTCTCGGTCCTGTGTCTCTCTAACGGTCCCTTGTGTCTCTCTCGGGCCCTGTCTCTCTCTCGGTCCCTGTGTCTCTCTCGGTCCCTGTGTCACTCTCTCTCGGTCCCTGTCTCTCTCTCGGTCCCTGTGTCTCTCTCGGTCCCTGTGTCTCTCTCGGTCGCTGTGTCTCACTCGGTCCCTGTGTCTCTCTCGGTCCCTGTGTCTCCCTCTCACCCCAGTGTCTCTCTCGGTCCCTGTGTCTCTCTCTCTCGGTCCCTGTGTCTCTCTCTCTCGGTCCCTGTGTCTCTCTCGGTCGCTGTGTCTCACTCGTCCTGTGTCTCACTCGGTCCCTGTGACTGTCTCGCTCCTTGTGTCTCTCTCTCGGTCCCTGTGTTTCTCTCTCTCCAGTCCCTGTGTCTCTCTCGGTCACTGTCTCTCTCTCGGTCACTGTCTCTCTCTCGGTCCCTGTGTCTCTCTCGGTCCCTGTGTCACTCGGTCCCTGTGTCTCTCTCCGTCCTTGTGTCTCTCTCTCGGTCCCCTGTTCTCTCTCTCTCTCAGTCCCTGTGTCTCTCTCGGTCACTGTCTCTCACTCGGTCCCTGAGTCTCACTCGGTCCCTGTGTCTCTCTCTCAGTCCCTGTGTCTCTCTCTCGGTCCTGTCTCTCTCTCAGTCCCTGTGTCTCTCTCTCGGTCCCTGTGTCTCTCTCTCGGTCCCTGTGCCTCTCTCGGTCCCTGTGTCTTACTCGGACCCCTGTGACTCTCTCAGTCACTGTCTCTCTCTCAGTCCCTGTGTCTCTCTCTCGGTCCCTGTCTCTCTCTTGGTCCCTGTGTCTCTCTCGGTCCCTGTGTCTCTCTCGGTCCCTGTGTCTCTCTCTCGTCCCTGTGTCTCTTTCAGTTCCTGTCTCTCTCTCGATCCCTGTATCTCGCTCTCGGTCCCTGTGTCTCTCTCTCGTTCCCTGTCTCTCTCTCAGTCCCTGTGTCTCTCTCTCGGTCCCTGTGTCTCTCTCTGGGTCCCTGTGTCTCTCTCGGTCCCTGTGTCTCTCTCGGTCCGGTCTCTCTCTCGGTCCCTGTCTCTCTCTCTTGCTCTCTGCGTCTCGCTCGGTCCCTGTGTCTCACTTTGTCCTGTGACTCTCTCAGTCACAGTGTCTCTCTCAGTCCCTGTGCCTCTCTCTCGGTCTCTGTGTCTCGCTTTCGGTCCCTGTGTCTGTCTCTTGGTCCCTGTGTCTCTCACGGTCCCTGTGTCTCTCACTCGGTCCCTGTGCCTCTCTCGGCCCCTGTGACTCTCTCTCGGTCCCTGTGTCTCTCTCGATCCCTGTCTCTCTCTCTCGGTCCCTGTGTCTCTCTCGGTCCCTGTCTCTCTCTCTTAATCTCTGTGTCTCTCTCGGTCCCTGTCTCACTCTCAGTCCCTGTGTCTCTTTCTCGGTCCCTTTGTCTCTCTCTCGGTCCCTGTGCCTCAGTCAGTCCCTGTCTCTCTCTCAGTCCCTGTGTCTCTCTCTCTCGTTCCCTGTCTCTCTCTCTTGCACTGTGTCACTCTCGGTCCCTGAGTCTCTCTCTCGGTCCCAGTGTCTCTCTCGGTCCCGGTTGTCTCTCTCGGTCCCTGTGTCACTCTCTCGGTCGCTGTCTCTCTCTCTTGCCTCTCTGCGTCTCTCTCGGTCCCAGTGTCTCACTTTGTCCCTGTGACTCTCTCAGTCCCCTGTGTCTCTCTCAGTCCCTGTGTCTCTCTCAGTCCCTGTCTCTCTCTCAGTCCCAGTGTCTCTCTCTTGGCCCCCTGTGTCTCGCTCTCGGTCTCTGTGTCTCTCTCGGTCCCCTGTGTCTCTCACTCGGTCCCTGTCCTCTCTCTCAGTCCCTGTGACTCTCTCTTGGTCCCTGTGTCTCTCTCTCGGTCCCTGTGTCTCTCTCGGTACCTGTGTCTCTCCCGGTCCCTGTCTCTGTCTCTCTCGGTCCCTGTGTCTCTCTCTCGTCCCTGTGTCTCTCTCGGTCGCTGTTTCTCACTCGGTCCCTGTGTCTCTCTCGGTCCCCTGGTCTCCCTCTCACCCTAGTGTCTCTCTCGGTCCCTGTGTCCTCTCTCTCTCGGTCCCTGTGTCTCCCTCTCTCGGTCCCTGTGTCTCTCTCGGTCGCTGTGTCTCACTCAGTCCCTGTGTCTCTCTCGGTCCCTGTGTCTCTCTCTCGGTCCCTGTGTCTCTCTCTCTCAGTCCCTGTGACTCTCTCGGTCACTGTCTCTCTCTCGGTCCCTGTGTCTCTCTCGGTCACTGTGTCTCTCTCGGTCCCTGTGTCTCACTCGGTCCCTGTGTCTCTCTCACTTTCAGTGTCTCTGTCGGTCCCTGTGTCTCTCTCTCAGTCCCTGTGTCTCACGAGGTCCCTGTGTCTCTCACTCGGTCCCTGTGTCTCTCTCTCACTTTCAGTGTCTCTGTCGGTCCCTGTGTCTCTCTCTCGGTCCCCGGTGTCTCTCTCGGTCCCTGTGTCTCTCTCTCTCTGTCCCTGTGTCTCTCTCTCGGTCCCGGTGTCTCTCTCGGTCCCTGTGTCACTCTCTCGGTCCCGGTGTCTCTCTTGGTCCCTGTGTCTCTCTCTCTCGGTCCCTGTGTCTCTCTCTCGGTCCCTGTGTCTCTCTCTCTCGGTCCCCTGTGTCTCTCTCTCTCGGTCCCTGTGTCTCTCTCTCGGTCCCTGTGACTCTCTCTCGGTCCCTGTGTCTCTCTCGGTCCCTGTGTCACTCTCTCTCGGTCCCTGTCTCTCTCTCGGTCCCTGTGTCTCTCTCGGTCCCTGTGTCTCTCTCGGTCGCTGTGTCTCACTCGGTCCCTGTGTCTCTCTCGGTCCCCTGTGTCTCCCTCTCACCCCAGTGTCTCTCTCGGTCCCCTGTGTCTCTCTCTCTCGGTCCCTGTGTCTCTCTCTCTCGGTCCCTGTGTCTCTCTCGGTCGCTGTGTCTCACTCGTCCCTGTGTCTGCCTCGCTCCTTGTGTCTCTCTCTCTCGGTCCCTGTGTCTCTCCCTCTCACCCCTGTGTCTCACTCGGTCCCTGTGACTGCCTCGCTCCTTGTGTCTCTCTCTCTCGGTCCCTGTGTCTCTCTCTCTCAGTCCCTGTGTCTCTCTCGGTCACTGTCTCTCTCTCGGTCCCTGTGTCTCTCTCGGTCACTGTGTCTCTCTCGGTCACTGTCCTCTCTCTCGGTCCCTGTGTCTCTCTCGGTCACTGTGCCTCACTCGGTCCCTGTGTCTCTCTCCGTCCTTGTGTCTCTCTCTCGGTCCCTGATTCTCTCTCTCTCAGCCCCTGTGTCTCTCTCGGTCACTGTCTCTCTCTCGGTCCCTGTGTCTCTCACGGTCCCTGTGTCTCTCTCTTGGTCCCTGTGTCTCTCTCGGTCCCTGTGTCTCTCTCTCACTTTCAGTGTCTCTCTCGGTCCCTGTGTCTCTCACGGTCCCTGTGTCTCTCTCTCGCTCCCTGTGTCTCTCTCGGTCACTGTGCCTCACTCGGTCCCTGTGTCTCTCTCGGTCCCTGATTCTCTCTCTCTCAGCCCCTGTGTCTCTCTCGGTCACTGTCTCTCTCTCGGTCCCTGTGTCTCTCACGGTCCCTGTGTCTCTCTCTCGGTCCCTGTGTCTCTCTCCGGTCCCTGTGTCTCTCTCTCACTTTCAGTGTCTCTCTCGGTCCCTGTGTCTCTCACGGTCCCTGTGTCTCTCTCTCGCTCCCTGTGTCTCTCTCGGTCACTGTGTCTCTCACTCGGTCCCTGTGTCTCTCACTCGGTCCCTGTGTCTCACTCGGTCCCTGTCTCTCTCTCTCACTTTCAGTGTCTCTGTCGGTCCCTGTGTCTCTCTCTAGGTCCTTGTGTCTCTCTCGGTCCTTGTGTCACTCTCTCGGTCCCTGTGTCTCTCTCTCGGTCCCGGGTGTCTCTCTCGGTCCCTGTGTCTCTCTAACAGTCCCTGTGTCTCTATCGGGCCCTGTCTCTCTCTCGGTCCCTGTGTCTCTCTCGGTCCCTGTGTCACTCTCTCTCGTCCCTGTCTCTCTCTCGGTCCCTGTCTCTCTCTCGGTCCCTGTCTCTCTCTCGGTCCCTGTGTCTCTCTCTCGGTCGCTGTGTCTCTCTCTCGGTCCCTGTGTCTCTCTCTTGGTCACTGTTGTTTCTCTCAGTCCCTGTGTCTCTCTCTCGGGTCCCTGTGTCTCACTCGGTCCCTGTGTATCTCTCTCGGTCCCTGTGTCTCTCTCTCGGTCCCTTTGTCTCTCTCTCTCGGTCCCTGTGTCTCTCTCTGTCCCTGTGTATCTCTCTCAGTCCCTGTGTCTCTCTCTCGGTCCCTGTCTCTCTCTCGGTCCCTGTGTCTCTCACTCGGTCCCTGTGTCTCTCACTCGGTCCCTGTGTCTCTCTCTCGGTCCCTGTGTCTCTCTCTCGGTCCCTGTCTCTCTCTCAGTCCTGTGTCTCTCTCTCGGTCCCTGTGTCTCTCTCTCGGTCCCTGTGCCTCTCTCAGGTCCCTCTGTCTTACTCGGACCCTGTGACTCTCTCAGTCACTGTCTCTCTCTCAGTCCCTGTGTCTCTCTCTCGGTCCCTGTCTCTCTCTTGGTCCCTGTGTCTCTCTCGGTCCCTGTGTCTCTCTCGGTCCCTGTGTCTCTCTCTCGGTCCCTGTGTCTCTTTCAGTTCCGGTCTCTCTCTCGATCCCTGTTTCTCGCTCTCGGTCCCTGTGTCTCTCTCTCGTTCCTGTTCTCTCTCTCAGTCCCTGTGTCTCTCTCTCGGTCCCTGTGTCTCTCTCTGGGTCCCCTGTGTCTCTCTCGGTCCCTGTGTCTCTCTCGGTCCCGGTCTCTCCTCTCGGTCCCTGTCTCTCTCTCTTGCTCTCTGCGTCTCGCTCGGTCCCTGTGTCTCACTTTGTCCCTGTGACTCTCTCAGTCACAGTGTCTCTCTCAGTCCCTGTGCCTCTCTCTCGGTCTCTGTGTCTCGCTTTCGGTCCCTGTGTCTGTCTCTTGGTCCCTGTGTCTCTCACGGTCCCTGTGTCTCTCACTCGGTCCCTGTGCCTCTCTCGGGCCCCTGTGACTCTCTCTCGGTCCCTGTGTCTCTCTCGATCCCTGTCTCTCTCTCTCGGTCCCTGTGTCTCTCTCGGTCCCTGTCTCTCTCTCTTACTCTCTGTGTCTCTCTCGGTCCCTGTCTCTCTCTCAGTCCCTGTGTCTCTTTCTCGGTCCCTTTGTCTCTCTCTCGGTCCCTGTGCCTCAGTCAGTCCCTGTCTCTCTCTCAGTCCCTGTGTCTCTCCTCTCTCGTTCCCTGTCTCTCTCTCTTGCACTGTGTCACTCTCGGTCCCTGAGTCTCTCTCACGGTCCCAGTGTCTCTCTCGGTCCCCGGTGTCTCTCTCGGTCCCTGTGTCACTCTCTCGGTCGCTGTCTCTCTCTCTTGCTCTCTGCGTCTCTCTCGGTCCCTG
Organism: Prionace glauca; assembly: GCA_037974335.1. NCBI lineage: Eukaryota > Metazoa > Chordata > Chondrichthyes > Carcharhiniformes > Carcharhinidae > Prionace > Prionace glauca. The sequence continues at coordinate 6,649 of JBBMRE010000119.1, forward strand.
TGTCTCACTTTGTCCCTGTGACTCTCTCAGTCCCTGTGTCTCTCTCAGTCCCTGTGTCTCTCTCAGTCCCTGTCTCTCTCTCAGTCCCAGTGTCTCTCTCTTGGCCCCTGTGTCTCGCTCTCGGTCTCTGTGTCTCTCTCGGTCCCTGTGTCTCTCACTCGGTCCCTGTCTCTCTCTCAGTCCCTGTGACTCTCTCTGGTCCCTGTGTCTCTCTCTCGGTCCCTGTGTCTCTCTCGGTACCTGTGTCTCTCCCGGTCCCTGTCTCTGTCTCTCTCGGTCCCTGTGTCTCTCTCTCGGTCCCTGTGTCTCTCTCGGTCGCTGTTTCTCACTCGGTCCCTGTGTCTCTCTCGGTCCCTGTGTCTCCCTCTCACCCTAGTGTCTCTCTCGGTCCCTGTGTCTCTCTCTCTCGGTCCCTGTGTCTCCCTCTCTCGGTCCCTGTGTCTCTCTCGGTCGCTGTGTCTCACTCAGTCCCTGTGTCTCTCTCGGTCCCTGTGTCTCTCTCTCGGTCCCTGTGTCTCTCTCTCTCAGTCCCTGTGACTCTCTCGGTCACTGTCTCTCTCTCGGTCCCTGTGTCTCTCTCGGTCACTGTGTCTCTCTCGGTCCCTGTGTCTCACTCGGTCCCTGTGTCTCTCTCACTTTCAGTGTCTCTGTCGGTCCCTGTGTCTCTCTCTCAGTCCCTGTGTCTCACGAGGTCCCTGTGTCTCTCACTCGGTCCCTGTGTCTCTCTCTCACTTTCAGTGTCTCTGTCGGTCCCTGTGTCTCTCTCTCGGTCCCGGTGTCTCTCTCGGTCCCTGTGTCTCTCTCTCTCGGTCCCTGTGTCTCTCTCTCGGTCCGATGTCTCCCTCGGTCCCCTGTGTCACTCTCTCGGTCCCGGTGTCTCTCTTGGTCCCTGTGTCTCTCTCTCTCGGTCCCTGTGTCTCTCTCTCGGTCCCCTGTGTCTCTCTCTCTTCGGTCCCTGTGTCTCTCTCTCTCGGTCCCTGTGTCTCTCTCTCGGTCCCTGTGACTCTCTCTCGGTCCCTGTCCTCTCTCTCGGTCCCTGTGTCTCTCACTCGGTCCCTGTGTCTCTCTCTCGGTCCCTGTGTCTCTCACTCGGTCCCTGTGTCTCTCATGCCGGTACCTGTCTCTGACTCGGTCCCTGTGTCTCTCTCGGTCCCTGTGTCTCTCTCTCGGTCCCTGTGTCTCTCTCGGTCCCTGTCTCTCTCTCTTACTCTCTGTGTCTCTCTCGGTCCCTGTCTCTCTCTCAGTCCCTGTGTCTCTTTCTCGGTCCCTTTGTCTCTCTCTCGGTCCCTGTGCCTCAGTCAGTCCCTGTCTCTCTCTCAGTCCCTGTGTCTCTCTCTCTCGTTCCCTGTCTCTCTCTCTTGCACTGTGTCACTCTCGGTCCCTGAGTCTCTCTCTCGGTCCCAGTGTCTCTCTCGGTCCCGGTGTCTCTCTCGGGTCCCTGTGTCACTCTCTCGGTCGCTGTCTCTCTCTCTTGCTCTCTGCGTCTCTCTCGGTCCCTGTGTCTCACTTTGTCCCTGTGACTCTCTCAGTCCCTGTGTCTCTCTCAGTCCCTGTGTCTCTCTCAGTCCCTGTCTCTCTCTCAGTCCCAGTGTCTCTCTCTTGGCCCCTGTGTCTCGCTCTCGGTCTCTGTGTCTCTCTCGGTCCCTGTGTCTCTCACTCGGTCCCTGTCTCTCTCTCAGTCCCTGTGACTCTCTCTTGGTCCCTGTGTCCTCTCTCTCGGTCCCTGTGTCTCTCTCGGTACCTGTGTCTCTCCACGGTCCCTGTCTCTGTCTCTCTCGGTCCCTGTTCTGTCTCTCTCTCGGTCCCTGTGTCTCTCTCGGACGCTGTTTCTCACTCGGTCCCTGTGTCTCTCTCGGTCCCTGTGTCTCCCTCTCACCCTAGTGTCTCTCTCGGTCCCTGTGTCTCTCTCTCTCGGTCCCTGTGTCTCCCTCTCTCGGTCCCTGTGTCTCTCTCGGTCGCTGTGTCTCACTCAGTCCCTGTGTCTCTCTCGGTCCCTGTGTCTCTCTCTCGGTCCCTGTGTCTCTCTCTCTCAGTCCCTGTGACTCTCTCGGTCACTGTCTCTCTCTCGTCCCTGTGTCTCTCTCCGGTCACTGTGTCTCTCTCGGTCTCCCTGTGTCTCACTCGGTCCCTGTGTCTCTCTCACTTTCAGTGTCTCTGTCGGTCCCTGTGTCTCTCTCTCAGTCCCTGTGTCTCACGAGGTCCCTGTGTCTCCTCACTCGGTCCCTGTGTCTCTCTCTCACTTTCAGTGTCTCTGTCGGTCCCTGTGTCTCTCTCTCGGTCCCGGTGTCTCTCTCGGTCCCTGTGTCTCTCTCTCTCGGTCCCTGTGTCTCTCTCTCGGTCCCGGTGTCTCCCTCGGTCCCTGTGTCACTCTCTCGGTCCCGGTGTCTCTCTTGGTCCCTGTGTCTCTCTCTCTCGGTCCCTGTGTCTCTCTCTCGGTCCCTGTGTCTCTCTCTCTCGGTCCCTGTGTCTCTCTCTCTCGGTCCCTGTGTCTCTCTCTCGGTCCCTGTGACTCTCTCTCGGTCCGTGTCTCTCTCTCGGTCCCTGTGTCTCTCACTCGGTCCCTGTGTCTCTCTCTCGGTCCCTGTGTCTCTCACTCGGTCCCTGTGTCTCTCAGCCCGGTACCTGTCTCTGACTCGGTCCCTGTGTCTCTCTCGGTCCCTGTGTCTCTCTCGGTCCCTGTGTCTGTCCTCTCTCGGTCCCTGTGTCTCTCCCGGTCCCTGTCTCTGTCTCTCTCGGTCCCTGTGTCTCTCTCTTGGTCCTGTGTCTCTCTCGGTCCCTGTGTCTCTCTCGGTCGCTGTGTCTCACTCGGTCCATGTGTCTCTCTCGATCCCTGTGTCTCCCTCTCACCCCTGTGTCTCTCTCGGTCCCTGTGTCTCTCTCGGTCTCTGTGTCTCTCTCTCGGTCCCTGTGCCTCTCTCGGTCCCTGTGTCTCTCTCTCGGTCCATGTGTCTCTCTCGGTCGCTGTGTCTCACTCGTCCCCTGTGTCTCTCTCGGTCCCTGTGTCTCACTCTCACCCCGTGTCTCACTCGGTCCCCGTGACTGCCTCGCTCCTTGTGTCTCTCTCTCTCGGTCCCTGTGTCTCTCTCTTGGTCACTGTGTTTTCTCTCAGTCCCCTGTGTCTCTCTCTCGGTCCCTGTGTCTCTCTCTCAGTCCCTGTGTCTATCTCTCGGTCCCTGTGTCTCTCGCGGTCCCTGTCTCTCTCTCACTTTCAGTGTCTCTGTCGGTCCTGTCTTTCTCTCGGTCCCTGTCTCTCTCTCGGTCCCTGTCTCTCTCTCGGTCCCTGTGTCTCTCTAACAGTCCCTGTGTCTCTATCGGGCCCTGTCTCTCTCTCGGTCCCTGTGTCTTTCTCGGTCCCTGTGTCACTCTCTCTCGGTCCCTGTCTCTCTCTCGGTCCCTGTCTCTCTCTCAGTCCCTGTGTCTCTCTCTCGGTCCCTGTGTCTCACTCGGTCCCTGTGTATCTCTCTCGGTCCCTGTGTCTCTCTCTCGGTCCCTTTGTCTCTCTCTCGGTCCCTGTGTCTCTCTCTGTCCCTGTGTATCTCTCTCAGTCCCTGTGTCTCTCTCTCGGTCCCTGTCTCTCTCTCGGTCCCTGTGTCTCTCACTCGGTCCCTGTGTCTCTCACTCGGTCCCTGTGTCTCTCTCTCGGTCCCTGTGTCTCTCTCTCGGTCCCTGTGTCACTCTCAAGGTCCCTGTGTCTCTCTCTCGGTCCCGGTGTCTCTCGCGGTCCCTGTGTCTCTCTAACGGTCCCTGTGTCTCTCTCGGGCCCTGTCTCTCTCTCGATCCCTGTGTCTCTCTCGGTCCCTGTGTCACTCTCTCTCGGTCCCTGTCTCTCTCTCGGTCCCTGTGTCTCTCTCGGGTCCCTGTGTCTCTCTCGGTCGCTGTGTCTCACTCGGTCCCTGTGTCTCTCTCGGTCCCTGTGTCTCCCTCTCACCCCAGTGTCTCTCTCGGTCCCTGTGTCTCTCTCTCTCGGTCCCTGTGTCTCTCTCTCTCGGTCCTGTGTCTCTCTCGGTCGCTGTGTCTCACTCGTCCCTGTGTCTGCCTCGCTCCTTGTGTCTCTCTCTCTCGGTCCCTGTGTCTCTCCCTCTCACCCCGGTGTCTCACTCGGTCCCTGTGACTGCCTCACTCCTTGTGTCTCTCTCTCTCGGTCCCTGTGTCTCTCTCTCTCAGTCCCTGTGTCTCTCTCGGTCACTGTCTCTCTCTCGGTCCCTGTGTCTCTCTCGGTCACTGTGTCTCTCTCGGTCACTGTCTCTCTCTCGGTCCCTGTGTCTCTCTCGGTCACTGTGCCTCACTCGGTCCCTGTGTCTCTCTCCGTCCTTGTGTCTCTCTCTCGGCCCCTGATTCTCTCTCTCTCAGCCCCTGTGTCTCTCTCGGTCACTGTCTCTCTAACGGTCCCTGTGTCTCTCTCGGGCCCTGTCTCTCTCTCGGTCCCTGTGTCTCTCTCGGTCCCTGTGTCACTCTCTCTCGGTCCCTGTCTCTCTCTCGGTCCCTGTGTCTCTCTCGGTCCCTGTGTCTCTCTCGGTCGCTGTGTCTCTCTCGGTCCCTGTGTCTCTCTCGGTCACTGTGTCTCTCTCGGTCACTGTCTCTCTCTCGGTCCCTGTGTCTCTCTCGGTCACTGTGCCTCACTCGGTCCCTGTGTCTCTCTCCGTCCTTGTGTCTCTCTCTCGGTCCCTGATTCTCTCTCTCTCAGCCCCTGTGTCTCTCTCGGTCACTGTCTCTCTAACGGTCCCTGTGTCTCTCTCGGGCCCTGTCTCTCTCTCGGTCCCTGTGTCTCTCTCGGTCCCTGTGTCACTCTCTCTCGGTCCCTGTCTCTCTCTCGGTCCCTGTGTCTCTCTCGGTCCCTGTGTCTCTCTCGGTCGCTGTGTCTCACTCGGTCCCTGTGTCTCTCTCGGTCCCTGTGTCTCCCTCTCACCCCAGTGTCACTCTCGGTCCCTGTGTCTCTCTCTCTCGGTCCCTGTGTCTCTCTCTCTCGTCCCTGTGTCTCTCTCGGTCGCTGTGTCTCACTCGTCCCTCTGTCTGCCTCGCTCCTTGTGTCTCTCTCTCTCGGTCCCTGTGCACGTGCTCACTGTGTGTCTCACTCGGTCCCTGTGACTGCCTCGCTCCTTGTGTCTCTCTCTCTCGGTCCCTGTGTCTCTCTCTCTCAGTCCCTGTGTCTCTCTCGGTCACTGTCTCCTCTCTCGGTCCCTGTGTCTCTCTCGGTCACTGTGTCTCTCTCGGTCACTGTCTCTCTCTCGGTCCCTGTGTCTCTCTCGGTCACTGTGCCTCACTCGGTCCCTGTGTCTCTCTCCGTCCCTTGGTGTCTCTCTCTCGGTCCCTGATTCTCTCTCTCTCAGCCCCTGTGTCTCTCTCGGTCACTGTCTCTCTGTCGGTCCCTGTGTCTCTCACGGTCCCTGTGTCCTCTCTCCTCGGTCCCTGTGTCTCTCTCGGTCCCTGTGTCTCTCTCTCACTTTCAGTGTCTCTCTCGGTCCCTGTGTCTCTCACGGTCCCTGTGTCTCTCTCTCGGTCCCTGTGTCTCTCTCGGTCACTGTGCCCTCACTCGGTCCCTGTGTCTCTCTCCGTCCTTGTGTCTCTCTCTCGGTCCCTGATTCTCTCTCTCTCAGCCCCTGTGTCTCTCTCGGTCACTGTCTCTCTCTCGGTCCCTGTGTCTCTCACGGTCCCTGTGTCTCTCTCTCGGTCCGTGTGTCTCTCTCGGTCCCTGTGTCTCTCTCTCACTTTCAGTGTCTCTCTCGGTCCCTGTGTCTCTCACGGTCCTGTGTCTCTCTCTCGCTCCCTGTGTCTCTCTCGGTCACTGTGTCTCTCACTCGGTCCCTGTGTCTCTCACTCGGTCCCTGTGTCTCACTCGGTCCCTGTCTCTCTCTCTCACTTTCAGTGTCTCTGTCGGTCCCTGTGTCTCTCTCTAGGTCCTTGTGTCTCTCTCGGTCCCTGTGTCACTCTCTCGGTCCCTGTGTCTCTCTCTCGGTCCCGGTGTCTCTCTCGGTCCCTGTGTCTCTCTAACAGTCCCTGTGTCTCTATCGGGCCCTGTCACTCTCTCGGTCCCTGTGTCTCTCTCGGTCCTGTGTCACTCTCTCTCGTCCCTGTCTCTCTCTCGGTCCCTGTCTCTCTCTCGGTCCCTGTGTATCTCTCTCGGTCCCTGTGTCTCTCTCTCGGTCCCTTTGTCTCTCTCTCTCGATCCCTGTGTCTCTCTCTGTCCCTGTGTATCTCTCTCAGTCCCTGTGTCTCTCTCTCGGTCCCTGTCTCTCTCTCGGTCCCTGTGTCTCTCACTCGGTCCCTGTGTCTCTCACTCGGTCCCTGTGTCTCTCTCTCGGTGCCTGTGTCTCTCTCTCGGTCCCTGTGTCACTCTCAAGGTCCCTGTGTCTCTCTCTCGGTCCCGGTGACTCTCTCGGTCCCCTGTGTCTCTCTAACGGTCCCTGTGTCTCTCTCGGGCCCTGTCTCTCTCTCGGTCCCTGTGTCTCTCTCGGTCCCTGTGTCACTCTCTCTCGGTCCCTGTCTCTCTCTCGGTCCATGTGTCTCTCTCGGTCCCTGTGTCTCTCTCGGTCGCTGTGTCTCACTCGGTCCCTGTGTCTCTCTCGGTCCCTGTGTCTCCCTCTCACCCCAGTGTCTCTCTCGGTCCCTGTGTCTCTCTCTCTCGTCCCTGTGTCTCTCTCTCTCGGTCCTGTGTCTCTCTCGGTCGCTGTGTCTCACTCGTCCCTGTGTCTCTCTCTCGGTCCCTGTGTCTCTCACTCGGTCCCTGTGTCTCTCAGCCGGTACCTGTGTCTGTCTCTCTAGGTCCCTGTGTCTCTCCCGGTCCCTGTCTCTGTCTCTCTCGGTCCCTGTGTCTCTCTCTTGGTCCCTGTGTCTCTCTCGGTCCCTGTGTCTCTCTCGATCCCTGTGTCTCCCTCTCACCCCTGTGTCTCTCTCGGTCCCTGTGTCTCTCTCGGTCCCTGTGTCTCTCTCTCGGTCCCTGTGCCTCTCTCGGTCCCTGTGTCTCTCTCTCGGTCCCTGTGTCTCTCTCGGTCGCTGTGTCTCACTCGTCCCTGTGTCTCTCTCGGTCCCTGTGTCTCCCTCTCACCCCTGTGTCTCACTCGGTCCCTGTGACTGCCTCGCTCCTTGTGTCTCTCTCTCTCGGTCCCTGTGTCACTCTCTCTCAGTCCCTGTGTCTCTCTCGGTCACTGTCTCTCTCTCGGTCCCTGTGTCTCTCTCGGTCACTGTGTCTCTCTCGGTCACTGTCTCTCTCTCGGTCCCTGTGTCTCTCTCGGTCACTGTGCCTCACTCGGTCCCTGTGTCTCTCTCCGTCCTTGTGTCTCTCTCTCGGTCCCTGATTCTCTCTCTCAGCCCCTGTGTCTCTCTCGGTCACTGTCTCTCTCTCGGTCCCTGTGTCTCTCGACGGTCCCTGTGGTCTCTCTCTCGGTCCCTGTGTCTCTCTCGGTCCCTGTGTCTCTCTCTCACTTTCAGTGTCTCTCTCGGTCCCTGTGTCTCTCACGGTCCCTGTGTCTCTCTCTCGCTCCCTGTGTCTCTCTCGGTCACTGTGTCTCTCACTCGGTCCCTGTGTCTCTCACTCGGTCCCTGTGTCTCACTCGGTCCCTGTCTCTCTCTCTCACTTTCAGTGTCTCTGTCGGTCCCTGTGTCTCTCTCTAGGTCCTTGTGTCTCTCTCGGTCCCTGTGTCACTCTCTCGGTCCCTGTGTCTCTCTCTCGGTCCCGGTGTCTCTCTCGGTCCCTGTGGCTCTCTAACAGTCCCTGTGTCTCTATCGGGCCCTGTCTCTCTCTCGGTCCCTGTGTCTCTCTCGGTCCCTGTGTCACTCTCTCTCGGTCCCTGTCTCTCTCTCGGTCCCTGTCTCTCTCTCGGTCCCTGTCTCTCTCTCGGTCCCTGTGTCTCTCTCTCGGTCGCTGTGTCTCTCTCTCGGTCCCTGTGTCTCTCTCTTGGTCACTGTGTTTCTCTCAGTCCCTGTGTCTCTCTCTTGGTCCCTGTGGTCTCACTCGGTCCCTGTGTATCTCTCTCGGTCCCTGTGTCTCTCTCTCGGTCCCTTTGTCTCTCTCTCTCGGTCCCTGTGTCTCTCTCTGTCCCTGTGTATCTCTCTCAGTCCCTGTGTCTCTCTCTCGGTCCCTGTCTCTCTCTCGGTCCCTGTGTCTCTCACTCGGTCCCTGTGTCTCTCACTCGGTCCCTGTGTCTCTCTCACGGTCCCTGTGTCTCTCTCTCGGTCCCTGTGTCACTCTCAAGGTCCCTGTGTCTCTCTCTCGGTCCCGGTGTCTCTCGCGGTCCCTGTGTCTCTCTAACGGTCCCTGTGTCTCTCTCGGGCCCTGTCTCTCCTCTCGGTCCCTGTGTCTCTCTCGGTCCCTGTGTCACTCTCTCTCGGTCCCTGTCTCTCTCTCGGTCCCTGTGTCTCTCTCGGTCCCTGTGTCTCTCTCGGTCGCTGTGTCTCACTCGGTCCCTGTGTCTCTCTCGGTCCCTGTGTCTCCCTCTCACCCCAGTGTCTCTCTCGGTCCCTGTGTCTCTCTCTCTCGGTCCCTGTGTCTCTCTCTCTCGGTCCCTGTGTCCTCTCTCGGTCGCTGTGTCTCACTCGTCCTGTGTCTGCCTCGCTCCTTGTGTCTCTCTCTCTCGGTCCCTGTGTCACTCCCTCTCACCCCGGTGTCTCACTAGGTCCCTGTGACTGCCTCGCTCCTTGTGTCTCTCTCTCTCGGTCCCTGTGTCTCTCTCTCTCAGTCCCTGTGTCTCTCTCGGTCACTGTCTCTCTCTCGGTCCCTGTGTCTCTCTCGGTCACTGTGTCTCTCTCGGTCACTGTCTCTCTCTCGGTCCCTGTGTCTCTCTCGGTCACTGTGCCTCACTCGGTCCCTGTGTCTCTCTCCGTCCTTGTGTCTCTCTCTCGGTCCCTGATTCTCTCTCTCTCAGCCCCTGTGTCTCTCTCGGTCACTGTCTCTCTAACGGTCCCTGTGTCTCTCCCGGGCCCTGTCTCTCTCTCGGTCCCTGTGTCTCTCTCGGTCCCTGTGTCACTCTCTCTCGGTCCCTGTCTCTCTCTCGGTCCCTGTGTCTCTCTCGCTCCCTGTGTCTCTCTCGGTCGCTGTGTCTCACTCGGTCCCTGTGTCTCTCTCGGTCCCTGTGTCTCCCTCTCACCCCAGTGTCTCTCTCGGTCCCTGTGTCTCTCTCTCTCGGTCCCTGTGTCTCTCTCTCTCGGTCCCTGTGTCTCTCTCGGTCGCTGTGTCTCACTCGTCCCTGTGTCCTGCCTCGCTCCTTGTGTCTCTCTCTCTCGGTCCCTGTGTCTCTCCCTCTCACCCCTGTGTCTCACTCGGTCCCTGTGACTGCCTCGCTCCTTGTGTCTCTCTCTCTCGGTCCCTGTGTCTCTCTCTCTCAGTCCCTGTGTCTCTCTCGGTCACTGTCTCTCTCTCGGTCCCTGTGTCTCTCTCGGTCACTGTGTCTCTCTCGGTCACTGTCTCTCTCTCGGTCCCTGTGTCTCTCTCGGTCACTGTGCCTCACTCGGTCCCTGTGTCTCTCTCCGTCCTTGTGTCTCACTCTCGGTCCCTGATTCTCTCTCTCTCAGCCCCTGTGTCTCTCTCGGTCACTGTCTCTCTCTCGGTCCCTGTGTCTCTCACGGTCCCTGTGTCTCTCTCCTCGGTCCCTGTGTCTCTCTCGGTCCCTGTGTCTCTCTTTCACTTTCAGTGTCTCTCTCGGTCCCTGTGTCTCTCACGGTCCCTGTGTCTCTCTCTCGCTCCTGTGTCTCTCTCGGTCACTGTGCCTCACTCGGTCCCTGTGTATCTCTCTCAGTCCCTGTGTCTCTCTCTCGGTCCCCGTCTCTCTCTCGGTCCCTGTGTCTCTCACTCGGTCCCTGTGTCTCTCACTCGGTCCCTGTGTCTCTCTCTCGGTGCCTGTGTCTCTCTCTCGGTCCCTGTGTCACTCTCAAGGTCCCTGTGTCTCTCTCTCGGTCCCGGTGACTCTCTCGGTCCCTGTGTCTCTCTAACGGTCCCTGTGTCTCTCTCGGGCCCTGTCCTCTCTCTCGGTCCCTGTGTCTCTCTCGGTCCCTGTGTCACTCTCTCTCGGTCCCTGTCTCTCTCTCGGTCCCTGTGTCTCTCTCGGTCCCTGTGTCTCTCTCGGTCGCTGTGTCTCACTTAGTCCCTGTGTCTCTCTCGGTCCCTGTGTCTCCCTCTCACCCCAGTGTCTCTCTCGGTCCCTGTGTCTCTCTCTCTCGGTCCCTGTGTCTCTCTCTCTCGGTCCCTGTGTCTCTCTCGGTCGCTGTGTCTCACTCGTCCCTGTGTCTCTCTCTCGGTCCCTGTGTCTCTCACTCGGTCCCTGTGTCTCTCAGCCGGTACCTGTGTCTGTCTCTCTAGGTCCCTGTGTCTCTCCCGGTCCCTGTCTCTGTCTCTCTCGGTCCCTGTGACTCTCTCTTGGTCCCTGTGTCTCTCTCGGTCCCTGTGTCTCTCTCGATCCTGTGTCTCCCTCTCACCCCTGTGTCTCTCTCGGTCCCTGTGTCTCTCTCGGTCCCTGTGTCTCTCTCTCGGTCCCCTGTGCCTCTCTCGGTCCCTGTGTCTCTCTCTCGGTCCCTGTGTCTCTCTCGGTCGCTGTGTCTCACTCGTCCCTGTGTCTCTCTCGGTCCCTGTGTCTCCCTCTCACCCCTGTGTCTCACTCGGTCCCTGTGACTGCCTCGCTCCTTGTGTCTCTCTCTCTCGGTCCCTGTGTCACTCTCTCTCAGTCCCTGTGTCTCTCTCGGTCACTGTCTCTCTCTCGGTCCCTGTGTCTCTCTCGGTCACTGTGTCTCTCTCGGTCACTGTCTCTCTCTCGGTCCCTGTGTCTCTCTCGGTCACTGTGCCTCACTCGGTCCCTGTGTCTCTCTCCGTCCTTGTGTCTCTCTCTCGGTCCCTGATTCTCTCTCTCTCAGCCCCTGTGTCTCTCTCGGTCACTGTCTCTCTCTCGGTCCCTGTGTCTCTCACGGTCCCTGTGTCTCTCTCTCGGTCCCTGTGTCTCTCTCGGTCCCTGTGTCTCTCTCTCACTTTCAGTGTCTCTCTCGGTCCCTGTGTCTCTCACGGTCCCTGTGTCTCTCTCTCGCTCCCTGTGTCTCTCTCGGTCACTGTGTCTCTCACTCGGTCCCTGTGTCTCTCACTCGGTCCCTGTGTCTCACTCGGTCCCTGTCTCTCTCTCTCACTTTCAGTGTCTCTGTCGGTCCCTGTGTCTCTCTCTAGGTCCTTGTGTCTCTCTCGGTCCCTGTGTCACTCTCTCGGTCCCCTGTGTCTCTCTCTCGGTCCCGGTGTCTCTCTCGGTCCCTGTGGCTCTCTAACAGTCCCTGTGTCTCTATCGGGCCCTGTCTCTCTCTCGGTCCCTGTGTCTCTCTCGGTCCCTGTGTCACTCTCTCTCGGTCCCTGTCTCTCTCTCGGTCCCTGTCTCTCTCTCGGTCCCTGTCTCTCTCTCGGTCCCTGTGTCTCTCTCTCGGTCGCTGTGTCTCTCTCTCGGTCCCTGTGTCTCTCTCTTGGTCACTGTGTTTCTCTCAGTCCCTGTGTCTCTCTCTTGGTCCCTGTGTCTCACTCGGTCCCTGTGTATCTCTCTCGGTCCCTGTGCCTCTCTCTCGGTCCCTTTGTCTCTCTCTCTCGGTCCCTGTGTCTCTCTCTGTCCCTGTGTATCTCTCTCAGTCCCTGTGTCTCTCTCTCGGTCCCTGTCTCTCTCTCGGTCCCTGTGTCTCTCACTCGGTCCCTGTGTCTCTCACTCGGTCCCTGTGTCTCTCTCACGGTCCCTGTGTCTCTCTCTCGGTCCCTGTGTCACTCTCAAGGTCCCTGTGTCTCTCTCTCGGTCCCGGTGTCTCTCGCGGGTCCCTGTGTCTCTCTAACGGTCCCTGTGTCTCTCTCGGGCCCTGTCTCTCTCTCGGTCCCTGTGTCTCTCTCGGTCCCTGTGTCACTCTCTCTCCGGTCCCTGTCTCTCTCTCGGTCCCTGTGTCTCTCTCGGTCCCTGTGTCTCTCTCGGTCGCTGTGTCTCACTCGGTCCCTGTGTCTCTCTCGGTCCCTGTGTCTCCCTCTCACCCAGTGTCTCTCTCGGTCCCTGTGTCTCTCTCTCTCGGTCCCTGTGTCTCTCTCTCTCGGTCCCTGTGTCTCTCTCGGTCGCTGTGTCTCACTCGTCCCTGTGTCTGCCTCGCTCCTTGTGTCTCTCTCTCTCGGTCCCTGTGTCACTCCCTCTCACCCCGGTGTCTCACTAGGTCCCTGTGACTGCCTCGCTCCTTGTGTCTCTCTCTCTCGGTCCCTGTGTCTCTCTCTCTCAGTCCCTGTGTCTCTCTCGGTCACTGTCTCTCTCTCGGTCCCTGTGTCTCTCTCGGTCACTGTGTCTCTCTCGGTCACTGTCTCTCTCTCGGTCCCCTGTGTCTCTCTCGGTCACTGTGCCTCACTCGGTCCCTGTGTCTCTCTCCGTCCTTGTGTCTCTCTCTCGGTCCCTGATTCTCTCTCTCTCAGCCCCTGTGTCTCTCTCGGTCACTGTCTCTCTAACGGTCCTGTGTCTCTCTCGGGCCCTGTCTCTCTCTCGGTCCCTGTGTCTCTCTCGGTCCCCTGTGTCACTCTCTCTCGGTCCCTGTCTCTCTCTCGGTCCCTGTGTCTCTCTCGCTCCCTGTGTCTCTCTCGGTCGCTGTGTCTCACTCGGTCCCTGTGTCTCTCTCGGTCCCTGTGTCTCCCTCTCACCCCAGTGCCTCTCTCGGTCCCTGTGTCTCTCTCTCTCGGTCCCTGTGTCTCTCTCTCTCGGTCCCTGTGTCTCTCTCGGTCGCTGTGTCTCACTCGTCCCTGTGTCTGCCTCGCTCCTTGTGTCTCTCTCTCTCGGTCCCTGTGTCTCTCCCTCTCACCCCTGTGTCTCACTCGGTCCCTGTGACTGCCTCGCTCCTTGTGTCTCTCTCTCTCGGTCCCTGTGTCTCTCTCTCTCAGTCCCTGTGTCTCTCTCGGTCACTGTCTCTCTCTCGGTCCCTGTGTCTCTCTCGGTCACTGTGTCTCTCTCGGTCACTGTCTCTCTCTCGGTCCCTGTGTCTCTCTCGGTCACTGTGCCTCACTCGGTCCCTGTGTCTCTCTCCGTCCTTGTGTCTCACTCTCGGTCCCTGATTCTCTCTCTCTCAGCCCCTGTGTCTCTCTCGGTCACTGTCTCTCTCTCGGTCCCTGTGTCTCTCACGGTCCCTGTGTCTCTCTCTCGGTCCCTGTGTCTCTCTCGGTCCCTGTGTCTCTCTCTCACTTTCAGTGTCTCTCTCGGTCCCTGTGTCTCTCACGGTCCCTGTGTCTCTCTCTCGCTCCCTGTGTCTCTCTCGGTCACTGTGCCTCACTCGGTCCCTGTGTCTCTCTCCGTCCTTGTGTCTCTCTCTCGGTCCCTGATTCTCTCTCTCTCAGCCCCTGTGTCTCTCTCGGTCACTGTCTCTCTCTCGGTCCCTGTGTCTCTCACGGTCCCTGTGTCTCTCTCTCGGTCCCTGTGTCTCTCTCGGTCCCTGTGTCTCTCTCTCACTTTCAGTGTCTCTCTCGGTCCCTGTGTCTCTCACGGTCCCTGTGTCTCTCTCTCGCTCCTGTGTCTCTCTCGGTCACTGTGTCTCTCACTCGGTCCCTGTGTCTCTCACTCGGTCCCTGTGTCTCACTCGGTCCCTGTCTCTCTCTCTCACTTTCAGTGTCTCTGTCGGTCCCTGTGTCTCTCTCTAGGTCCCTGTGTCTCTCTCGGTCCCTGTGTCACTCTCTCGGTCCCTGTGTCTCTCTCTCGGTCCGGTGTCTCTCTCGGTCCCTGTGTCTCTCTAACAGTCCCTGTGTCTCTATCGGGCCCTGTCTCTCTCTCGGTCCCTGTGTCTCTCTCGGTCCCTGTGTCACTCTCTCTCGGTCCCCTGTCTCTCTCTCGGTCGCTGTCTCTCTCTCGGTCCCTGTCTCTCTCTTCGGTCGCTGTGTCTCTCTCTCGGTCCCTGTGTCTCTCTCTTGGTCACTGTGTTTCTCTCAGTCCCTGTGTCTCTCTCTCGGTCCCTGTGTCTCACTCGGTCCCTGTGTATCTCTCTCGGTCCCTGTGTCTCTCTCTGTCCCTGTGTATCTCTCTCAGTCCCTGTGTCTCTCTCTCGGTCCCTGTCTCTCTCTCGGTCCCTGTGTCTCTCACTCGGTCCCTGTGTCTCTCACTCGGTCCCTGTGTCTCTCTCTCGGTCCCTGTGTCTCTCTATCGGTCCCTGTGTCACTCTCAAGGTCCCTGTGTCTCTCTCTCGGTCCCGGTGACTCTCTCGGTCCCTGTGTCTCTCTAACGGTCCCTGTGTCTCTCTCGGGCCCTGTCTCTCTCTCGGTCCCTGTGTCTCTCTCGGTCCCTGTGTCACTCTCTCTCGGTCCCTGTCTCTCTCTCGGTCCCTGTGTCTCTCTCGGTCCCTGTGTCTCTCTCGGTCGCTGTGTCTCACTCGGTCCCTGTGTCTCTCTCGGTCCCTGTGTCTCCCTCTCACCCCAGTGTCTCTCTCGGTCCCTGTGTCTCTCTCTCTCGGTCCCTGTGTCTCTCTCTCTCGGTCCCTGTGTCTCTCTCGGTCGCTGTGTCTCACTCGTCCCTGTGTCTCACTCGGTCCCTGTGACTGTCTCGCTCCTTGTGTCTCTCTCTCGGTCCCTGTGTTTCTCTCTCTCAGTCCCTGTGTCTCTCTCGGTCACTGTCTCTCTCTCGGTCACTGTCTCTCTCGCGGTCCCTGTGTCTCTCTCGGTCCCTGTGTCTCACTCGGTCCCTGTGTCTCTCTCCGTCCTTGTGTCTCTCTCTCGGTCCCTGTGTCTCTCTCGGTCCCTGTGTCTCACTCGGTCCCTGTGTCTCTCTCCGTCCTTGTGTCTCTCTCTCGGTCCCTGTTTCTCTCTCTCTCAGTCCCTGTGTCTCTCTCGGTCACTGTCTCTCACTCGGTCCCTGAGTCTCACTCGGTCCCTGTGTCTCTCTCTCAGTCCCTGTGTCTCTCTCTCGGTCCCTGTCTCTCTCTCAGTCCCTGTGTCTCTCTCTCGGTCCCTGTGTCTCTCTCTCGGTCCCGGTGTCTCTCTCGGTCCCTGTGTCTCTCTCTCTCGGTCCCTGTGTCTCTCTCTCGGTCCCGGTGTCTCTCTCGGTCCCTGTGTCACTCTCTCGGTCCCGGTGTCTCTCTTGGACCCTGTGTCTCTCTCTCTCGGTCCCTGTGTCTCTCTCTCGGTCCCTGTGTCTCTCTCTCTCGGTCCCTGTGTCTCTCTCTCTCGGTCCCTGTGTCTCTCTCTCGGTCCCTGTGACTCTCTCTCGGTCCCTGTGTCTCTCTCGGTCCCTGTGTCACTCTCTCTCGGTCCCTGTCTCTCTCTCGGTCCCTGTGTCTCTCTCGGTCCCTGTGTCTCTCTCGGTCGCTGTGTCTCACTCGGTCCCTGTGTCTCTCTCGGTCCCTGTGTCTCCCTCTCACCCCAGTGTCTCTCTCGGTCCCTGTGTCTCTCTCTCTCGGTCCCTGTGTCTCTCTCTCTCGGTCCCTGTGTCTCTCTCGGTCGCTGTGTCTCACTCGTCCCTGTGTCTCACTCGGTCCCTGTGACTGTCTCGCTCCTTGTGTCTCTCTCTCGGTCCCTGTGTTTCTCTCTCTCAGTCCCTGTGTCTCTCTCGGTCACTGTCTCTCTCTCGGTCACTGTCTCTCTCTCGGTCCCTGTGTCTCTCTCGGTCCCTGTGTCTCACTCGGTCCCTGTGTCTCTCTCCGTCCTTGTGTCTCTCTCTCGGTCCCTGTTTCTCTCTCTCTCAGTCCCTGTGTCTCTCTCGGTCACTGTCTCTCACTCGGTCCCTGAGTCTCACTCGTTCCCTGTGTCTCTCTCTCAGTCCCTGTGTCTCTCTCTCTCGGTCCCTGTCTCTCTCTCAGTCCCTGTGTCTCTCTCTCGGTCCCTGTGTCTCTCTCTCGGTCCCTGTGCCTCTCTCGGTCCCTGTGTCTTACTCGGACCCTGTGACTCTCTCAGTCACTGTCTCTCTCTCAGTCCCTGTGTCTCTCTCTCGGTCCCTGTCTCTCTCTTGGTCCCTGTGTCTCTCTCGGTCCCTGTGTCTCTCTCGGTCCCTGTGTCTCTCTCTCGGTCCCTGTGTCTCTTTCAGTTCCGGTCTCTCTCTCGATCCCTGTATCTCGCCCTCTGTCCCTGTGTCTCTCTCTCGGTCCCTGTCTCTCTCTCAGTCCCTGTGTCTCTCTCTCGGTCCCTGTGTCTCTCTCTGGGTCCCTGTGTCTCTCTCGGTCCCTGTGTCTCTCTCGGTCCCGGTCTCTCTCTCGGTCCCTGTCTCTCTCTCTTGCTCTCTGCGTCTCGCTCGGTCCCTGTGTCTCACTTTGTCCCTGTGACTCTCTCAGTCACAGTGTCTCTCTCAGTCCCTGTGCCTCTCTCTCGGTCTCTGTGTCTCGCTTTCGGTCCCTGTGTCTGTCTCTTGGTCCCTGTGTCTCTCTCTCACTTTCAGTGACTCTGTCGGTCCCTGTGTCTCTCTCTCGGTCCCGGTGTCTCTCTCGGTCCCTGTGTCTCTCTCTCTCGGTCCCTGTGTCTCTCTCTCGGTCCCGGTGTCTCTCTCGGTCCCTGTGTCACTCTCTCGTCCCGGTGTCTCTCTTGGTCCCTGTGTCTCTCTCTCTCGGTCCCTGTGTCTCTCTCTCGGTCCCTGTGTCTCTCTCTCTCGGTCCCTGTGTCTCTCTCTCTCGGTCCCTGTGTCTCTCTCTCGGTCCCTGTGACTCTCTCTCGGTCCCTGTGTCTCTCTCGGTCCCTGTGTCACTCTCTCTCGGTCCCTGTCTCTCTCTCGGTCCCTGTGTCTCTCTCGGTCCCTGTGTCTCTCTCGGTCGCTGTGTCTCACTCGGTCCCTGTGTCTCTCTCGGTCCCTGTGTCTCCCTCTCACCCCAGTGTCTCTCTCGGTCCCTGTGTCTCTCTCTCTCGGTCCCTGTGTCTCTCTCTCTCGGTCCCTGTGTCTCTCTCGGTCGCTGTGTCTCACTCGTCCCTGTGTCTGCCTCGCTCCTTGTGTCTCTCTCTCTCGGTCCCTGTGTCTCTCCCTCTCACCCTTGTGTCTCACTCGGTCCCTGTGACTGCCTCGCTCCTTGTGTCTCTCTCTCTCGGTCCCTGTGTCTCTCTCTCTCAGTCCCTGTGTCTCTCTCGGTCACTGTCTCTCTCTCGGTCCCTGTGTCTCTCTCGGTCACTGTGTCTCTCTCGGTCACTGTCTCTCTCTCGGTCCCTGTGTCGCTCTCGGTCACTGTGCCTCACTCGGTCCCTGTGTCTCTCTCCGTCCTTGTGTCTCTCTCTCGCTCCCTGATTCTCTCTCTCTCAGCCCCTGTGTCTCTCTCGGTCACTGTCTCTCTCTCGGTCCCTGTGTCTCTCACGGTCCCTGTGTCTCTCTCTCGGTCCCTGTATCTCTCTCGGTCCCTTTGTCTCTCTCTCACTTTCAGTGTCTCTCTCGGTCCCTGTGTCTCTCACGGTCTCTGTGTCTCTCTCTCGCTCCCTGTGTCTCTCTCGGTCACTGTGCCTCACTCGGTCCCTGTGTCTCTCTCCGTCCTTGTGTTTCTCTCTCGGTCCCTGATTCTCTCTCTCTCAGCCCCTGTGTCTCTCTCGGTCACTGTCTCTCTCTCGGTCCCTGTGTCTCTCACGGTCCCTGTGTCTCTCTCTCGGTCCCTGTGTCTCTCTCGGTCCCTGTGTCTCTCTCTCACTTTCAGTGTCTCTCTCGGTCCCTGTGTCTCTCACGGTCCCTGTGTCTCTCTCTCGCTCCCTGTGTCTCTCTCGGTCACTGTGTCTCTCACTCGGTCCCTGTGTCTCTCACTCGGTCCCTGTGTCTCACTCGGTCCCTGTCTTTCTCTCTCACTTTCAGTGTCTCTGTCGGTCCCTGTGTCTCTCTCTAGGTCCTTGTGTCTCTCTCGGTCCCTGTGTCACTCTCTCGGTCCCTGTGTCTCTCTCTCGGTCCTGGTGTCTCTCTCGGTCCCTGTGTCTCTCTAACAGTCCCTGTGTCTCTATCGGGCCCTGTCTCTCTCTCGGTCCCTGTGTCTCTCTCGGTCCCTGTGTCACTCTCTCTCGGTCCCTGTCTCTCTCTCGGTCCCTGTCTCTCTCTCGGTCCCTGTCTCTCTCTCGGTCCCTGTGTCTCTCTCTCGGTCGCTGTGTCTCTCTCTCGGTCCCTGTGTCTCTCTCTTGGTCACTGTGTTTCTCTCAGTCCCTGTGTCTCTCTCTCGGTCCCTGTGTCTCACTCGGTCCCTGTGTATCTCTCTCGGTCCCTGTGTCTCTCTCTCGGTCCCTTTGTCTCTCTCTCTCGGTCCCTGTGTCTCTCTCTGTCCCTGTGTATCTCTCTCAGTCCCTGTGTCTCTCTCTCGGTCCCTGTCTCTCTCTCGGTCCCTGTGTCTCTCACTCGGTCCCTGTGTCTCTCACTCGGTCCCTGTGTCTCTCTCTCGGTCCCTGTGTCTCTCTCTCGGTCCCTGTGTCACTCTCAAGGTCCCTGTGTCTCTCTCTCGGTCCCGGTGACTCTCTCGGTCCCTGTGTCTCTCTAACGGTCCCTGTGTCTCTCTCGGGCCCTGTCTCTCTCTCGGTCCCTGTGTCTCTCTCGGTCCCTGTGTCACTCTCTCTCGGTCCCTGTCTTTCTCTCTCTGTCCCTGTGTCTCTCTCGGTCCCTGTGTCTCTCTCGGTCGCTGTGTCTCACTCGGTCCCTGTGTCTCTCTCTCTCGGTCCCTGTGTCTCTCTCTCGGTCCCGGTGTCTCTCTCGGTCCCTGTGTCAATCTCTCGGTCCCGGTGTCTCTCTTGGACCCTGTGTCTCTCTCTCTCGGTCCCTGTGTCTCTCTCTCGGTCCCTGTGTCTCTCTCTCTCGGTCCCTGTGTCTCTCTCTCTCGGTCCCTGTGTCTCTCTCTCGGTCCCTGTGACTCTCTCTCGGTCCCTGTGTCTCTCTCGGTCCCTGTGTCACTCTCTCTCGGTCCCTGTCTCTCTCTCGGTCCCTGTGTCTCTCTCGGTCCCTGTGTCTCTCTCGGTCGCTGTGTCTCACTCGGTCCCTGTGTCTCTCTCGGTCCCTGTGTCTCCCTCTCACCCCAGTGTCTCTCTCGGTCCCTGTGTCTCTCTCTCTCGGTCCCTGTGTCTCTCTCTCTCGGTCCCTGTGTCTCTCTCGGTCGCTGTGTCTCACTCGTCCCTGTGTCTCACTCGGTCCCTGTGACTGTCTCGCTCCTTGTGTCTCTCTCTCGGTCCCTGTGTTTCTCTCTCTCAGTCCCTGTGTCTCTCTCGGTCACTGTCTCTCTCTCGGTCACTGTCTCTCTCTCGGTCCCTGTGTCTCTCTCGGTCCCTGTGTCTCACTCGGTCCCTGTGTCTCTCTCCGTCCTTGTGTCTCTCTCTCGGTCCCTGTTTCTCTCTCTCTCAGTCCCTGTGTCTCTCTCGGTCACTGTCTCTCACTCGGTCACTGAGTCTCACTCGTTCCCTGTGTCTCTCTCTCAGTCCCTGTGTCTCTCTCTCTCGGTCCCTGTCTCTCTCTCAGTCCCTGTGTCTCTCTCTCGGTCCCTGTGTCTCTCTCTCGGTCCCTGTGCCTCTCTCGGTCCCTGTGTCTTACTCGGACCCTGTGACTCTCTCAGTCACTGTCTCTCTCTCAGTCCCTGTGTCTCTCTCTCGGTCCCTGTCTCTCTCTTGGTCCCTGTGTCTCTCTCGGTCCCTGTGTCTCTCTCGGTCCCTGTGTCTCTCTCTCGGTCCCTGTGTCTCTTTCAGTTCCGGTCTCTCTCTCGATCCCTGTATCTCGCTCTCGGTCCCTGTGTCTCTCTCTCGGTCCCTGTCTCTCTCTCAGTCCCTGTGTCTCTCTCTCGGTCCCTGTGTCTCTCTCTGGGTCCCTGTGTCTCTCTTGGTCCCTGTGTCTCTCTCGGTCCCGGTCTCTCTCTCGGTCCCTGTCTCTCTCTCTTGCTCTCTGCGTCTCGCTCGGTCCCTGTGTCTCACTTTGTCCCTGTGACTCTCTCAGTCACAGTGTCTCTCTCAGTCCCTGTGCCTCTCTCTCGGTCTCTGTGTCTCGCTTTCGGTCCCTGTGTCTGTCTCTTGGTCCCTGTGTCTCTCTCTCACTTTCAGTGTCTCTGTCGGTCCCTGTGTCTCTCTCTCGGTCCCGGTGTCTCTCTCGGTCCCTGTGTCTCTCTCTCTCGGTCCCTGTGTCTCTCTCTCGGTCCCGGTGTCTCTCTCGGTCCCTGTGTCACTCTCTCGTCCCGGTGTCTCTCTTGGTCCCTGTGTCTCTCTCTCTCGGTCCCTGTGTCTCTCTCTCGGTCCCTGTGTCTCTCTCTCTCGGTCCCTGTGTCTCTCTCTCTCGGTCCCTGTGTCTCTCTCTCGGTCCCTGTGACTCTCTCTCGGTCCCTGTGTCTCTCTCGGTCCCTGTGTCACTCTCTCTCGGTCCCTGTCTCTCTCTCGGTCCCTGTGTCTCTCTCGGTCCCTGTGTCTCTCTCGGTCGCTGTGTCTCACTCGGTCCCTGTGTCTCTCTCGGTCCCTGTGTCTCCCTCTCACCCCAGTGTCTCTCTCGGTCCCTGTGTCTCTCTCTCTCGGTCCCTGTGTCTCTCTCTCTCGGTCCCTGTGTCTCTCTCGGTCGCTGTGTCTCACTCGTCCCTGTGTCTGCCTCGCTCCTTGTGTCTCTCTCTCTCGGTCCCTGTGTCTCTCCCTCTCACCCTTGTGTCTCACTCGGTCCCTGTGACTGCCTCGCTCCTTGTGTCTCTCTCTCTCGGTCCCTGTGTCTCTCTCTCTCAGTCCCTGTGTCTCTCTCGGTCACTGTCTCTCTCTCGGTCCCTGTGTCTCTCTCGGTCACTGTGTCTCTCTCGGTCACTGTCTCTCTCTCGGTCCCTGTGTCGCTCTCGGTCACTGTGCCTCACTCGGTCCCTGTGTCTCTCTCCGTCCTTGTGTCTCTCTCTCGCTCCCTGATTCTCTCTCTCTCAGCCCCTGTGTCTCTCTCGGTCACTGTCTCTCTCTCGGTCCCTGTGTCTCTCACGGTCCCTGTGTCTCTCTCTCGTTCCCTGTATCTCTCTCGGTCCCTTTGTCTCTCTCTCACTTTCAGTGTCTCTCTCGGTCCCTGTGTCTCTCACGGTCTCTGTGTCTCTCTCTCGCTCCCTGTGTCTCTCTTGGTCACTGTGCCTCACTCGGTCCCTGTGTCTCTCTCCGTCCTTGTGTTTCTCTCTCGGTCCCTGATTCTCTCTCTCTCAGCCCCTGTGTCCCTCTCGGTCACTGTCTCTCTCTCGGTCCCTGTGTCTCTCACGGTCCCTGTGTCTCTCTCTCGGTCCCTGTGTCTCTCTCGGTCCCTGTGTCTCTCTCTCACTTTCAGTGTCTCTCTCGGTCCCTGTGTCTCTCACGGTCCCTGTGTCTCTCTCTCGCTCCCTGTGTCTCTCTCGGTCACTGTGTCTCTCACTCGGTCCCTGTGTCTCTCACTCGGTCCCTGTGTCTCACTCGATCCCTGTCTTTCTCTCTCACTTTCAGTGTCTCTGTCGGTCCCTGTGTCTCTCTCTAGGTCCTTGTGTCTCTCTCGGTCCCTGTGTCACTCTCTCGGTCCCTGTGTCTCTCTCTCGGTCCCGGTGTCTCTCTCGGTCCCTGTGTCTCTCTAACAGTCCCTGTGTGTCTATCGGGCCCTGTCTCTCTCTCGGTCCCTGTGTCTCTCTCGGTCCCTGTGTCACTCTCTCTCGGTCCCGGTCTCTCTCTCGGTCCCTGTCTCTCTCTCGGTCCCTGTCTCTCTCTCGGTCCCTGTGTCTCTCTCTCGGTCGCTGTGTCTCTCTCTCGGTCCCTGTGTCTCTCTCTTGGTCACTGTGTTTCTCTCAGTCCCTGTGTCTCTCTCTCGGTCCCTGTGTCTCACTCGGTCCCTGTGTATCTCTCTCGATCCCTGTGTCTCTCTCTCGGTCCCTTTGTCTCTCTCTCTCGGTCCCTGTGTCTCTCTCTGTCCCTGTGTATCTCTCTCAGTCCCTGTGTCTCTCTCTCGGTCCCAGTCTCTCTCTCGGTCCCTGTGTCTCTCAATCGGTCCCTGTGTCTCTCACTCGGTCCCTGTGTCTCTCTCTCGGTCCCTGTGTCTCTCTCTCGGTCCCTGTGTCACTCTCAAGGTCCCTGTGTCTCTCTCTCGGTCCCGGTGACTCTCTCGGTCCCTGTGTCTCTCTAACGGTCCCTGTGTCTCTCTCGGGCCCTGTCTCTCTCTCGGTCCCTGTGTCTCTCTCGGTCCCTGTGTCACTCTCTCTCGGTCCCTGTCTTTCTCTCTCTGTCCCTGTGTCTCTCTCGGTCCCTGTGTCTCTCTCGGTCGCTGTGTCTCACTCGGTCCCTGTGTCTCTCTCGGTCCCTGTGTCTCCCTCTCACCCCAGTGTCTCTCTCGGTCCCTGTGTCTCTCTCTCTCGGTCCCTGTGTCTCTCTCTCTCGGTCCCTGTGTCTCTCTCGGTCGCTGTGTCTCACTCGTCCCTGTGACTCACTCGGGCCCTGTGACTGTCTCGCTCCTTGTGTCTCTCTCTCGGTCCCTGTGTTTCTCTCTCTCAGTCCCTGTGTCTCTCTCGGTCACTGTCTCTCTCTCGGTCACTGTCTCTCTCTCGGTCCCTGTGTCTCTCTCGGTCCCTGTGTCTCACTCGGTCCCTGTGTCTCTCTCCGTCCTTGTGTCTCTCTCTCGGTCCCTGTTTCTCTCTCTCTCAGTCCCTGTGTCTCTCTCGGTCACTGTCTCTCACTCGGTCCCTGAGTCTCACTCGGTCCCTGTGTCTCTCTCTCAGTCCCTGTGTCTCTCTCTCGGTCCCTGTCTCTCTCTCAGTCCCTGTGTCTCTCTCTCGGTCCCTGTGTCTCTCTCTCGGTCCCTGTGCCTCTCTCGGTCCCTGTGTCTTACTCGGACCCTGTGACTCTCTCAGTCACTGTCTCTCTCTCAGTCCCTGTGTCTCTCTCTCGGTCCCTGTCTCTCTCTTGGTCCCTGTGTCTCTCTCGGTCCCTGTGTCTCTCTCGGTCCCTGTGTCTCTCTCTCGGTCCCTGTGTCTCTTTCAGTTCCGGTCTCTCTCTCGATCCCTGTATCTCGCTCTCGGTCCCTGTGTCTCTCTCTCGGTCCCTGTCTCTCTCTCAGTCCCTGTGTCTCTCTCTCGGTCCCTGTGTCTCTCTCTGGGTCCCTGTGTCTGTCTCGGTCCCTGTGTCTCTCTCGGTCCCGGTCTCTCTCTCGGTCCCTGTCTCTCTCTCTTGCTCTCTGCGTCTCGCTCGGTCCCTGTGTCTCACTTTGTCCCTGTGACTCTCTCAGTCACAGTGTCTCTCTCAGTCCCTGTGCCTCTCTCTCGGTCCCTGTGTCTCCCTCTCTCGGTCCCTGTGTCTCTCTCGGTCGCTGTGTCTCACTCAGTCCCTGTGTCTCTCTCGGTCCCTGTGTCTCTCTCTCGGTCCCTGTGTCTCTCTCTCTCAGTCCCTGTGACTCTCTCGGTCACTGTCTCTCTCTCGGTCCCTGTGTCTCTCTCGGTCACTGTGTCTCTCTCGGTCCCTGTGTCTCACTCGGTCCCTGTGTCTCTCTCACTTTCAGTGTCTCTGTCGGTCCCTGTGTCTCTCTCTCAGTCCCTGTGTCTTACTCGGTCCCTGTGTCCCTCACTCGGTCCCTGTGTCTCTCTCTCACTTTCAGTGTCTCTGTCGGTCCCTGTGTCTCTCTCGGTCACTGTGTCTCTCTCGGTCCCTGTGTCTCACTCGGTCCCTGTGTCTCTCTCACTTTCAGTGTCTCTGTCGGTCCCTGTGTCTCTCTCTCAGTCCCTGTGTCTCACTAGGTCCCTGTGTCTCTCACTCGGTCCCTGTGTCTCTCTCTCACTTTCAGTGTCTCTGTCGGTCCCTGTGTCTCTCTCTGGGTCCCGGTGTCTCTCTCGGTCCCTGTGTCTCTCTCTCTCGGTCCCTGTGTCTCTCTCTCGGTCCCGTTGTCTCTCTCGGTCCCTGTGTCACTCTCTCGGTCCCGGTGTCTCTCTTGGTCCCTGTGTCTCTCTCTCTCGGTCCCTGTGTCTCTCTCTCGGTCCCTGTGTCTCTCTCTCTCGGTCCCTGTGTCTCTCTCTCTCGGTCCCTGTGTCTCTCTCTCGGTCCCTGTGACTCTCTCTCGGTCCCTGTGTCTCTCTCGGTCCCTGTGTCACTCTCTCTCGGTCCCTGTCTCTCTCTCGGTCCCTGTGTCTCTCTCGGTCCCTGTGTCTCTCTCGGTCGCTGTGTCTCACTCGGTCCCTGTGTCTCTCTCGGTCCCTGTGTCTCCCTCTCACCCCAGTGTCTCTCTCGGTCCCTGTGTCTCTCTCTCTCGGTCCCTGTGTCTCTCTCTCTCGGTCCCTGTGTCTCTCTCGGTCGCTGTGTCTCACTCGTCCCTGTGTCTGCCTCGCTCCTTGTGTCTCTCTCTCTCGGTCCCTGTGTCTCTCCCTCCCACCCCTGTGTCTCACTCGGTCCCTGTGACTGCCTCGCTCCTTGTGTCTCTCTCTCTCGGTCCCTGTGTCTCTCTCTCTCTCAGTCCCTGTGTCTCTCTCGGTCACTGTCTCTCTCTCGGTCACTGTCTCTCTCTCGGTCACTGTCTCTCTCTCGGTCCCTGTGTCTCTCTCGGTCACTGTGCCTCACTCGGTCCCTGTGTCTCTCTCCGTCCTTGTGTCTCTCTCTCGGTCCCTGATTCTCTCTCTCTCAGCCCCTGTGTCTCTCTCGGTCACTGTCTCTCTCTCGGTCCCTGTGTCTCTCACGGTCCCTGTGTCTCTCTCTCGGTCCCTGTATCTCTCTCGGTGCCTGTGTCTCTCTCTCACTTTCAGTGTCTCTCTCGGTCCCTGTGTCTCTCACGGTCCCTGTGTCTCTCTCTCGCTCCCTGTGTCTCTCTCGGTCACTGTGCCTCACTCAGTCCCTGTGTCTCTCTCCGTCCTTGTGTCTCTCTCTCGGTCCCTGATTCTCTCTCTCTCAGCCCCTGTGTCTCTCTCGGTCACTGTCTCTCTCTCGGTCCCTGTGTCTCTCACGGTCCCTGTGTCTCTCTCTCGGTCCCTGTGTCTCTCTCGGTCCCTGTGTCTCTCTCTCACTTTCAGTGTCTCTCTCGGTCCCTGTGTCGCTCACGGTCCCTGTGTCTCTCTCTCGCTCCCTGTGTCTCTCTCGGTCACTGTGTCTCTCACTCGGTCCCTGTGTCTCTCACTCGGTCCCTGTGTCTCACTCGGTCCCTGTCTCTCTCTCTCACTTTCAGTGTCTCTGTCGGTCCCTGTGTCTCTCTCTAGGTCCTTGTGTCTCTCTCGGTCCCTGTGTCACTCTCTCGGTCCCTGTGTCTCTCTCTCGGTCCCGGTGTCTCTCTCGGTCCCTGTGTCTCTCTAACAGTCCCTGTGTCTCTATCGGGCCCTGTCTCTCTCTCGGTCCCTGTGTCTCTCTCGGTCCCTGTGTCACTCTCTCTCGGTCCCTGTCTCTCTCTCGGTCCCTGTCTCTCTCTCGGTCCCTGTCTCTCTCTCGGTCCCTGTGTCTCTCTCTCGGTCGCTGTGTCTCTCTCTCGGTCCCTGTGTCTCTCTCTTGGTCACTGTGTTTCTCTCAGTCCCTGTGTCTCTCTCTCGGTCCCTGTGTCTCACTCGGTCCCTGTGTATCTCTCTCGGTCCCTGTGTCTCTCTCTCGGTCCCTTTGTCTCTCTCTCTCGGTCCCTGTGTCTCTCTCTGTCACTGTGTATCTCTCTCAGTCCCTGTGTCTCTCTCTCGGTCCCTGTCTCTCTCTCGGTCCCTGTGTCTCTCACTCGGTCCCTGTGTCTCTCACTCGGTCCCTGTGTCTCTCTCTCGGTCCCTGTGTCTCTCTCTCGGTCCCTGTGTCACTCTCAAGGTCCCTGTGTCTCTCTCTCGGTCCCGGTGACTCTCTCGGTCCCTGTGTCTCTCTAACGGTCCCTGTGTCTCTCTCGGGCCCTGTCTCTCTCTCGGTCCCTGTGTCTCTCTCGGTCCCTGTGTCACTCTCTCTCGGTCCCTGTCTCTCTCTCGGTCCCTGTGTCTCTCTCGGTCCCTGTGTCTCTCTCGGTCGCTGTGTCTCACTCGGTCCCTGTGTCTCTCTCGGTCCCTGTGTCTCCCTCTCACCCCAGTGTCTCTCTCGGTCCCTGTGTCTCTCTCTCTCGGTCCCTGTGTCTCTCTCTCTCGGTCCCTGTGTCTCTCTCGGTCGCTGTGTCTCACTCGTCCCTGTGTCTCACTCGGTCCCTGTGACTGTCTCGCTCCTTGTGTCTCTCTCTCGGTCCCTGTGTTTCTCTCTCTCAGTCCCTGTGTCTCTCTCGGTCACTGTCTCTCTCTCGGTCACTGTCTCTCTCTCGGTCCCTGTGTCTCTCTCGGTCCCTGTGTCTCACTCGGTCCCTGTGTCTCTCTCCGTCCTTGTGTCTCTCTCTCGGTCCCTGTTTCTCTCTCTCTCAGTCCCTGTGTCTCTCTCGGTCACTGTCTCTCACTCGGTCCCTGAGTCTCACTCGGTCCCTGTGTCTCTCTCTCAGTCCCTGTGTCTCTCTCTCGGTCCCTGTCTCTCTCTCAGTCCCTGTGTCTCTCTCTCGGTCCCTGTGTCTCTCTCTCGGTCCCTGTGCCTCTCTCGGTCCCTGTGTCTTACACGGACCCTGTGACTCTCTCAGTCACTGTCTCTCTCTCAGTCCCTGTGTCTCTCTCTCGGTCCCTGTCTCTCTCTTGGTCCCTGTGTCTCTCTCGGTCCCTGTGTCTCTCTCGGTCCCTGTGTCTCTTTCAGTTCCGGTCTCTCTCTCGATCCCTGTATCTCGCTCTCGGTCCCTGTGTCTCTCTCTCGGTCCCTGTCTCTCTCTCAGTCCCTGTGTCTCTCTCTCGGTCCCTGTGTCTCTCTCTGGGTCCCTGTGTCTCTCTCGGTCCCTGTGTCTCTCTCGGTCCCGGTCTCTCTCTCGGTCCCTGTCTCTCTCTCTTGCTCTCTGCGTCTCGCTCGGTCCCTGTGTCTCACTTTGTCCCTGTGACTCTCTCAGTCACAGTGTCTCTCTCAGTCCCTGTGCCTCTCTCTCGGTCTCTGTGTCTCGCTTTCGGTCCCTGTGTCTGTCTCTTGGTCCCTGTGTCTCTCTCGGTCCCTGCGTCTCTCACTCGGTCCCTGTGCCTCTCTCGGCCCCTGTGACTCTCTCTCGGTCCCTGTGTCTCTCTCGATCCCTGTCTCTCTCTCTCGGTCCCTGTGTCTCTCTCGGTCCCTGTCTCTCTCTCTTACTCTCTGTGTCTCTCTCGGTCCCTGTCTCTCTCTCAGTCCCTGTGTCTCTTTCTCGGTCCCTTTGTCTCTCTCTCGGTCCCTGTGTCTCTCTCTCTCTCAGTCCCTGTGTCTCTCTCTCTCGGTCCCTGTCTCTCTCTCGTTCACTGTGTCTCTCTCGGTCCCTGAGTCTCTCTCTCGGTCCCAGTGTCTCTCTCGGTCCCGGTGTCTCTCTCGGTCCCTGTGTCTCTCTCTCGGTCGCTGTCTCTCTCTCTCGGTCGCTGTCTCTCTCTCTTGCTCTCTGCGTCTCTCTCGGTCCCTGTGTCTCACTTTGTCCCTGTGACTCTCTCAGTCCCTGTGTCTCTCTCAGTCCCTGTGTCTCTCTCAGTCCCTGTCTCTCTCTCAGTCCCAGTGTCTCTCTCTTGGTCCCTGTGTCTCGATCTCGGTCTCTGTGTCTCTCTCGGTCCCTGTGTCTCTCACTCGGTCCCTGTCTCTCTCTCAGTCCCTGTGACTCTCTCTTGGTCCCTGTGTCTCTCTCTCGGTCCCTGTGTCTCTCTCGGTACCTGTGTCTCTCCCGGTCCCTGTCTCTGTCTCTCTCGGTCCCTGTGTCTCTCTCTCTCGGTCCCTGTGTCTCTCTCGGTCGCTGTTTCTCACTCGGTCCCTGTGTCTCTCTCGGTCCCTGTGTCTCCCTCTCACCCCAGTGTCTCTCTCGGTCCCTGTGTCTCTCTCTCTCGGTCCCTGTGTCTCCCTCTCTCGGTCCCTGTGTCTCTCTCGGTCGCTGTGTCTCACTCAGTCCCTGTGTCTCTCTCGGTCCCTGTGTCTCTCTCTCGGTCCCTGTGTCTCTCTCTCTCGGTCGCTGTGTCTCACTCAGTCCCTGTGTCTCTCTCGGTCCCTGTGTCTCTCTCTCGGTCCCTGTGTCTCTCTCTCTCAGTCCCTGTGACTCTCTCGGTCACTGTCTCTCTCTCGGTCCCTGTGTCTCTCTCGGTCACTGTGTCTCTCTCGGTCCCTGTGTCTCACTCGGTCCCTGTGTCTCTCTCACTTTCAGTGTCTCTGTCGGTCCCTGTGTCTCTCTCTCAGTCCCTGTGTCTCACTCGGTCCCTGTGTCTCTCACTCGGTCCCTGTGTCTCTCTCTCACTTTCAGTGTCTCTGTCGGTCCCTGTGTCTCTCTCGGTCACTGTGTCTCTCTCGGTCCCTGTGTCTCACTCGGTCCCTGTGTCTCTCTCACTTTCAGTGTCGCTGTCGGTCCCTGTGTCTCTCTCTCAGTCCCTGTGTCTCACTAGGTCCCAGTGTCTCTCACTCGGTCCCTGTGTCTCTCTCTCACTTTCAGTGTCTCTGTCGGTCCCTGTGTCTCTCTCTCGGTCCCGGTGTCTCTCTCGGTCCCTGTCTCTCTCTCGGTCCCTGTGTCTCTCTCTCTCGGTCCCTGTGTCTCTCTTTCGGTCCTGGTGTCTCTCTCGGTCCCTGTGTCACTCTCTCGGTCCCGGTGTCTCTCTTGGTCCCTGTGTCTCTCTCTCTCGGTCCCTGTGTCTCTCTCTCGGTCCCTGTGTCTCTCTCTCTCGGTCCCTGTGTCTCTCTCTCTCGGTCCCTGTGTCTCTCTCTCGGTCCCTGTGACTCTCTCTCGGTCCCTGTGTCTCTCTCGGTCCCTGTGTCACTCTCTCTCGGTCCCTGTCTCTCTCTCGGTCCCTGTGTCTCTCTCGGTCCCTGTGTCTCTCTCGGTCGCTGTGTCTCACTCGGTCCCTGTGTCTCTCTCGGTCCCTGTGTCTCCCTCTCACCCCAGTGTCTCTCTCGGTCCCTGTGTCTCTCTCTCTCGGTCCCTGTGTCTCTCTCTCTCGGTCCCTGTGTCTCTCTCGGTCGCTGTGTCTCACTCGTCCCTGTGTCTGCCTCGCTCCTTGTGTCTCTCTCTCTCGGTCCCTGTGTCTCTCCCTCCCACCCCTGTGTCTCGCTCGGTCCCTGTGACTGCCTCGCTCCTTGTGTCTCTCTCTCTCGGTCCCTGTGTCTCTCTCTCTCAGTCCCTGTGTCTCTCTCGGTCACTGTCTCTCTCTCGGTCCCTGTGTCTCTCTCGGTCACTGTGTCTCTCTCGGTCACTGTCTCTCTCTCGGTCCCTGTGTCTCTCTCGGTCACTGTGCCTCACTCGGTCCCTGTGTCTCTCTCCGTCCTTGTGTCTCTCTCTCGGTCCCTGATTCTCTCTCTCTCAGCCCCTGTGTCTCTCTCGGTCACTGTCTCTCTCTCGGTCCCTGTGTCTCTCACGGTCCCTGTGTCTCTCTCTCGGTCCCTGTATCTCTCTCGGTCCCTGTGTCTCTCTCTCACTTTCAGTGTCTCTCTCGGTCCCTGTGTCTCTCACGGTCCCTGTGTCTCTCTCTCGCTCCCTGTGTCTCTCTTGGTCACTGTGCCTCACTCGGTCCCTGTGTCTCTCTCCTTCCTTGTGTCTCTCTCTCGGTCCCTGATTCTCTCTCTCTCAGCCCCTGTGTCTCTCTCGGTCACTATCTCTCTCTCGGTCCCTGTGTCTCTCACGGTCCCTGTGTCTCTCTCTCGGTCCCTGTGTCTCTCTCGGTCCCTGTGTCTCTCTCTCACTTTCAGTGTCTCTCTCGGTCCCTGTGTCTCTCACGGTCCCTGTGTCTCTCTCTCGCTCCCTGTGTCTCTCTCGGTCACTGTGTCTCTCACTCGGTCCCTGTGTCTCTCACTCGGTCCCTGTGTCTCACTCGGTCCCTGTCTCTCTCTCTCACTTTCAGTGTCTCTGTCGGTCCCTGTGTCTCTCTCTAGGTCCTTGTGTCTCTCTCGGTCCCTGTGTCACTCTCTCGGTCCCTGTGTCTCTCTCTCGGTCCCGGTGTCTCTCTCGGTCCCTGTGTCTCTCTAACAGTCCCTGTGTCTCTATCGGGCCCTGTCTCTCTCTCGGTCCCTGTGTCTCTCTCGGTCCCTGTGTCACTCTCTCTCGGTCCCTGTCTCTCTCTCGGTCCCTGTCTCTCTCTCGGTCCCTGTCTCTCTCTCGGTCCCTGTGTCTCTCTCTCGGTCGCTGTGTCTCTCTCTCGGTCCCTGTGTCTCTCTCTTGGTCACTGTGTTTCTCTCAGTCCCTGTGTCTCTCTCTCGGTCCCTGTGTCTCACTCGGTCCCTGTGTATCTCTCTCGGTCCCTGTGTCTCTCTCTCGGTCCCTTTGTCTCTCTCTCTCGGTCCCTGTGTCTCTCTCTGTCCCTGTGTATCTCTCTCAGTCCCTGTGTCTCTCTCTCGGTCCCTGTCTCTCTCTCGGTCCCTGTGTCTCTCACTCGGTCCCTGTGTCTCTCACTCGGTCCCTGTGTCTCTCTCTCGGTCCCTGTGTCTCTCTCTCGGTCCCTGTGTCACTCTCAAGGTCCCTGTGTCTCTCTCTCGGTCCCGGTGACTCTCTCGGTCCCTGTGTCTCTCTAACGGTCCCTGTGTCTCTCTCGGGCCCTGTCTCTCTCTCGGTCCCTGTGTCTCTCTCGGTCCCTGTGTCACTCTCTCTCGGTCCCTGTCTCTCTCTCGGTCCCTGTGTCTCTCTCGGTCCCTGTGTCTCTCTCGGTCGCTGTGTCTCACTCGGTCCCTGTGTCTCTCTCGGTCCCTGTGTCTCCCTCTCACCCCAGTGTCTCTCTCGGTCCCTGTGTCTCTCTCTCTCGGTCCCTGTGTCTCTCTCTCTCGGTCCCTGTGTCTCTCTCGGTCGCTGTGTCTCACTCGTCCCTGTGTCTCACTCGGTCCCTGTGACTGTCTCGCTCCTTGTGTCTCTCTCTCGGTCCCTGTGTTTCTCTCTCTCAGTCCCTGTGTCTCTCTCGGTCACTGTCTCTCTCTCGGTCACTGTCTCTCTCTCGGTCCCTGTGTCTCTCTCGGTCCCTGTGTCTCACTCGGTCCCTGTGTCTCTCTCCGTCCTTGTGTCTCTCTCTCGGTCCCTGTTTCTCTCTCTCTCAGTCCCTGTGTCTCTCTCGGTCACTGTCTCTCACTCGGTCCCTGAGTCTCACTCGGTCCCTGTGTCTCTCTCTCAGTCCCTGTGTCTCTCTCTCGGTCCCTGTCTCTCTCTCAGTCCCTGTGTCTCTCTCTCGGTCCCTGTGTCTCTCTCTCGGTCCCTGTGCCTCTCTCGGTCCCTGTGTCTTACTCGGACCCTGTGACTCTCTCAGTCACTGTCTCTCTCTCAGTCCCTGTGTCTCTCTCTCGGTCCCTGTGTCTCTCTTGGTCCCTGTGTCTCTCTCGGTCCCTGTGTCTCTCTCGGTCCCTGTGTCTCTCTCTCGGTCCCTGTGTCTCTTTCAGTTCCGGTCTCTCTCTCGATCCCTGTATCTCGCTCTCGGTCCCTGTGTCTCTCTCTCGGTCCCTGTCTCTCTCTCAGTCCCTGTGTCTCTCTCGGTCCCTGTGTCTCTCTCTGGGTCCCTGTGTCTCTCTCGGTCCCTGTGTCTCTCTCGGTCCCGGTCTCTCTCTCGGTCCCTGTCTCTCTCTCTTGCTCTCTGAGTCTCGTTCGGTCCCTGTGTCTCACTTTGTCCCTGTGACTCTCTCAGTCACAGTGTCTCTCTCAGTCCCTGTGCCTCTCTCTCGGTCTCTGTGTCTCGCTTTCGGTCCCTGTGTCTGTCTCTTGGTCCCTGTGTCTCTCTCGGTCCCTGTGACTCTCACTCGGTCCCTGTGCCTCTCTCGGCCCCTGTGACTCTCTCTCGGTCCCTGTGTCTCTCTCGATCCCTGTCTCTCTCTCTCGGTCCCTGTGTCTCTCTCGGTCCCTGTCTCTCTCTCTTACTCTCTGTGTCTCTCTCGGTCCCTGTCTCTCTCTCAGTCCCTGTGTCTCTTTCTCGGTCCCTTTGTCTCTCTCTCGGTCCCTGTGCCTCAGTCAGTCCCTGTCTCTCTCTCAGTCCCTGTGTCTCTCTCTCTCGGTCCCTGTCTCTCTCTCGTTCACTGTGTCTCTCTCGGTCCCTGAGTCTCTCTCTCGGTCCAAGTGTCTCTCTTGGTCCCGGTGTCTCTCTAACAGTCCCTGTGTCTCTATCGGGCCCTGTGTCTCTCTCTCGGTCGCTGTCTCTCTCTCTTGCTCTCTGCGTCTCTCTCGGTCCCTGTGTCTCACTTTGTCCCTGTGACTCTCTCAGTCCCTGTGTCTCTCTCAGTCCCTGTGTCTCTCTCAGTCCCTGTCTCTCTCTCAGTCCCAGTGTCTCTCTCTTGGTCCCTGTGTCTCGCTCTCGGTCTCTGTGTCTCTCTCGGTCCCTGTGTCTCTCACTCGGTCCCTGTCTCTCTCTCAGTCCCTGTGACTCTCTCTTGGTCCCTGTGTCTCTCTCTCGGTCCCTGTGTCTCTCTCGGTACCTGTGTCTCTCCCGGTCCCTGTCTCTGTCTCTCTCGGTCCCTGTGTCTCTCTCTCTCGGTCCCTGTGTCTCTCTCTGTCACTGTTTCTCACTCGGTCCCTGTGTCTCTCTCGGTCCCTGTGTCTCCCTCTCACCCCAGTGTCTCTCTCGGTCCCTGTGTCTCTCTCTCTCGGTCCCTGTGTCTCCCTCTCTCGGTCCCTGTGTCTCTCTCGGTCGCTGTGTCTCACTCAGTCCCTGTGTCTCTCTCGGTCCCTGTGTCTCTCTCTCGGTCCCTGTGTCTCTCTCTCTCAGTCCCTGTGACTCTCTCGGTCACTGTCTCTCTCTCGGTCCCTGTGTCTCACTCGGTCACTGTGTCTCTCTCGGTCCCTGTGTCTCACTCGGTCCCTGTGTCTCTCTCACTTTCAGTGTCTCTGTCGGTCCCTGTGTCTCTCTCGGTCACTGTGTCTCTCTCGGTCCCTGTGTCTCACTCGGTCCCTGTGTCTCTCTCACTTTCAGTGTCGCTGTCGGTCCCTGTGTCTCTCTCGGTCACTGTGTCTCTCTCGGTCACTGTCTCTCTCTCGGTCCCTGTGTCTCTCTCGGTCCCTGTGTCTCACTCGGTCCCTGTGTCTCTCTCCGTCCTTGTGTCTCTCTCTCGGTCCCTGTTTCTCTCTCTCTCAGTCCCTGTGTCTCTCTCGGTCACTGTCTCTCACTCGGTCCCTGAGTCTCACTCGGTCCCTGTGTCTCTCTCTCAGTCCCTGTGTCTCTCTCTCGGTCCCTGTCTCTCTCTCAGTCCCTGTGTCTCTCTCTCGGTCCCTGTGTCTCTCTCTCGGTCCCTGTGCCTCTCTCGGTCCCTGTGTCTTACACGGACCCTGTGACTCTCTCAGTCACTGTCTCTCTCTCAGTCCCTGTGTCTCTCTCTCGGTCCCTGTCTCTCTCTTGGTCCCTGTGTCTCTCTCGGTCCCTGTGTCTCTCTCGGTCCCTGTGTCTCTTTCAGTTCCGGTCTCTCTCTCGATCCCTGTATCTCGCTCTCGGTCCCTGTGTCTCTCTCTCGGTCCCTGTCTCTCTCTCAGTCCCTGTGTCTCTCTCTCGGTCCCTGTGTCTCTCTCTGGGTCCCGGTGTCTCTCTCGGTGCCTGTGTCTCTCTCGGTCCCGGTCTCTCTCTCGGTCCCTGTCTCTCTCTCTTGCTCTCTGCGTCTCGCTCGGTCCCTGTGTCTCACTTTGTCCCTGTGACTCTCTCAGTCACAGTGTCTCTCTCAGTCCCTGTGCCTCTCTCTCGGTCTCTGTGTCTCGCTTTCGGTCCCTGTGTCTGTCTCTTGGTCCCTGTGTCTCTCTCGGTCCCTGCGTCTCTCACTCGGTCCCTGTGCCTCTCTCGGCCCCTGTGACTCTCTCTCGGTCCCTGTGTCTCTCTCGATCCCTGTCTCTCTCTCTCGGTCCCTGTGTCTCTCTCGGTCCCTGTCTCTCTCTCTTACTCTCTGTGTCTCTCTCGGTCCCTGTCTCTCTCTCAGTCCCTGTGTCTCTTTCTCGGTCCCTTTGTCTCTCTCTCGGTCCCTGTGCCTCAGTCAGTCCCTGTCTCTCTCTCAGTCCCTGTGTCTCTCTCTCTCGGTCCCTGTCTCTCTCTCGTTCACTGTGTCTCTCTCGGTCCCTGAGTCTCTCTCTCGGTCCCAGTGTCTCTCTCGGTCCCGGTGTCTCTCTCGGTCCCTGTGTCTCTCTCTCGGTCGCTGTCTCTCTCTCTTGCTCTCTGCGTCTCTCTCGGTCCCTGTGTCTCACTTTGTCCCTGTGTCTCTCTCGGTCCCGGTGTCTCTCTCAGTCCCTGTGTCTCTCTCAGTCCCTGTCTCTCTCTCAGTCCCAGTGTCTCTCTCTTGGTCCCTGTGTCTCGCTCTCGGTCTCTGTGTCTCTCTCGGTCCCTGTGTCTCTCACTCGGTCCCTGTCTCTCTCTCAGTCCCTGTGACTCTCTCTTGGTCCCTGTGTCTCTCTCTCGGTCCCTGTGTCTCTCTCGGTACCTGTGTCTCTCCCGGTCCCTGTCTCTGTCTCTCTCGGTCCCTGTGTCTCTCTCTCTCGGTCCCTGTGTCTCTCTCGGTCGCTGTTTCTCACTCGGTCCCTGTGTCTCTCTCGGTCCCTGTGTCTCCCTCTAACCCCAGTGTCTCTCTCGGTCCCTGTGTCTCTCTCTCTCGGTCCCTGTGTCTCCCTCTCTCGGTCCCTGTGTCTCTCTCGGTCGCTGTGTCTCACTCAGTCCCTGTGTCTCTCTCGGTCCCTGTGTCTCTCTCTCGGTCCCTGTGTCTCTCTCTCTCAGTCCCTGTGACTCTCTCGGTCACTGTCTCTCTCTCGGTCCCTGTGTCTCTCTCGGTCACTGTGTCTCTCTCGGTCCCTGTGTCTCACTCGGTCCCTGTGTCTCTCTCACTTTCAGTGTCTCTGTCGGTCCCTGTGTCTCTCTCTCAGTCCCTGTGTCTCACTCGGTCCCTGTGTCTCTCACTCGGTCCCTGTGTCTCTCTCTCACTTTCAGTGTCTCTGTCGGTCCCTGTGTCTCTCTCGGTCACTGTGTCTCTCTCGGTCCCTGTGTCTCACTCGGTCCCTGTGTCTCTCTCACTTT
Source organism: Prionace glauca (assembly GCA_037974335.1). Lineage (NCBI taxonomy): Eukaryota > Metazoa > Chordata > Chondrichthyes > Carcharhiniformes > Carcharhinidae > Prionace > Prionace glauca. The sequence continues at coordinate 41,380 of JBBMRE010000119.1, forward strand.
CAGTGTCGCTGTCGGTCCCTGTGTCTCTCTCTCAGTCCCTGTGTCTCACTAGGTCCCAGTGTCTCTCACTCGGTCCCTGTGTCTCTCTCTCACTTTCAGTGTCTCTGTCGGTCCCTGTGTCTCTCTCTCGGTCCCTGTCTCTCTCTCGGTCCCTGTGTCTCTCTCGGTCCCTGTGTCTCTCTCTCGGTCCCTGTGTCTCTCTTTCGGTCCTGGTGTCTCTCTCGGTCCCTGTGTCACTCTCTCGGTCCCGGTGTCTCTCTTGGTCCCTGTGTCTCTCTCTCTCGGTCCCTGTGTCTCTCTCTCGGTCCCTGTGTCTCTCTCTCTCGGTCCCTGTGTCTCTCTCTCTCGGTCCCTGTGTCTCTCTCTCGGTCCCTGTGACTCTCTCTCGGTCCCTGTGTCTCTCTCGGTCCCTGTGTCACTCTCTCTCGGTCCCTGTCTCTCTCTCGGTCCCTGTGTCTCTCTCGGTCCCTGTGTCTCTCTCGGTCGCTGTGTCTCACTCGGTCCCTGTGTCTCTCTCGGTCCCTGTGTCTCCCTCTCACCCCAGTGTCTCTCTCGGTCCCTGTGTCTCTCTCTCTCGGTCCCTGTGTCTCTCTCTCTCGGTCCCTGTGTCTCTCTCGGTCGCTGTGTCTCACTCGTCCCTGTGTCTGCCTCGCTCCTTGTGTCTCTCTCTCTCGGTCCCTGTGTCTCTCCCTCCCACCCCTGTGTCTCGCTCGGTCCCTGTGACTGCCTCGCTCCTTGTGTCTCTCTCTCTCGGTCCCTGTGTCTCTCTCTCTCAGTCCCTGTGTCTCTCTCGGTCACTGTCTCTCTCTCGGTCCCTGTGTCTCTCTCGGTCACTGTGTCTCTCTCGGTCACTGTCTCTCTCTCGGTCCCTGTGTCTCTCTCGGTCACTGTGCCTCACTCGGTCCCTGTGTCTCTCTCCGTCCTTGTGTCTCTCTCTCGGTCCCTGATTCTCTCTCTCTCAGCCCCTGTGTCTCTCTCGGTCACTGTCTCTCTCTCGGTCCCTGTGTCTCTCACGGTCCCTGTGTCTCTCTCTCGGTCCCTGTATCTCTCTCGGTCCCTGTGTCTCTCTCTCACTTTCAGTGTCTCTCTCGGTCCCTGTGTCTCTCACGGTCCCTGTGTCTCTCTCTCGCTCCCTGTGTCTCTCTTGGTCACTGTGCCTCACTCGGTCCCTGTGTCTCTCTCCGTCCTTGTGTCTCTCTCTCGGTCCCTGATTCTCTCTCTCTCAGCCCCTGTGTCTCTCTCGGTCACTATCTCTCTCTCGGTCCCTGTGTCTCTCACGGTCCCTGTGTCTCTCTCTCGGTCCCTGTGTCTCTCTCGGTCCCTGTGTCTCTCTCTCACTTTCAGTGTCTCTCTCGGTCCCTGTGTCTCTCACGGTCCCTGTGTCTCTCTCTCGCTCCCTGTGTCTCTCTCGGTCACTGTGTCTCTCACTCGGTCCCTGTGTCTCTCACTCGGTCCCTGTGTCTCACTCGGTCCCTGTCTCTCTCTCTCACTTTCAGTGTCTCTGTCGGTCCCTGTGTCTCTCTCTAGGTCCTTGTGTCTCTCTCGGTCCCTGTGTCACTCTCTCGGTCCCTGTGTCTCTCTCTCGGTCCCGGTGTCTCTCTCGGTCCCTGTGTCTCTCTAACAGTCCCTGTGTCTCTATCGGGCCCTGTCTCTCTCACGGTCCCTGTGTCTCTCTCGGTCCCTGTGTCACTCTCTCTCGGTCCCTGTCTCTCTCTCGGTCCCTGTCTCTCTCTCGGTCCCTGTCTCTCTCTCGGTCCCTGTGTCTCTCTCTCGGTCGCTGTGTCTCTCTCTCGGTCCCTGTGTCTCTCTCTTGGTCACTGTGTTTCTCTCAGTCTCTGTGTCTCTCTCTCGGTCCCTGTGTCTCACTCGGTCCCTGTGTATCTCTCTCGGTCCCTGTGTCTCTCTCTCGGTCCCTTTGTCTCTCTCTCTCGGTCCCTGTGTCTCTCTCTGTCCCTGTGTATCTCTCTCAGTCCCTGTGTCTCTCTCTCGGTCCCTGTCTCTCTCTCGGTCCCTGTGTCTCTCACTCGGTCCCTGTGTCTCTCACTCGGTCCCTGTGTCTCTCTCTCGGTCCCTGTGTCTCTCTCTCGGTCCCTGTGTCACTCTCAAGGTCCCTGTGTCTCTCTCTCGGTCCCGGTGACTCTCTCGGTCCCTGTGTCTCTCTAACGGTCCCTGTGTCTCTCTCGGGCCCTGTCTCTCTCTCGGTCCCTGTGTCTCTCTCGGTCCCTGTGTCACTCTCTCTCGGTCCCTGTCTCTCTCTCGGTCCCTGTGTCTCTCTCGGTCCCTGTGTCTCTCTCGGTCGCTGTGTCTCACTCGGTCCCTGTGTCTCTCTCGGTCCCTGTGTCTCCCTCTCACCCCAGTGTCTCTCTCGGTCCCTGTGTCTCTCTCTCTCGGTCCCTGTGTCTCTCTCTCTCGGTCCCTGTGTCTCTCTCGGTCGCTGTGTCTCACTCGTCCCTGTGTCTCACTCGGTCCCTGTGACTGTCTCGCTCCTTGTGTCTCTCTCTCGGTCCCTGTGTTTCTCTCTCTCAGTCCCTGTGTCTCTCTCGGTCACTGTCTCTCTCTCGGTCACTGTCTCTCTCTCGGTCCCTGTGTCTCTCTCGGTCCCTGTGTCTCACTCGGTCCCTGTGTCTCTCTCCGTCCTTGTGTCTCTCTCTCGGTCCCTGTTTCTCTCTCTCTCAGTCCCTGTGTCTCTCTCGGTCACTGTCTCTCACTCGGTCCCTGAGTCTCACTCGGTCCCTGTGTCTCTCTCTCAGTCCCTGTGTCTCTCTCTCGGTCCCTGTCTCTCTCTCAGTCCCTGTGTCTCTCTCTCGGTCCCTGTGTCTCTCTCTCGGTCCCTGTGCCTCTCTCGGTCCCTGTGTCTTACTCGGACCCTGTGACTCTCTCAGTCACTGTCTCTCTCTCAGTCCCTGTGTCTCTCTCTCGGTCCCTGTCTCTCTCTTGGTCCCTGTGTCTCTCTCGGTCCCTGTGTCTCTCTCGGTCCCTGTGTCTCTCTCTCGGTCCCTGTGTCTCTTTCAGTTCCGGTCTCTCTCTCGGTCCCTGTCTCTCTCTTGGTCCCTGTGTCTCTCTCGGTCCCTGTGTCTCTCTCTCGGTCCCTGTCTCTCTCTCAGTCCCTGTGTCTCTCTCTCGGTCCCTGTGTCTCTCTCTGGGTCCCTGTGTCTCTCTCGGTCCCTGTGTCTCTCTCGGTCCCGGTCTCTCTCTCGGTCCCTGTCTCTCTCTCTTGCTCTCTGCGTCTCGCTCGGTCCCTGTGTCTCACTTTGTCCCTGTGACTCTCTCAGTCACAGTGTCTCTCTCAGTCCCTGTGCCTCTCTCTCGGTCTCTGTGTCTCGCTTTCGGTCCCTGTGTCTGTCTCTTGGTCCCTGTGTCTCTCTCGGTCCCTGTGTCTCTCACTCGGTCCCTGTGCCTCTCTCGGCCCCTGTGACTCTCTCTCGGTCCCTGTGTCTCTCTCGATCCCTGTCTCTCTCTCTCGGTCCCTGTGTCTCTCTCGGTCCCTGTCTCTCTCTCTTACTCTCTGTGTCTCTCTCGGTCCCTGTCTCTCTCTCAGTCCCTGTGTCTCTTTCTCGGTCCCTTTGTCTCTCTCTCGGTCCCTGTGCCTCAGTCAGTCCCTGTCTCTCTCTCAGTCCCTGTGTCTCTCTCTCTCGGTCCCTGTCTCTCTCTCGTTCACTGTGTCTCTCTCGGTCCCTGAGTCTCTCTCTCGGTCCAAGTGTCTCTCTTGGTCCCGGTGTCTCTCTAACAGTCCCTGTGTCTCTATCGGGCCCTGTGTCTCTCTCTCGGTCGTGTCTCTCTCTCTTGCTCTCTGCGTCTCTCTCGGTCCCTGTGTCTCACTTTGTCCCTGTGACTCTCTCAGTCCCTGTGTCTCTCTCAGTCCCTGTGTCTCTCTCAGTCCCTGTCTCTCTCTCAGTCCCAGTGTCTCTCTCTTGGTCCCTGTGTCTCGCCCTCGGTCTCTGTGTCTCTCTCGGTCCCTGTGTCTCTCACTCGGTCCCTGTCTCTCTCTCAGTCCCTGTGACTCTCTCTTGGTCCCTGTGTCTCTCTCTCGGTCCCTGTGTCTCTCTCGGTACCTGTGTCTCTCCCGGTCCCTGTCTCTGTCTCTCTCGGTCCCTGTGTCTCTCTCTCTCGGTCCCTGTGTCTCTCTCTGTCACTGTTTCTCACTCGGTCCCTGTGTCTCTCTCGGTCCCTGTGTCTCCCTCTCACCCCAGTGTCTCTCTCGGTCCCTGTGTCTCTCTCTCTCGGTCCCTGTGTCTCCCTCTCTCGGTCCCTGTGTCTCTCTCGGTCGCTGTGTCTCACTCAGTCCCTGTGTCTCTCTCGGTCCCTGTGTCTCTCTCTCGGTCCCTGTGTCTCTCTCTCTCAGTCCCTGTGACTCTCTCGGTCACTGTCTCTCTCTCGGTCCCTGTGTCTCTCTCGGTCACTGTGTCTCTCTCGGTCCCTGTGTCTCACTCGGTCCCTGTGTCTCTCTCACTTTCAGTGTCTCTGTCGGTCCCTGTGTCTCTCTCTCAGTCCCTGTGTCTCACTAGGTCCCTGTGTCTCTCACTCGGTCCCTGTGTCTCTCTCTCACTTTCAGTGTCTCTGTCGGTCCCTGTGTCTCTCTCTCGGTCCCGGTGTCTCTCTCGGTCCCTGTGTCTCTCTCTCTCGGTCCCTGTGTCTCTCTCTCGGTCCCGGTGTCTCTCTTGGTCCCTGTGTCACTCTCTCGGTCCCGGTGTCTCTCTTGGTCCCTGTGTCTCTCTCTCTCGGTCCCTGTGTCTCTCTCTCGGTCCCTGTGTCTCTCTCTCTCGGTCCCTGTGTCTCTCTCTCTCGGTCCCTGTGTCTCTCTCTCGGTCCCTGTGACTCTCTCTCGGTCCCTGTCTCTCTCTCGGTCCCTGTGTCTCTCACTCGGTCCCTGTGTCTCTCTCTCGGTCCCTGTGTCTCTCACTCGGTCCCTGTGTCTCTCAGCCGGTACCTGTCTCTGACTCGGTCCCTGTGTCTCTCTCGGTCCCTGTGTCTCTCCCGGTCCCTGTGTCTGTCTCTCTCGGTCCCTGTGTCTCTCCCGGTCCCTGTCTCTGTCTCTCTCGGTCCCTGTGTCTCTCTCTTGGTCCCTGTGTCTCTCTCGGTCCCTGTGTCTCTCTCGGTCGCTGTGTCTCACTCGGTCCACGTGTCTCTCTCGATCCCTGTGTCTCCCTCTCACCCCTGTGTCTCTCTCGGTCCCTGTGTCTCTCTCGGTCCCTGTGTCTCTCTCTCGGTCCCTGTGCCTCTCTCGGTCCCTGTGTCTCTCTCTCGGTCCCTGTGTCTCTCTCGGTCGCTGTGTCTCACTCGTCCCTGTGTCTCTCTCGGTCCCTGTGTCTCCCTCTCACCCCTGTGTCTCACTCGGTCCCTGTGACTGCCTCGCTCCTTGTGTCTCTCTCTCTCGGTCCCTGTGTCTCTCTCTCTCAGTCCCTGTTTCTCTCTCGGTCACTGTCTCTCTCTCGGTCCCTGTGTCTCTCTCGGTCACTGTGTCTCTCTCGGTCACTGTCTCTCTCTCGGTCCCTGTGTCTCTCTCGGTCACTGTGCCTCACTCGGTCCCTGTGTCTCTCTCCGTCCTTGTGTCGCTCTCTCGGTCCCTGATTCTCTCTCTCTCAGCCCCTGTGTCTCTCTCGGTCACTGTCTCTCTCTCGGTCCCTGTGTCTCTCTCTCGGTCCCTGTGTCTCACTCGGTCCCTGTCTCTCTCTCTCACTTTCTGTGTCTCTGTCGGTCCCTGTGTCTCTCTCTAGGTCCTTGTGTCTCTCTCGGTGCCTGTGTCACTCTCTCGGTCCCTGTGTCTCTCTCTCGGTCCCGGTGTCTCTCTCGGTCCCTGTGTCTCTCTAACAGTCCCTGTGTCTCTATCGGGCCCTGTGTCTCTCTCGGTCCCTGTGTCTCACTCGGTCCCTGTGTCTCTCTCTCTCGGTCCCTGTCTCTCTCTCGGTCCCTGTGTCTCTCACTCGCTCCCTGTCACTCTCTCAGCCCCTGTGTCTCTCTCTCGGTCCCTGTGACTCTCTCGGTCCCTGTGTCTCTCTCGGTCCCTATGTCTCTCTCTGGGTCACTGTGTCTCACTCGGTCCCTGTCTCTCTGTCGGTCCCTGTGTCTCCCTCTCGGTCCCTGTGTCTCTCTCGGTCCGGGTCTCTCTCCCTCGGTCCCTGTATTTCTCACTCGGTCCCTGTTTCTGTCTCGGTCCCTGTGTCCCTCCCGGTCCCTGTACCTCTCTCGGTCCCTGTGTCTCTCTCTCGGTGCCTGTGTCTCTCTCTCGGTCCCTGTGTCTCTCTCGGTCCCTGTGTCTCTCAGTCCCTGTGTCTCTCTCTCGCTCCCTGTGTCTCACTCGGTCCCTGTGACTCTCTCAGTCACTGTGTTTCTGTCGGTCCTTGTGTCTATCTCTGGGTCCCTGTGTCTCACTCGGTCCCTGTCTCTCTCTCGGTCCCTGTGTCTGTCTCTTGGTCCCAGTGACTCTCTCTTGGTCCCTGTGTCTCTCTCTCGGTCCCTGTCTCTCTCTCAGTCCCTGTGTCTCGCTCTCGGTCTCTGTGTCTCTCTCGGTCCCTGTCTCTCACTCGGTCCCTGTCTCTCTCTCAGTCCCTGTGACTCTATCTTGGTCCCTGTGTCTCTCTCTCGGTCCCTGTGTCTCTCTCTCGGTCCCAGTGTCTCTCAGCCGGTACCTGTCTCTCTCTCGGTACCTGTGTCTCTCCCGGTCCCTGTCTCTGTCTCTCTCGGTCCCTGTGTCTCTTTCTCGGTCCCTGTGTCTCTCTCGGTCGCTGTGTCTCACTCGGTCCCTGTGTCTCTCTCGGTCCCTGTGTCTCTCTCTCTCAGTCCCTGTGACTCTCTCGGTCACTGTCTCTCTCTCGGTCCCTGTGTCTCTCTCGGTCACTGTGTCTCTCTCGGTCCCTGTGTCTCACTCGGTCCCTGTGTCTCTCTCACTTTCAGTGTCTCTGTCGGTCCCTGTGTCTCTCTCGGTCACTGTGTCTCTCTCGGTCCCTGTGTCTCACTCGGTCCCTGTGTCTCTCTCACTTTCAGTGTCTCTGTCGGTCCCTGTGTCTCTCTCGGTCACTGTGTCTCTCTCGGTCCCTGTGTCTCTCTCGGTCCCTGTGTCTCTCTCGGTCCCTGTGTCTCTCTCGGTCCCTGTGTCTCTCTCTCTCAGTCCCTGTGACTCTCTCGGTCACTGTCTCTCTCTCGGTCCCTGTGTCTCTCTCGGTCCCGGTCTCTCTTTCGGTCCCTGTCTCTCTCTCTTGCTCTCTGCGTCTCGCTCGGTCCCTGTGTCTCACTTTGTCCCTGTGACTCTCTCAGTCACAGTGTCTCTCTCAGTCCCTGTGCCTCTCTCTCGGTCTCTGTGTCTCGCTTTCGGTCCCTGTGTCTGTCTCTTGGTCCCTGTGTCTCTCTCGGTCCCTGTGTCTCTCACTCGGTCCCTGTGCCTCTCTCGGCCCCTGTGACTCTCTCTCGGTCCCTGTGTCTCTCTCGATCCCTGTCTCTCTCTCTCGGTCCCTGTGTCTCTCTCGGTCCCTGTCTCTCTCTCTTACTCTCTGTGTCTCTCTCGGTCCCTGTCTCTCTCTCAGTCCCTGTGTCTCTTTCTCGGTCCCTTTGTCTCTCTCTCGGTCCCTGTGCCTCAGTCAGTCCCTGTCTCTCTCTCAGTCCCTGTGTCTCTCTCTCTCGGTCCCTGTCTCTCTCTCGTTCACTGTGTCTCTCTCGGTCCCTGAGTCTCTCTCTCGGTCCCAGTGTCTCTCTCGGTCCCGGTGTCTCTGTCGGTCCCTGTGTCTCTCTCTCGGTCGCTGTCTCTCTCTCTTGCTCTCTGCGTCTCTCTCGGTCCCTGTGTCTCACTTTGTCCCTGTGACTCTCTCAGTCCCTGTGTCTCTCTCAGTCCCTGTGTCTCTCTCAGTCCCTGTCTCTCTCTCAGTCCCAGTGTCTCTCTCTTGGTCCCTGTGTCTCGCTCTCGGTCTCTGTGTCTCTCTCGGTCCCTGTGTCTCTCACTCGGTCCCTGTCTCTCTCTCAGTCCCTGTGACTCTCTCTTGGTCCCTGTGTCTCTCTCTCGGTCCCTGTGTCTCTCTCGGTACCTGTGTCTCTCCCGGTCCCTGTCTCTGTCTCTCTCGGTCCCTGTGTCTCTCTCTGTCACTGTTTCTCACTCGGTCCCTGTGTCTCTCTCGGTCCCTGTGTCTCCCTCTCACCCCAGTGTCTCTCTCGGTCCCTGTGTCTCTCTCTCTCGGTCCCTGTGTCTCCCTCTCTCGGTCCCTGTGTCTCTCTCGGTCGCTGTGTCTCACTCAGTCCCTGTGTCTCTCTCGGTCCCTGTGTCTCTCTCTCGGTCCCTGTGTCTCTCTCTCTCAGTCCCTGTCTCTCTCTCGGTCCCTGTGTCTCTCACTCGCTCCCTGTCACTCTCTCAGCCCCTGTGTCTCTCTCTCGGTCCCTGTGACTCTCTCGGTCCCTGTGTCTCTCTCGGTCACTGTGTCTCTCTCGGTCCCTGTGTCTCACTCGGTCCCTGTGTCTCTCTCACTTTCAGTGTCTCTGTCGGTCCCTGTGTCTCTCTCTCGGTCCCGGTGTCTCTCTCGGTCCCTGTGTCTCTCACTCGGTCCCTGTGTCTCTCTCTCGGTCCCGGTGTCTCTCTTGGTCCCTGTGTCACTCTCTCGGTCCCGGTGTCTCTCTTGGTCCCTGTGTCTCTCTCTCTCGGTCCCTGTGTCTCTCTCTCGGTCCCTGTGTCTCTCTCTCTCGGTCCCTGTGTCTCTCTCTCTCGGTCCCTGTGTCTCTCTCTCGGTCCCTGTGACTCTCTCTCGGTCCCTGTCTCTCTCTCGGTCCCTGTGTCTCTCACTCGGTCCCTGTGTCTCTCTCTCGGTCCCTGTGTCTCTCACTCGGTCCCTGTGTCTCTCAGCCGGTACCTGTCTCTGACTCGGTCCCTGTGTCTCTCTCGGTCCCTGTGTCTCTCCCGGTCCCTGTGTCTGTCTCTCTCGGTCCCTGTGTCTCTCCCGGTCCCTGTCTCTGTCTCTCTCGGTCCCTGTGTCTCTCTCTTGGTCCCTGTGTCTCTCTCGGTCCCTGTGTCTCTCTCGGTCGCTGTGTCTCACTCGGTCCACGTATCTCTCTCGATCCCTGTGTCTCCCTCTCACCCCTGTGTCTCACTCGGTCCCTGTGTCTCTCTCGGTCCCTGTGTCTCTCTCTCGGTCCCTGTGCCTCTCTCGGTCCCTGTGTCTCTCTCTCGGTCCCTGTGTCTCTCTCGGTCGCTGTGTCTCACTCGTCCCTGTGTCTCTCTCGGTCCCTGTGTCTCCCTCTCACCCCTGTGTCTCACTCGGTCCCTGTGACTGCCTCGCTCCTTGTGTCTCTCTCTCTCGGTCCCTGTGTCTCTCTCTCTCAGTCCCTGTGTCTCTCTCGGTCACTGTCTCTCTCTCGGTCCCTGTGTCTCTCTCGGTCACTGTGTCTCTCTCGGTCACTGTCTCTCTCTCGGTCCCTGTGTCTCTCTCGGTCACTGTGCCTCACTCGGTCCCTGTGTCTCTCTCCGTCCTTGTGTCGCTCTCTCGGTCCCTGATTCTCTCTCTCTCAGCCCCTGTGTCTCTCTCGGTCACTGTCTCTCTCTCGGTCCCTGTGTCTCTCACGGTCCCTGTGTCTCTCTCTCGGTCCCTGTGTCTCACTCGGTCCCTGTCTCTCTCTCTCACTTTCAGTGTCTCTGTCGGTCCCTGTGTCTCTCTCTAGGTCCTTGTGTCTCTCTCGGTGCCTGTGTCACTCTCTCGGTCCCTGTGTCTCTCTCTCGGTCCCGGTGTCTCTCTCGGTCCCTGTGTCTCTCTAACAGTCCCTGTGTCTCTATCGGGCCCTGTGTCTCTCTCGGTCCCTGTGTCTCACTCGGTCCCTGTGTCTCTCTCTCTCGGTCCCTGTCTCTCTCTCGGTCCCTGTGTCTCTCACTCGCTCCCTGTCACTCTCTCAGCCCCTGTGTCTCTCTCTCGGTCCCTGTGACTCTCTCGGTCCCTGTGTCTCTCTCGGTCCCTATGTCTCTCTATGGGTCACTGTGTCTCACTCGGTCCCTGTCTCTCTGTCGGTCCCTGTGTCTCCCTCTCGGTCCCTGTGTCTCTCTCGGTCCGGGTCTCTCTCCCTCGGTCCCTGTATTTCTCACTCGGTCCCTGTTTCTGTCTCGGTCCCTGTGTCCCTCCCGGTCCCTGTACCTCTCTCGGTCCCTGTGTCTCTCTCTCGGTGCCTGTCTCTCTCTCTCGGTCCCTGTGTCTCTCTCTCGGTCCCTGTGTCTCTCTCTCTCGGTCCCTGTGTCTCTCTCTCTCGGTCCCTGTGTCTCTCTCTCGGTCCCTGTGACTCTCTCTCGGTCCCTGTCTCTCTCTCGGTCCCTGTGTCTCTCACTCGGTCCCTGTGTCTCTCTCTCGGTCCCTGTGTCTCTCACTCGGTCCCTGTGTCTCTCAGCCGGTACCTGTCTCTGACTCGGTCCCTGTGTCTCTCTCGGTCCCTGTGTCTCTCCCGGTCCCTGTGTCTGTCTCTCTCGGTCCTTGTGTCTCTCCCGGTCCCTGTCTCTGTCTCTCTCGGTCCCTGTGTCTCTCTCTTGGTCCCTGTGTCTCTCTCGGTCCCTGTGTCTCTCTCGGTCGCTGTGTCTCACTCGGTCCACGTGTCTCTCTCGATCCCTGTGTCTCCCTCTCACCCCTGTGTCTCACTCGGTCCCTGTGTCTCTCTCGGTCCCTGTGTCTCTCTCTCGGTCCCTGTGCCTCTCTCGGTCCCTGTGTCTCTCTCTCGGTCCCTGTGTCTCTCTCGGTCGATGTGTCTCACTCGTCCCTGTGTCTCTCTCGGTCCCTGTGTCTCCCTCTCACCCCTGTGTCTCACTCGGTCTCTGTGACTGCCTCGCTCCTTGTGTCTCTCTCTCTCGGTCCCTGTGTCTCTCTCTCTCAGTCCCTGTGTCTCTCTCGGTCACTGTCTCTCTCTCGGTCCCTGTGTCTCTCTCGGTCACTGTGTCTCTCTCGGTCACTGTCTCTCTCTCGGTCCCTGTGTCTCTCTCGGTCACTGTGCCTCACTCGGTCCCTGTGTCTCTCTCCGTCCTTGTGTCGCTCTCTCGGTCCCTGATTCTCTCTCTCTCAGCCCCTGTGTCTCTCTCGGTCACTGTCTCTCTCTCGGTCCCTGTGTCTCTCACGGTCCCTGTGTCTCTCTCTCGGTCCCTGTGTCTCACTCGGTCCCTGTCTCTCTCTCTCACTTTCAGTGTCTCTGTCGGTCCCTGTGTCTCTCTCTAGGTCCTTGTGTCTCTCTCGGTGCCTGTGTCACTCTCTCGGTCCCTGTGTCTCTCTCTCGGTCCCGGTGTCTCTCTCGGTCCCTGTGTCTCTCTAACAGTCCCTGTGTCTCTATCGGGCCCTGTGTCTCTCTCGGTCCCTGTGTCTCACTCGGTCCCTGTGTCTCTCTCTCTCGGTCCCTGTCTCTCTCTCGGTCCCTGTGTCTCTCACTCGCTCCCTGTCACTCTCTCAGCCCCTGTGTCTCTCTCTCGGTCCCTGTGACTCTCTCGGTCCCTGTGTCTCTCTCGGTCCCTATGTCTCTCTATGGGTCACTGTGTCTCACTCGGTCCCTGTCTCTCTGTCGGTCCCTGTGTCTCCCTCTCGGTCCCTGTGTCTCTCTCGGTCCGGGTCTCTCTCCCTCGGTCCCTGAGTCTCACTCGGTCCCTGTGTCTCTCTCTCAGTCCCTGTGTCTCTCTCTCGGTCCCTGTCTCTCTCTCAGTCCCTGTGTCTCTCTCTCTGTCCCTGTGTCTCTCTCTCGGTCCCTGTGTCTCTCTCGGTCCCTGAGTCTTACTCGGAGCCTGTGACTCTCTCAGTCACTGTCTCTCTCTCAGTCCCTGTGTCTCTCTCTCAGTCCCTGTCTCTCACTTGGTCCCTGTGTCTCTCTCGGTCCCTGTGGTCCCTCTCTCGGTATTTCTCACTCGGTCCCTGTTTCTGTCTCGGTCCCTGTGTCCCTCCCGGTCCCTGTACCTCTCTCGGTCCCTGTGTCTCTCTCTCGGTGCCTGTGTCTCTCTCTCGGTCCCTGTGTCTCTCTCGGTCCCTGTGTCTCTCAGTCCCTGTGTCTCTCTCTCGCTCCCTGTGTCTGTCTCTTGGTCCCAGTGACTCTCTCTTGGTCCCTGTGTCTCTCTCTCGGTCCCTGTCTCTCTCTCAGTCCCTGTGTCTCGCTCTCGGTCTCTGTGTCTCTCTCGGTCCCTGTCTCTCACTCGGTCCCTGTCTCTCTCTCAGTCCCTGTGACTCTCTCTTGGTCCCTGTGTCTCTCTCTCGGTCCCTGTGTCTCTCTCTCGGTCCCAGTGTCTCTCAGCCGGTACCTGTCTCTCTCTCGGTACCTGTGTCTCTCCCGGTCCCTGTCTCTGTCTCTCTCGGTCCCTGTGTCTCTTTCTCGGTCCCTGTGTCTCTCTCCGTCGCTGTGTCTCACTCGTCCCTGTGTCTCACTCGGTCCCTGTGACTGTCTCGCTCCTTGTGTCTCTCTCTCGGTCCCTGTGTTTCTCTCTCTCAGTCCCTGTGTCTCTCTCGGTCACTGTCTCTCACTCGGTCCCTGAGTCTCACTCGGTCCCTGTGTCTCTCTCTCAGTCCCTGTGTCTCTCTCTCGGTCCCTGTCTCTCTCTCAGTCCCTGTGTCTCTCTCTCGGTCCCTGTGTCTCTCTCGGTCCCTGAGTCTTACTCGGAGCCTGTGACTCTCTCAGTCACTGTCTCTCTCTCAGTCCCTGTGTCTCTCTCTCAGTCCCTGTCTCTCACTTGGTCCCTGTGTCTCTCTCGGTCCCTGTGTCTCTCTCGGTCCCTGTGTCTCTCTCTCGGTCCCTGTGTCTCTTTCAGTTCCGGTCTCTCTCTCGATCCCTGTATCTCGCTCTCGGTCCCTGTGTCTCTCTCTCGGTCCCTGTCTCTCTCTCAGTCCCTGTGTCTCTCTCTCGGTCCCTGTGTCTCTCTCTGGGTCCCTGTGTCTCTCTCGGTCCCTGTGTCTCTCTCGGTCCCGGTCTCTCTCTCGGTCCCTGTCTCTCTCTCTTGCTCTCTGCGTCTCGCTCGGTCCCTGTGTCTCACTTTGTCCCTGTGACTCTCTCAGTCACAGTGTCTCTCTCAGTCCCTGTGCCTCTCTCTCGGTCTCTGTGTCTCGCTTTCGGTCCCTGGGTCTGTCTCTTGGTCCCTGTGTCTCTCTCGGTCCCTGTGTCTCTCACTCGGTCCCTGTGCCTCTCTCGGCCCCTGTGACTCTCTCTCGGTCCCTGTGTCTCTCTCGATCCCTGTCTCTCTCTCTCGGTCCCTGTGTCTCTCTCGGTCCCTGTCTCTCTCTCTTACTCTCTGTGTCTCTCTCGGTCCCTGTCTCTCTCTCAGTCCCTGTGTCTCTTTCTCGGTCCCTTTGTCTCTCTCTCGGTCCCTGTGCCTCAGTCAGACCCTGTCTCTCTCTCAGTCCCTGTGTCTCTCTCTCTCGGTCCCTGTCTCTCTCTCGTTCACTGTGTCTCTCTCGGTCCCTGAGTCTCTCTCTCGGTCCCAGTGTCTCTCTCGGTCCCGATGTCTCTCTCGGTCCCTGTGTCTCTCTCTCGGTCGCTGTCTCTCTCTCTTGCTCTCTGCGTCTCTCTCGGTCCCTGTGTCTCACTTTGTCCCTGTGACTCTCTCAGTCCCTGTGTCTCTCTCAGTCCCTGTGTCTCTCTCAGTCCCTGTCTCTCTCTCAGTCCCAGTGTCTCTCTCTTGGTCCCTGTGTCTCTCTCGGTACCTGTGTCTCTCCCGGTCCCTGTCTCTGTCTCTCTCGGTCCCTGTGTCTCTCTCTCGGTCCCTGTGTCTCTCTCGGTCGCTGTGTCCCTCAGTCCCTGTGTCTCTCTCAGTCCCTGTGTCTCTCTCAGTCCCTGTCTCTCTCTCAGTCCCAGTGTCTCTCTCTTGGTCCCTGTGTCTCGCTCTCGGTCTCTGTGTCTCTCTCGGTCCCTGTGTCTCTCACTCGGTCCCTGTCTCTCTCTCAGTCCCTGTGACTCTCTCTTGGTCCCTGTGTCTCTCTCTCGGTCCCTGTGTCTCTCTCGGTACCTGTGTCTCTCCCGGTCCCTGTCTCTGTCTCTCTCTGTCCCTGTGTCTCTCTCTCTCGGTCCCTGTGTCTCTCTCTGTCACTGTTTCTCACTCGGTCCCTGTGTCTCTCTCGGTCCCTGTGTCTCCCTCTCACCCCAGTGTCTCTCTCGGTCCCTGTGTCTCTCTCTCTCGGTCCCTGTGTCTCCCTCTCTCGGTCCCTGTGTCTCTCTCGGTCGCTGTGTCTCACTCAGTCCCTGTGTCTCTCTCGGTCCCTGTGTCTCTCTCTCGGTCCCTGTGTCTCTCTCTCTCAGTCCCTGTGACTCTCTCGGTCACTGTCTCTCTCTCGGTCCCTGTGTCTCTCTCGGTCACTGTGTCTCTCTCGGTCCCTGTGTCTCACTCGGTCCCTGTGTCTCTCTCACTTTCAGTGTCTCTGTCGGTCCCTGTGTCTCTCTCTCAGTCCCTGTGTCTCACTAGGTCCCTGTGTCTCTCACTCGGTCCCTGTGTCTCTCTCTCACTTTCAGTGTCTCTGTCGGTCCCTGTGTCTCTCTCTCGGTCCCGGTGTCTCTCTCGGTCCCTGTGTCTCTCTCTCTCTCGGTCCCTGTGTCTCTCTCTCGGTCCCGGTGTCTCTCTTGGTCCCTGTGTCACTCTCTCGGTCCCGGTGTCTCTCTTGGTCCCTGTGTCTCTCTCTCTCGGTCCCTGTGTCTCTCTCTCGGTCCCTGTGTCTCTCTCTCTCGGTCCCTGTGTCTCTCTCTCTCGGTCCCTGTGTCTCTCTCTCGGTCCCTGTGACTCTCTCTCGGTCCCTGTCTCTCTCTCGGTCCCTGTGTCTCTCACTCGGTCCCTGTGTCTCTCTCTCGGTCCCTGTGTCTCTCACTCGGTCCCTGTGTCTCTCAGCCGGTACCTGTCTCTGACTCGGTCCCTGTGTCTCTCTCGGTCCCTGTGTCTCTCCCGGTCCCTGTGTCTGTCTCTCTCGGTCCCTGTGTCTCTCCCGGTCCCTGTCTCTGTCTCTCTCGGTCCCTGTGTCTCTCTCTTGGTCCCTGTGTCTCTCTCGGTCCCTGTGTCTCTCTCGGTCGCTGTGTCTCACTCGGTCCACGTGTCTCTCTCGATCCCTGTGTCTCCCTCTCACCCCTGTGTCTCTCTCGGTCCCTGTGTCTCTCTCGGTCCCTGTGTCTCTCTCTCGGTCCCTGTGCCTCTCTCGGTCCCTGTGTCTCTCTCTCGGTCCCTGTGTCTCTCTCGGTCGCTGTGTCTCACTCGTCCCTGTGTCTCTCTCGGTCCCTGTGTCTCCCTCTCACCCCTGTGTCTCACTCGGTCCCTGTGACTGCCTCGCTCCTTGTGTCTCTCTCTCTCGGTCCCTGTGTCTCTCTCTCTCAGTCCCTGTGTCTCTCTCGGTCACTGTCTCTCTCTCGGTCCCTGTGTCTCTCTCGGTCACTGTGTCTCTCTCGGTCACTGTCTCTCTCTCGGTCCCTGTGTCTCTCTCGGTCACTGTGCCTCACTCGGTCCCTGTGTCTCTCTCCGTCCTTGTGTCGCTCTCTCGGTCCCTGATTCTCTCTCTCTCAGCCCCTGTGTCTCTCTCGGTCACTGTCTCTCTCTCGGTCCCTGTGTCTCTCACGGTCCCTGTGTCTCTCTCTCGGTCCCTGTGTCTCACTCGGTCCCTGTCTCTCTCTCTCACTTTCAGTGTCTCTGTCGGACCCTGTGTCTCTCTCTAGGTCCTTGTGTCTCTCTCGGTGCCTGTGTCACTCTCTCGGTCCCTGTGTCTCTCTCTCGGTCCCGGTGTCTCTCTCGGTCCCTGTGTCTCTCTAACAGTCCCTGTGTCTCTATCGGGCCCTGTGTCTCTCTCGGTCCCTGTGTCTCACTCGGTCCCTGTGTCTCTCTCTCTCGGTCCCTGTCTCTCTCTCGGTCCCTGTGTCTCTCACTCGCTCCCTGTCACTCTCTCAGCCCCTGTGTCTGTCTCTCGGTCCCTGTGACTCTCTCGGTCCCTGTGTCTCTCTCGGTCCCTATGTCTCTCTATGGGTCACTGTGTCTCACTCGGTCCCTGTCTCTCTGTCGGTCCCTGTGTCTCCCTCTCGGTCCCTGTGTCTCTCTCGGTCCGGGTCTCTCTCCCTCGGTCCCTGTATTTCTCACTCGGTCCCTGTTTCTGTCTCGGTCCCTGTGTCCCTCCCGGTCCCTGTACCTCTCTCGGTCCCTGTGTCTCTCTCTCGGTGCCTGTGTCTCTCTCTCGGTCCCTGTGTCTCTCTCGGTCCCTGTGTCTCTCAGTCCCTGTGTCTCTCTCTCGCTCCCTGTGTCTCACTCGGTCCCTGTGACTCTCTCAGTCACTGTGTTTCTGTCGGTCCCTGTGTCTATCTCTGGGTCCCTGTGTCTCACTCGGTCCCTGTCTCTCTCTCGGTCCCTGTGTCTGTCTCTTGGTCCCAGTGACTCTCTCTTGGTCCCTGTATCTCTCTCTCGGTCCCTGTCTCTCTCTCAGTCCCTGTGTCTCGCTCTCGGTCTCTGTGTCTCTCTCGGTCCCTGTCTCTCACTCGGTCCCTGTCTCTCTCTCAGTCCCTGTGACTCTCTCTTGGTCCCTGTGTCTCTCTCTCGGTCCCTGTGTCTCTCTCTCGGTCCCTGTGTCTCTTTCTCGGTCCCTGTCTCTCTCTCAGTCCCTGTGTCTCGTTCTCGGTCTCTGTGTCTCTCTCGGTCCCTGTCTCTCACTCGGTCCCTGTCTCTCTCTCAGTCCCTGTGACTCTCTCTTGGTCCCTGTGTCTCTCTCTCGGTCCCTGTGTCTCTCTCTCGGTCCCAGTGTCTCTCAGCCGGTACCTGTCTCTCTCTCGGTACCTGTGTCTCTCCCGGTCCCTGTCTCTGTCTCTCTCGGTCCCTGTGTCTCTTTCTCGGTCCCTGTGTCTCTCTCCGTCGCTGTGTCTCACTCGTCCCTATGTCTCACTCGGTCCCTGTGACTGTCTCGCTCCTTGTGTCTCTCTCTCGGTCCCTGTGTTTCTCTCTCTCAGTCCCTGTGTCTCTCTCGGTCACTGTCTCTCACTCGGTCCCTGAGTCTCACTCGGTCCCTGTGTCTCTCTCTCAGTCCCTGTGTCTCTCTCTCGGTCCCTGTCTCTCTCTCAGTCCCTGTGTCTCTCTCTCTGTCCCTGTGTCTCTCTCTCGGTCCCTGTGTCTCTCTCGGTCCCTGAGTCTTACTCGGACCCTGTGACTCTCTCAGTCACTGTCTCTCTCTCAGTCCCTGTGTCTCTCTCTCAGTCCCTGTCTCTCACTTGGTCCCTGTGTCTCTCTCGGTCCCTGTGTCTCTCTCGGTCCCTGTGTCTCTCTCTCGGTCCCTGTGTCTCTTTCAGTTCCGGTCTCTCTCTCGATCCCTGTATCTCGCTCTCGGTCCCTGTGTCTCTCTCTCGGTCCCTGTCTCTCTCTCAGTCCCTGTGTCTCTCTCTCGGTCCCTGTGTCTCTCTCTGGGTCCCTGTGTCTCTCTCGGTCCCTGTGTCTCTCTCGGTCCCGGTCTCTCTCTCGGTCCCTGTCTCTCTCTCTTGCTCTCTGCGTCTCGCTCGGTCCCTGTGTCTCACTTTGTCCCTGTGACTCTCTCAGTCACAGTGTCTCTCTCAGTCCCTGTGCCTCTCTCTCGGTCTCTGTGTCTCGCTTTCGGTCCCTGGGTCTGTCTCTTGGTCCCTGTGTCTCTCTCGGTCCCTGTGTCTCTCACTCGGTCCCTGAGCCTCTCTCGGCCCCTGTGACTCTCTCTCGGTCCCTGTGTCTCTCTCGATCCCTGTCTCTCTCTCTCGGTCCCTGTGTCTCTCTCGGTCCCTGTCTCTCTCTCTTACTCTCTGTGTCTCCCTCGGTCCCTGTCTCTCTCTAAGTCCCTGTGTCTCTTTCTCGGTCCCTTTGTCTCTCTCTCGGTCCCTGTGCCTCAGTAAGACCCTGTCTCTCTCTCAGTCCCTGTGTCTCTCTCTCTCGGTCCCTGTCTCTCTCTCGTTCACTGTGTCTCTCTCGGTCCCTGAGTCTCTCTCTCGGTCCCAGTGTCTCTCTCGGTCCCGATGTCTCTCTCGGTCCCTGTGTCTCTCTCTCGGTCGCTGTCTCTCTCTCTTGCTCTCTGCGTCTCTCTCGGTCCCTGTGTCTCACTTTGTCCCTGTGACTCTCTCAGTCCCTGTGTCTCTCTCAGTCCCTGTGTCTCTCTCAGTCCCTGTCTCTCTCTCAGTCCCAGTGTCTCTCTCTTGGTCCCTGTGTCTCTCTCGGTACCTGTGTCTCTCCCGGTCCCTGTCTCTGTCTCTCTCGGTCCCTGTGTCTCTCTCTCGGTCCCTGTGTCTCTCTCGGTCGCTGTGTCTCACTCGGTCCCTGTGTCTCTCTTGGTCCCTGTGTCTCTCTCGGTACCTGTGTCTCTCCCGGTCCCTGTCTCTGTCTCTCTCGGTCCCTGTGTCTCTCTCTCGGTCCCTGTGTCTCTCTCGGTCGCTGTGTCTCTGACTCGGTCCCTGTGTCTCTCTCGGTCCCTGTGTCTCTCCCGGTCCCTGTGTCTGTCTCTCTCGGTCCCTGTGTCTCTCCCGGTCCCTGTCTTTGTCTCTCTCGGTCCCTGTGACTCTCTCTCGGTCCAGGTGTCTCTCTCGATCCCTGTCTCTCTCTCTCGGTCCCTGTGTCTCTCTCGGTCCCTGTCTCTCTCTCTTACTCTCTGTGTCTCTCTCGGTCCCTGTCTCTCTCTCAGTCCCTGTGTCTCTCTCTCTCGGTCCCTGTCTCTCTCTCGTTCACTGTGTCTCTCTCGGTCCCTGAGTCTCTCTCTCGGTCCCAGTGTCTCTCTCGGTCCCCGTGTCTCTCGCGGTCCCTGTGTCTCTCTCTCGGTCGCTGTCTCTCTCTCTTGCTCTCTGCGTCTCTCTCGGTCCCTGTGTCTCACTTTGTCCCTGTGACTCTCTCAGTCCCTGTGTCTCTCTCAGTCCCTGTGTCTCTCTCAGTCCCTGTCTCTCTCTCAGTCCCAGTGTCTCTCTCTTGGTCCCTGTGTCTCGCTCTCGGTCTCTGTGTCTCTCTCGGTCCCTGTGTCTCTCACTCGGTCCCTGTCTCTCTCTCAGTCCCTGTGACTCTCTCTTGGTCCCTGTGTCTCTCTCTCGGTCCCTGTGTCTCTCTCGGTACCTGTGTCTCTCTCGGTCCCTGTGTCTCTCTCGGTCCCTGTGTCTCTCTCGGTCGCTGTGTCTCACTCGGTCCCTGTGTCTCTCTCGGTCCCTGTGTCTCCCTCTCACCCCAGTGTCTCTCTCGGTCCCTGTGTCTCTCTCTCTCGGTCCCTGTGTCTCTCTCTCTCGGTCCCTGTGTCTCTCTCGGTCGCTGTGTCTCACTCGTCCCTGTGTCTGCCTCGCTCCTTGTGTCTCTCTCTCTCGGTCCCTGTGTCTCTCCCTCTCACCCCTGTGTCTCACTCGGTCCCTGTGACTGCCTCGCTCCTTGTGTCTCTCTCTCTCGGTCCCTGTGTCTCTCTCTCTCAGTCCCTGTGTCTCTCTCGGTCACTGTCTCTCTCTCGGTCCCTGTGTCTCTCTCTCTCAGCCCCTGTGTCTCTCTCGGTCACTGTCTCTCTCTCGGTCCCTGTGTCTCTCACGGTCCCTGTGTCTCTCTCTCGGTCCCTGTATCTCTCTCTGTCCCTGTGTCTCTCACGGTCCCTGTGTCTCTCTCTCGGTCCCTGTGTCTCTCTCGGTCACTGTGCCTCACTCGGTCCCTGTGTCTCTCTCCGTCCTTGTGTCTCTCTCTCGGTCCCTGATTCTCTCTCTCTCAGCCCCTGTGTCTCTCTCGGTCACTGTCTCTCTCTCGGTCCCTGTGTCTCTCACGGTCCCTGTGTCTCTCTCTCGGTCCCTGTGTCTCTCTCGGTCCCTGTGTCTCTCTCTCACTTTCAGTGTCTCTCTCGGTCCCTGTGTCTCTCACGGTCCCTGTGTCTCTCTCTCGCTCCCTGTGTCTCTCTCGGTCACTGTGTCTCTCACTCGGTCCCTGTGTCTCTCACTCGGTCCCTGTGTCTCACTCGGTCCCTGTCTTTCTCTCTCACTTTCAGTGTCTCTGTCGGTCCCTGTGTCTCTCTCTAGGTCCTTGTGTCTCTCTCGGTCCCTGTGTCACTCTCTCGGTCCCTGTGTCTCTCTCTCGGTCCCGGTGTCTCTCTCGGTCCCTGTGTCTCTCTAACAGTCCCTGTGTCTCTATCGGGCCCTGTCTCTCTCTCGGTCCCTGTGTCTCTCTCGGTCCCTGTGTCACTCTCTCTCGGTCCCTGTCTCTCTCTCGGTCCCTGTCTCTCTCTCGGTCCCTGTCTCTCTCTCGGTCCCTGTCTCTCTCTCGGTCGCTGTGTCTCTCTCTCGGTCGCTGTGTCTCTCTCTCGGTCCCTGTGTCTCTCTCTTGGTCACTGTGTTTCTCTCAGTCCCTGTGTCTCTCTCTCGGTCCCTGTGTCTCACTCGGTCCCTGTGTATCTCTCTCGGTCCCAGTGTCTCTCTCTCGGTCCCTTTGTCTCTCTCTCTCGGTCCCTGTGTCTCTCTCTGTCCCTGTGTATCTCTCTCAGTCCCTGTGTCCCTCTCTCGGTCCCTGTCTCTCTCTCGGTCCCTGTGTCTCTCACTCGGTCCCTGTGTCTCTCACTCGGTCCCTGTGTCTCTCTCTCGGTCCCTGTGTCTCTCTCTCGGTCCCGGTGGCTCTCTCGGTCCCTGTGTCTCTCTAACGGTCCCTGTGTCTCTCTCGGGCCCTGTCTCTCTCTCGGTCCCTGTGTCTCTCTCGGTCCCTGTGTCACTCTCTCTCGGTCCCTGTCTCTCTCTCGGTCCCTGTGTCTCTCTCGGTCCCTGTGTCTCTCTCGGTCGCTGTGTCTCACTCGGTCCCTGTGTCTCTCTCGGTCCCTCTGTCTCCCTCTCACCCCAGTGTCTCTTTCGGTCCCTGTGTCTCTCTCTCTCGGTCCCTGTCTCTCTCTCGGTCCCTGTGTCTCTCTTGGTCCCTGTGTCTCTCTCGGTCCCTGTGTCTCTCACTCGGTCCCTGTGCCTCCCTCGGCCCCTGTGACTCTCTCTCGGTCCCTGTGTCTCTCTCGATCCCTGTCTCTCTCTCTCGGTCCCTGTGTCTCTCTCGGTCCCTGTCTCTCTCTCTTACTCTCTGTGTCTCTCTCGGTCCCTGTCTCTCTCTCAGTCCCTGTATCTCTTTCTCGGTCCCTTTGTCTCTCTCTCGGTCCCTGTGTCTCTCTCTCTCAGTCCCTGTGTCTCTCTCTCTCGGTCCCTGTCTCTCTCTCGTTCACTGTGTCTCTCTCGGTCCCTGAGTCTCTCTCTCAGTCCCTGTGTCTCTCTCTCTGTCCCTGTGTCTCTCTCTCGGTCCCTGTGTCTCTCTCGGTCCCTGAGTCTTACTCGGACCCTGTGACTCTCTCAGTCACTGTCTCTCTCTCAGTCCCTGTGTCTCTCTCTCAGTCCCTGTCTCTCACTTGGTCCCTGTGTCTCTCTCGGTCCCTGTGTCTCTCTCGGTCCCTGTGTCTCTCTCTCGGTCCCTGTGTCTCTTTCAGTTCCGGTCTCTCTCTCGATCCCTGTATCTCGCTCTCGGTCCCTGTGTCTCTCTCTCGGTCCCTGTCTCTCTCTCAGTCCCTGTGTCTCTCTCTCGGTCCCTGTGTCTCTCTCTGGGTCCCTGTGTCTCTCTCGGTCCCTGTGTCTCTCTCGGTCCCGGTCTCTCTCTCGGTCCCTGTCTCTCTCTCTTGCTCTCTGCGTCTCGCTCGGTCCCTGTGTCTCACTTTGTCCCTGTGACTCTCTCAGTCACAGTGTCTCTCTCAGTCCCTGTGCCTCTCTCTCGGTCTCTGTGTCTCGCTTTCGGTCCCTGGGTCTGTCTCTTGGTCCCTGTGTCTCTCTCGGTCCCTGTGTCTCTCACTCGGTCCCTGAGCCTCTCTCGGCCCCTGTGACTCTCTCTCGGTCCCTGTGTCTCTCTCGATCCCTGTCTCTCTCTCTCGGTCCCTGTGTCTCTCTCGGTCCCTGTCTCTCTCTCTTACTCTCTGTGTCTCCCTCGGTCCCTGTCTCTCTCTAAGTCCCTGTGTCTCTTTCTCGGTCCCTTTGTCTCTCTCTCGGTCCCTGTGCCTCAGTAAGACCCTGTCTCTCTCTCAGTCCCTGTGTCTCTCTCTCGTTCACTGTGTCTCTCTCGGTCCCTGAGTCTCTCTCTCGGTCCCAGTGTCTCTCTCGGTCCCGATGTCTCTCTCGGTCCCTGTGTCTCTCTCTCGGTCGCTGTCTCTCTCTCTTGCTCTCTGCGTCTCTCTCGGTCCCTGTGTCTCACTTTGTCCCTGTGACTCTCTCAGTCCCTGTGTCTCTCTCAGTCCCTGTGTCTCTCTCAGTCCCTGTCTCTCTCTCAGTCCCAGTGTCTCTCTCTTGGTCCCTGTGTCTCTCTCGGTACCTGTGTCTCTCCCGGTCCCTGTCTCTGTCTCTCTCGGTCCCTGTGTCTCTCTCTCGGTCCCTGTGTCTCTCTCGGTCGCTGTGTCTCACTCGGTCCCTGTGTCTCTCTTGGTCCCTGTGTCTCTCTCGGTACCTGTGTCTCTCCCGGTCCCTGTCTCTGTCTCTCTCGGTCCCTGTGTCTCTCTCTCGGTCCCTGTGTCTCTCTCGGTCGCTGTGTCTCTGACTCGGTCCCTGTGTCTCTCTCGGTCCCTGTGTCTCTCCCGGTCCCTGTGTCTGACTCTCTCGGTCCCTGTGTCTCTCCCGGTCCCTGTCTCTGTCTCTCTCGGTCCCTGTGACTCTCTCTCGGTCCAGGTGTCTCTCTCGATCCCTGTCTCTCTCTCTCGGTCCCTGTGTCTCTCTCGGTCCCTGTCTCTCTCTCTTACTCTCTGTGTCTCTCTCGGTCCCTGTCTCTCTCTCAGTCCCTGTGTCTCTCTCTCTCGGTCCCTGTCTCTCTCTCGTTCACTGTGTCTCTCTCGGTCCCTGAGTCTCTCTCTCGGTCCCAGTGTCTCTCTCGGTCCCCGTGTCTCTCGCGGTCCCTGTGTCTCTCTCTCGGTCGCTGTCTCTCTCTCTTGCTCTCTGCGTCTCTCTCGGTCCCTGTGTCTCACTTTGTCCCTGTGACTCTCTCAGTCCCTGTGTCTCTCTCAGTCCCTGTCTCTCTCTCAGTCCCAGTGTCTCTCTCTTGGTCCCTGTGTCTCGCTCTCGGTCTCTGTGTCTCTCTCGGTCCCTGTGTCTCTCACTCGGTCCCTATCTCTCTCTCAGTCCCTGTGACTCTCTCTTGGTCCCTGTGTCTCTCTCTCGGTCCCTGTGTCTCTCTCGGTACCTGTGTCTCTCTCGGTCCCTGTGTCTCTCTCGGTCCCTGTGTCTCTCTCGGTCGCTGTGTCTCACTCGGTCCCTGTGTCTCTCTCGGTCCCTGTGTCTCCCTCTCACCCCAGTGTCTCTCTCGGTCCCTGTGTCTCTCTCTCTCGGTCCCTGTGTCTCTCTCTCTCGGTCCCTGTGTCTCTCTCGGTCGCTGTGTCTCACTCGTCCCTGTGTCTGCCTCGCTCCTTGTGTCTCTCTCTCTCGGTCCCTGTGTCTCTCCCTCTCACCCCTGTGTCTCACTCGGTCCCTGTGACTGCCTCGCTCCTTGTGTCTCTCTCTCTCGGTCCCTGTGTCTCTCTCTCTCAGTCCCTGTGTCTCTCTCGGTCACTGTCTCTCTCTCGGTCCCTGTGTCTCTCTCTCTCAGCCCCTGTGTCTCTCTCGGTCACTGTCTCTCTCTCGGTCCCTGTGTCTCTCACGGTCCCTGTGTCTCTCTCTCGGTCCCTGTATCTCTCTCGGTCCCTGTGTCTCTCTCTCACTTTCAGTGTCTCTCTCTGTCCCTGTGTCTCTCACGGTCCCTGTGTCTCTCTCTCGGTCCCTGTGTCTCTCTCGGTCACTGTGCCTCACTCGGTCCCTGTGTCTCTCTCCGTCCTTGTGTCTCTCTCTCGGTCCCTGATTCTCTCTCTCTCAGCCCCTGTGTCTCTCTCGGTCACTGTCTCTCTCTCGGTCCCTGTGTCTCTCACGGTCCCTGTGTCTCTCTCTCGGTCCCTGTGTCTCTCTCGGTCCCTGTGTCTCTCTCTCACTTTCAGTGTCTCTCTCGGTCCCTGTGTCTCTCACGGTCCCTGTGTCTCTCTCTCGCTCCCTGTGTCTCTCTCGGTCACTGTGTCTCTCACTCGGTCCCTGTGTCTCTCACTCGGTCCCTGTGTCTCACTCGGTCCCTGTCTTTCTCTCTCACTTTCAGTGTCTCTGTCGGTCCCTGTGTCTCTCTCTAGGTCCTTGTGTCTCTCTCGGTCCCTGTGTCACTCTCTCGGTCCCTGTGTCTCTCTCTCGGTCCCGGTGTCTCTCTCGGTCCCTGTGTCTCTCTAACAGTCCCTGTGTCTCTATCGGGCCCTGTCTCTCTCTCGGTCCCTGTGTCTCTCTCGGTCCCTGTGTCACTCTCTCTCGGTCCCTGTCTCTCTCTCGGTCCCTGTCTCTCTCTCGGTCCCTGTCTCTCTCTCGGTCCCTGTCTCTCTCTCGGTCGCTGTGTCTCTCTCTCTCGGTCGCTGTGTCTCTCTCTCGGTCCCTGTGTCTCTCTCTTGGTCACTGTGTTTCTCTCAGTCCCTGTGTCTCTCTCTCGGTCCCGGTGTCTCACTCGGTCCCTGTGTATCTCTCTCTGTCCCGGTGTCTCTCTCGGTCCCTTTGTCTCTCTCTCTCGGTCCCTGTGTCTCTCTCTGTCCCTGTGTATCTCTCTCAGTCCCTGTGTCCCTCTCTCGGTCCCTGTCTCTCTCTCGGTCCCTGTGTCTCTCACTCGGTCCCTGTGTCTCTCACTCGGTCCCTGTGTCTCTCTCTCGGTCCCTGTGTCTCTCTCTCGGTCCCGGTGACTCTCTCGGTCCCTGTGTCTCTCTAACGGTCCCTGTGTCTCTCTCGGGCCCTGTCTCTCTCTCGGTCCCTGTGTCTCTCTCGGTCCCTGTGTCACTCTCTCTCGGTCCCTGTCTCTCTCTCGGTCCCTGTGTCTCTCTCGGTCCCTGTGTCTCTCTCGGTCGCTGTGTCTCACTCGGTCCCTGTGTCTCTCTCGGTCCCTCTGTCTCCCTCTCACCCCAGTGTCTCTTTCGGTCCCTGTGTCTCTCTCTCTCGGTCCCTGTCTCTCTCTCGGTCCCTGTGTCTCTCTTGGTCCCTGTGTCTCTCTCGGTCCCTGTGTCTCTCACTCGGTCCCTGTGCCTCCCTCGGCCCCTGTGACTCTCTCTCGGTCCCTGTGTCTCTCTCGATCCCTGTCTCTCTCTCTCGGTCCCTGTGTCTCTCTCGGTCCCTGTCTCTCTCTCTTACTCTCTGTGTCTCTCTCGGTCCCTGTCTCTCTCTCAGTCCCTGTATCTCTTTCTCGGTCCCTTTGTCTCTCTCTCGGTCCCTGTGTCTCTCTCTCTCAGTCCCTGTGTCTCTCTCTCTCGGTCCCTGTCTCTCTCTCGTTCACTGTGTCTCTCTCGGTCCCTGAGTCTCTCTCTCGGTCCCAGTGTCTCTCTCGGTCCCGATGTCTCTCTCGGTCCCTGTGTCTCTCTCTCGGTCGCTGTCTCTCTCTCTTGCTCTCTGCGTCTCTCTCGGTCCCTGTGTCTCACTTTGTCCCTGTGACTCTCTCAGTCCCTGTGTCTCTCTCAGTCCCTGTGTCTCTCTCAGTCCCTGTCTCTCTCTCAGTCCCAGTGTCTCTCTCTTGGTCCCTGTGTCTCTCTCGGTACCTGTGTCTCTCCCGGTCCCTGTCTCTGTCTCTCTCGGTCCCTGTGTCTGTCTCTCGGTCCCTGTGTCTCTCTCGGTCGCTGTGTCTCACTCGGTCCCTGTGTCTCTCTCGGTCCCTGTGTCTCCCTCTCACCCCAGTGTCTCTCTCGGTCCCTGTGTCTCTCTCTCTCGGTCCCTGTGTCTCTCTCTCTCGGTCCCTGTGTCTCTCTCGGTCGCTGTGTCTCACTCAGTCCCTGTGTCTCTCTCGGTCCCTGTGTCTCTCTCGGTACCTGTGTCTCTCCCGGTCCCTGTCTCTGTCTCTCTCGGTCCCTGTGTCTCTCTCTCGGTCCCTGTGTCTCTCTCGGTCGCTGTTTCTCACTCGGTCCCTGTGTCTCTCTCGGTCCCTGTGTCTCCCACTCACCCCAGTGTCTCTCTAGGTCCCTGTGTCTCTCTCTCTCGGTCCCTGTGTCTCCCTCTCTCGGTCCCTGTGTCTCTCTCGGTCGCAGTGTCTCACTCAGTCCCTGTGTCTCTCTCGGTCCCTGTGTCTCTCTCTCGGTCCCTGTGTCTCTCTCTCTCAGTCCCTGCGACTCTCTCGGTCACTGTCTCTCTCTCGGTCCCTGTGTCTCTCTCGGTCACTGTGTCTCTCTCGGTCCCTGTGTCTCACTCGGTCCCTGTGTCTCTCTCACTTTCAGTGTCTCTGTCGGTCCCTGTGTCTCTCTCTCAGTCCCTGTGTCTCACTAGGTCCCTGTGTCTCTCACTCGGTCCCTGTGTCTCTCTCTCACTCTCAGTGTCTCTGTCGGTCCCTGTGTCTCTCTCTCGGTCCCGGTGTCTCTCTCGGTCCCTGTGTCTCTCTCTCTCGGTCCCTGTGTCTCTCTCTCGGTCCCGGTGTCTCTCTCGGTCCCTGTGTCACTCTCTCGGTCCCGGTGTCTCTCTTGGTCCCTGTGTCTCTCTCTCTCGGTCCCTGTGTCTCTCTCTCGGTCCCTGTGTCTCTCTCTCTCGGTCCCTGTGTCTCTCTCTCTCGGTCCCTGTGTCTCTCTCTCGGTCCCTGTGACTCTCTCTCGGTCCCTGTGTCTCTCTCGGTCCCTGTGTCACTCTCTCTCGGTCCCTGTCTCTCTCTCGGTCCCTGTGTCTCTCTCGGTCCCTGTGTCTCTCTCGGTCGCTGTGTCTCACTCGGTCCCTGTGTCTCTCTCGGTCCCTGTGTCTCCCTCTCACCCCAGTGTCTCTCTCGGTCCCTGTGTCTCTCTCTCTCGGTCCCTGTGTCTCTCTCTCTCGGTCCCTGTGTCTCTCTCGGTCGCTGTGTCTCACTCGTCCCTGTGTCTGCCTCGCTCCTTGTGTCTCTCTCTCTCGGTCCCTGTGTCTCTCTCTCTCACCCCTGTGTCTCACTCGGTCCCTGTGACTGCCTCGCTCCTTGTGTCTCTCTCTCTCGGTCCCTGTGTCTCTCTCTCTCAGTCCCTGTGTCTCTCTCGGTCACTGTCTCTCTCTCGGTCCCTGTGTCTCTCTCTCTCAGCCCCTGTGTCTCTCTCGGTCACTGTCTCTCTCTCGGTCCCTGTGTCTCTCACGGTCCCTGTGTCTCTCTCTCGGTCCCTGTATCTCTCTCGGTCCCTGTGTCTCTCTCTCACTTTCAGTGTCTCTCTCTGTCCCTGTGTCTCTCACGGTCCCTGTGTCTCTCTCTCGGTCCCTGTGTCTCTCTCGGTCACTGTGCCTCACTCGGTCCCTGTGTCTCTCTCCGTCCTTGTTACTCTCTCTCGGTCCCTGATTCTCTCTCTCTCAGCCCCTGTGTCTCTCTCGGTCACTGTCTCTCTCTCGGTCCCTGTGTCTCTCACGGTCCCTGTGTCTCTCTCTCGGTCCCTGTGTCTCTCTCGGTCCCTGTGTCTCTCTCTCACTTTCAGTGTCTCTCTCGGTCCCTGTGTCTCTCACGGTCCCTGTGTCTCTCTCTCGCTCCCTGTGTCTCTCTCGGTCACTGTGTCTCTCACTCGGTCCCTGTGTCTCTCACTCGGTCCCTGTGTCTCACTCGGTCCCTGTCTTTCTCTCTCACTTTCAGTGTCTCTGTCGGTCCCTGTGTCTCTCTCTAGGTCCTTGTGTCTCTCTCGGTCCCTGTGTCACTCTCTCGGTCCCTGTGTCTCTCTCTCGGTCCCGGTGTCTCTCTCGGTCCCTGTGTCTCTCTAACAGTCCCTGTGTCTCTATCGGGCCCTGTCTCTCTCTCGGTCCCTGTGTCTCTCTCGGTCCCTGTGTCACTCTCTCTCGGTCCCTGTCTCTCTCTCGGTCCCTGTCTCTCTCTCGGTCCCTGTCTCTCTCTCGGTCCCTGTCTCTCTCTCGGTCCCTGTGTCTCTCTCTCGGTCGCTGTGTCTCTCTCTCGGTCCCTGTGTCTCTCTCTTGGTCACTGTGTTTCTCTCAGTCCCTGTGTCTCTCTCTCGGTCCCTGTGTCTCACTCGGTCCCTGTGTATCTCTCTCGGTCCCTGTGTCTCTCTCTCGGTCCCTTTGTCTCTCTCTCTCGGTCCCTGTGTCTCTCTCTGTCCCTGTGTATCTCTCTCAGTCCCTGTGTCTCTCTCTCGGTCCCTGTCTCTCTCTCGGTCCCTGTGTCTCTCACTCGGTCCCTGTGTCTCTCACTCGGTCCCTGTGTCTCTCTCTCGGTCCCTGTGTCTCTCTCTCGGTCCCGGTGACTCTCTCGGTCCCTGTGTCTCTCTAACGGTCCCTGTGTCTCTCTCGGGCCCTGTCTCTCTCTCGGTCCCTGTGTCTCTCTCGGTCCCTGTGTCACTCTCTCTCGGTCCCTGTCTCTCTCTCGGTCCCTGTGTCTCTCTCGGTCCCTGTGTCTCTCTCGGTCGCTGTGTCTCACTCGGTCCCTGTGTCTCTCTCGGTCCCTCTGTCTCCCTCTCACCCCAGTGTCTCTTTCGGTCCCTGTGTCTCTCTCTCTCGGTCCCTGTCTCTCTCTCGGTCCCTGTGTCTCTCTTGGTCCCTGTGTCTCTCTCGGTCCCTGTGTCTCTCACTCGGTCCCTGTGCCTCCCTCGGCCCCTGTGACTCTCTCTCGGTCCCTGTGTCTCTCTCG
Source organism: Prionace glauca (assembly GCA_037974335.1). Lineage (NCBI taxonomy): Eukaryota > Metazoa > Chordata > Chondrichthyes > Carcharhiniformes > Carcharhinidae > Prionace > Prionace glauca. The sequence goes on from JBBMRE010000119.1 coordinate 69,848, forward strand.
ATCCCTGTCTCTCTCTCTTACTCTCTGTGTCTCTCTCGGTCCCTGTCTCTCTCTCAGTCCCTGTATCTCTTTCTCGGTCCCTTTGTCTCTCTCTCGGTCCCTGTGTCTCTCTCTCTCAGTCCCTGTGTCTCTCTCTCTCGGTCCCTGTCTCTCTCTCGTTCACTGTGTCTCTCTCGGTCCCTGAGTCTCTCTCTCGGTCCCAGTGTCTCTCTCGGTCCCCGTGTCTCTCGCGGTCCCTGTGTCTCTCTCTCGGTCGCTGTCTCTCTCTCTTGCTCTCAGCGTCTCTCTCGGTCCCTGTGTCTCACTTTGTCCCTGTGACTCTCTCAGTCCCTGTGTCTCTCTCAGTCCCTGTGTCTCTCTCAGTCCCTGTCTCTCTCTCAGTCCCAGTGTCTCTCTCTTGGTCCCTGTGTCTCGCTCTCGGTCTCTGTGTCTCTCTCGGTCCCTGTGTCTCTCACTCGGTCCCTGTCTCTCTCTCAGTCCCTGTGACTCTCTCTTGGTCCCTGTGTCTCTCTCTCGGTCCCTGTGTCTCTCTCGGTACCTGTGTCTCTCTCGGTCCCTGTGTCTCTCTCGGTCCCTGTGTCTCTCTCGGTCGCTGTGTCTCACTCGGTCCCTGTGTCTCTCTCGGTCCCTGTGTCTCCCTCTCACCCCAGTGTCTCTCTCGGTCCCTGTGTCTCTCTCTCTCGGTCCCTGTGTCTCTCTCTCTCGGTCCCTGTGTCTCTCTCGGTCGCTGTGTCTCACTCGTCCCTGTGTCTGCCTCGCTCCTTGTGTCTCTCTCTCTCGGTCCCTGTGTCTCTCCCTCTCACCCCTGTGTCTCACTCGGTCCCTGTGACTGCCTCGCTCCTTGTGTCTCTCTCTCTCGGTCCCTGTGTCTCTCTCTCTCAGTCCCTGTGTCTCTCTCGGTCACTGTCTCTCTCTCGGTCCCTGTGTCTCTCTCTCTCAGCCCCTGTGTCTCTCTCGGTCACTGTCTCTCTCTCGGTCCCTGTGTCTCTCACGGTCCCTGTGTCTCTCTCTCGGTCCCTGTATCTCTCTCGGTCCCTGTGTCTCTCTCTCACTTTCAGTGTCTCTCTCTGTCCCTGTGTCTCTCACGGTCCCTGTGTCTCTCTCTCGGTCCCTGTGTCTCTCTCGGTCACTGTGCCTCACTCGGTCCCTGTGTCTCTCTCCGTCCTTGTGTCTCTCTCTCGGTCCCTGATTCTCTCTCTCTCAGCCCCTGTGTCTCTCTCGGTCACTGTCTCTCTCTCGGTCCCTGTGTCTCTCACGGTCCCTGTGTCTCTCTCTCGGTCCCTGTGTCTCTCTCGGTCCCTGTGTCTCTCTCTCACTTTCAGTGTCTCTCTCGGTCCCTGTGTCTCTCACGGTCCCTGTGTCTCTCTCTCGCTCCCTGTGTCTCTCTCGGTCACTGTGTCTCTCACTCGGTCCCTGTGTCTCTCACTCGGTCCCTGTGTCTCACTCGGTCCCTGTCTTTCTCTCTCACTTTCAGTGTCTCTGTCGGTCCCTGTGTCTCTCTCTAGGTCCTTGTGTCTCTCTCGGTCCCTGTGTCACTCTCTCGGTCCCTGTGTCTCTCTCTCGGTCCCGGTGTCTCTCTCGGTCCCTGTGTCTCTCTAACAGTCCCTGTGTCTCTATCGGGCCCTGTCTCTCTCTCGGTCCCTGTGTCTCTCTCGGTCCCTGTGTCACTCTCTCTCGGTCCCTGTCTCTCTCTCGGTCCCTGTCTCTCTCTCGGTCCCTGTCTCTCTCTCGGTCCCTGTCTCTCTCTCGGTCGCTGTGTCTCTCTCTCGGTCGCTGTGTCTCTCTCTCGGTCCCTGTGTCTCTCTCTTGGTCACTGTGTTTCTCTCAGTCCCTGTGTCTCTCTCTCGGTCCCTGTGTCTCACTCGGTCCCTGTGTATCTCTCTCGGTCCCAGTGTCTCTCTCTCGGTCCCTTTGTCTCTCTCTCTCGGTCCCTGTGTCTCTCTCTGTCCCTGTGTATCTCTCTCAGTCCCTGTGTCCCTCTCTCGGTCCCTGTCTCTCTCTCGGTCCCTGTGTCTCTCACTCGGTCCCTGTGTCTCTCACTCGGTCCCTGTGTCTCTCTCTCGGTCCCTGTGTCTCTCTCTCGGTCCCGGTGACTCTCTCGGTCCCTGTGTCTCTCTAACGGTCCCTGTGTCTCTCTCGGGCCCTGTCTCTCTCTCGGTCCCTGTGTCTCTCTCGGTCCCTGTGTCACTCTCTCTCGGTCCCTGTCTCTCTCTCGGTCCCTGTGTCTCTCTCGGTCCCTGTGTCTCTCTCGGTCGCTGTGTCTCACTCGGTCCCTGTGTCTCTCTCGGTCCCTCTGTCTCCCTCTCACCCCAGTGTCTCTTTCGGTCCCTGTGTCTCTCTCTCTCGGTCCCTGTCTCTCTCTCGGTCCCTGTGTCTCTCTTGGTCCCTGTGTCTCTCTCGGTCCCTGTGTCTCTCACTCGGTCCCTGTGCCTCCCTCGGCCCCTGTGACTCTCTCTCGGTCCCTGTGTCTCTCTCGATCCCTGTCTCTCTCTCTCGGTCCCTGTGTCTCTCTCGGTCCCTGTCTCTCTCTCTTACTCTCTGTGTCTCTCTCGGTCCCTGTCTCTCTCTCAGTCCCTGTGTCTCTCTCGGTCCCTGTGTCTCTCTCTCTCAGTCCCTGTGTCTCTCTCTCTCGGTCCCTGTCTCTCTCTCGTTCACTGTGTCTCTCTCGGTCCCTGAGTCTCTCTCTCGGTCCCAGTGTCTCTCTCGGTCCCGATGTCTCTCTCGGTCCCTGTGTCTCTCTCTCGGTCGCTGTCTCTCTCTCTTGCTCTCTGCGTCTCTCTCGGTCCCTGTGTCTCACTTTGTCCCTGTGACTCTCTCAGTCCCTGTGTCACTCTCAGTCCCTGTGTCTCTCTCAGTCCCTGTCTCTCTCTCAGTCCCAGTGTCTCTCTCTTGGTCCCTGTGTCTCTCTCGGTACCTGTGTCTCTCCCGGTCCCTGTCTCTGTCTCTCTCGGTCCCTGTGTCTGTCTCTCGGTCCCTGTGTCTCTCTCGGTCGCTGTGTCTCCCTCTCACCCCAGTGTCTCTCTCGGTCCCTGTGTCTCTCTCTCTCGGTCCCTGTGTCTCTCTCTCTCGGTCCCTGTGTCTCTCTCGGTCGCTGTGTCTCACTCAGTCCCTGTGTCTCTCTCGGTCCCTGTGTCTCTCTCGGTACCTGTGTCTCTCCCGGTCCCTGTCTCTGTCTCTCTCGGTCCCTGTGTCTCTCTCTCGGTCCCTGTGTCTCTCTCGGTCGCTGTTTCTCACTCGGTCCCTGTGTCTCTCTCGGTCCCTGTGTCTCCCACTCACCCCAGTGTCTCTCTAGGTCCCTGTGTCTCTCTCTCTCGGTCCCTGTGTCTCCCTCTCTCGGTCCCTGTGTCTCTCTCGGTCGCAGTGTCTCACTCAGTCCCTGTGTCTCTCTCGGTCCCTGTGTCTCTCTCTCGGTCCCTGTGTCTCTCTCTCTCAGTCCCTGCGACTCTCTCGGTCACTGTCTCTCTCTCGGTCCCTGTGTCTCTCTCGGTCACTGTGTCTCTCTCGGTCCCTGTGTCTCACTCGGTCCCTGTGTCTCTCTCACTTTCAGTGTCTCTGTCGGTCCCTGTGTCTCTCTCTCAGTCCCTGTGTCTCACTAGGTCCCTGTGTCTCTCACTCGGTCCCTGTGTCTCTCTCTCACTCTCAGTGTCTCTGTCGGTCCCTGTGTCTCTCTCTCGGTCCCGGTGTCTCTCTCGGTCCCTGTGTCTCTCTCTCTCGGTCCCTGTGTCTCTCTCTCGGTCCCGGTGTCTCTCTCGGTCCCTGTGTCACTCTCTCGGTCCCGGTGTCTCTCTTGGTCCCTGTGTCTCTCTCTCTCGGTCCCTGTGTCTCTCTCTCGGTCCCTGTGTCTCTCTCTCTCGGTCCCTGTGTCTCTCTCTCTCGGTCCCTGTGTCTCTCTCTCGGTCCCTGTGACTCTCTCTCGGTCCCTGTGTCTCTCTCGGTCCCTGTGTCACTCTCTCTCGGTCCCTGTCTCTCTCTCGGTCCCTGTGTCTCTCTCGGTCCCTGTGTCTCTCTCGGTCGCTGTGTCTCACTCGTCCCTGTGTCTGCCTCGCTCCTTGTGTCTCTCTCTCTCGGTCCCTGTGTCTCTCTCTCTCACCCCTGTGTCTCACTCGGTCCCTGTGACTGCCTCGCTCCTTGTGTCTCTCTCTCTCGGTCCCTGTGTCTCTCTCTCTCAGTCCCTGTGTCTCTCTCGGTCACTGTCTCTCTCTCGGTCCCTGTGTCTCTCTCTCTCAGCCCCTGTGTCTCTCTCGGTCACTGTCTCTCTCTCGGTCCCTGTGTCTCTCACGGTCCCTGTGTCTCTCTCTCGGTCCCTGTATCTCTCTCGGTCCCTGTGTCTCTCTCTCACTTTCAGTGTCTCTCTCTGTCCCTGTGTCTCTCACGGTCCCTGTGTCTCTCTCTCGGTCCCTGTGTCTCTCTCGGTCACTGTGCCTCACTCGGTCCCTGTGTCTCTCTCCGTCCTTGTGTCTCTCTCTCGGTCCCTGATTCTCTCTCTCTCAGCCCCTGTGTCTCTCTCGGTCACTGTCTCTCTCTCGGTCCCTGTGTCTCTCACGGTCCCTGTGTCTCTCTCTCGGTCCCTGTGTCTCTCTCGGTCCCTGTGTCTCTCTCTCACTTTCAGTGTCTCTCTCGGTCCCTGTGTCTCTCACGGTCCCTGTGTCTCTCTCTCGCTCCCTGTGTCTCTCTCGGTCACTGTGTCTCTCACTCGGTCCCTGTGTCTCTCACTCGGTCCCTGTGTCTCACTCGGTCCCTGTCTTTCTCTCTCACTTTCAGTGTCTCTGTCGGTCCCTGTGTCTCTCTCTAGGTCCTTGTGTCTCTCTCGGTCCCTGTGTCACTCTCTCAGTCCCTGTGTCTCTCTCTCGGTCCCGGTGTCTCTCTCGGTCCCTGTGTCTCTCTAACAGTCCCTGTGTCTCTATCGGGCCCTGTCTCTCTCTCGGTCCCTGTGTCTCTCTCGGTCCCTGTGTCACTCTCTCTCGGTCCCTGTCTCTCTCTCGGTCCCTGTCTCTCTCTCGGTCCCTGTCTCTCTCTCGGTCCCTGTCTCTCTCTCGGTCCCTGTGTCTCTCTCTCAGTCGCTGTGTCTCTCTCTCGGTCCCTGTGTCTCTCTCTTGGTCACTGTGTTTCTCTCAGTCCCTGTGTCTCTCTCTCGGTCCCTGTGTCTCACTCGGTCCCTGTGTATCTCTCTCGGTCCCTGTGTCTCTCTCTCGGTCCCTTTGTCTCTCTCTCTCGGTCCCTGTGTCTCTCTCTGTCCCTGTGTATCTCTCTCAGTCCCTGTGTCTCTCTCTCGGTCCCTGTCTCTCTCTCGGTCCCTGTGTCTCTCACTCGGTCCCTGTGTCTCTCACTCGGTCCCTGTGTCTCTCTCTCGGTCCCTGTGTCTCTCTCTCGGTCCCGGTGACTCTCTCGGTCCCTGTGTCTCTCTAACGGTCCCTGTGTCTCTCTCGGGCCCTGTCTCTCTCTCGGTCCCTGTGTCTCTCTCGGTCCCTGTGTCACTCTCTCTCGGTCCCTGTCTCTCTCTCGGTCCCTGTGTCTCTCTCGGTCCCTGTGTCTCTCTCGGTCGCTGTGTCTCACTCGGTCCCTGTGTCTCTCTCGGTCCCTCTGTCTCCCTCTCACCCCAGTGTCTCTTTCGGTCCCTGTGTCTCTCTCTCTCGGTCCCTGTCTCTCTCTCGGTCCCTGTGTCTCTCTTGGTCCCTGTGTCTCTCTCGGTCCCTGTGTCTCTCACTCGGTCCCTGTGCCTCCCTCGGCCCCTGTGACTCTCTCTCGGTCCCTGTGTCTCTCTCGATCCCTGTCTCTCTCTCTCGGTCCCTGTGTCTCTCTCGGTCCCTGTCTCTCTCTCTTACTCTCTGTGTCTCTCTCGGTCCCTGTCTCTCTCTCAGTCCCTGTATCTCTTTCTCGGTCCCTTTGTCTCTCTCTCGGTCCCTGTGTCTCTCTCTCTCAGTCCCTGTGTCTCTCTCTCTCGGTCCCTGTCTCTCTCTCGTTCACTGTGTCTCTCTCGGTCCCTGAGTCTCTCTCTCGGTCCCAGTGTCTCTCTCGGTCCCGATGTCTCTCTCGGTCCCTGTGTCTCTCTCTCGGTCGCTGTCTCTCTCTCTTGCTCTCTGCGTCTCTCTCGGTCCCTGTGTCTCACTTTGTCCCTGTGACTCTCTCAGTCCCTGTGTCTCTCTCAGTCCCTGTGTCTCTCTCAGTCCCTGTCTCTCTCTCAGTCCCAGTGTCTCTCTCTTGGTCCCTGTGTCTCTCTCGGTACCTGTGTCTCTCCCGGTCCCTGTCTCTGTCTCTCTCGGTCCCTGTGTCTGTCTCTCGGTCCCTGTGTCTCTCTCGGTCGCTGTGTCTCACTCGGTCCCTGTGTCTCTCTCGGTCCCTGTGTCTCCCTCTCACCCCAGTGTCTCTCTCGGTCCCTGTGTCTCTCTCTCTCGGTCCCTGTGTCTCTCTCTCTCGGTCCCTGTGTCTCTCTCGGTCGCTGTGTCTCACTCAGTCCCTGTGTCTCTCTCGGTCCCTGTGTCTCTCTCTCGGTCCCTGTGTCTCTCTCGGTCGCTGTTTCTCACTCGGTCCCTGTGTCTCTCTCGGTCCCTGTGTCTCCCACTCACCCCAGTGTCTCTCTAGGTCCCTGTGTCTCTCTCTCTCGGTCCCTGTGTCTCCCTCTCTCGGTCCCTGTGTCTCTCTCGGTCGCTGTGTCTCACTCAGTCCCTGTGTCTCTCTCGGTCCCTGTGTCTCTCTCTCGGTCCCTGTGTCTCTCTCTCTCAGTCCCTGCGACTCTCTCGGTCACTGTCTCTCTCTCGGTCCCTGTGTCTCTCTCGATCCCTGTCTCTCTCTCTCGGTCCCTGTGTCTCTCTCGGTCCCTGTCTCTCTCTCTTACTCTCTGTGTCTCTCTCGGTCCCTGTGTCTCTTTCTCGGTCCCTTTGTCTCTCTCTCGGTCCCTGTGTCTCTCTCTCTCAGTCCCTGTGTCTCTCTCTCTCGGTCCCTGTCTCTCTCTCGTTCACTGTGTCTCTCTCGGTCCCTGAGTCTCTCTCTCGGTCCCAGTGTCTCTCTCGGTCCCGATGTCTCTCTCGGTCCCTGTGTCTCTCTCTCGGTCGCTGTCTCTCTCTCTTGCTCTCTGCGTCTCTCTCGGTCCCTGTGTCTCACTTTGTCCCTGTGACTCTCTCAGTCCCTGTGTCTCTCTCAGTCCCTGTGTCTCTCTCAGTCCCTGTCTCTCTCTCAGTCCCAGTGTCTCTCTCTTGGTCCCTGTGTCTCTCTCGGTACCTGTGTCTCTCCCGGTCCCTGTCTCTGTCTCTCTCGGTCCCTGTGTCTGTCTCTCGGTCCCTGTGTCTCTCTCGGTCGCTGTGTCTCACTCGGTCCCTGTGTCTCTCTCGGTCCCTGTGTCTCCCTCTCACCCCAGTGTCTCTCTCGGTCCCTGTGTCTCTCTCTCTCGGTCCCTGTGTCTCTCTCTCTCGGTCCCTGTGTCTCTCTCGGTCGCTGTGTCTCACTCAGTCCCTGTGTCTCTCTCGGTCCCTGTGTCTCTCTCGGTACCTGTGTCTCTCCCGGTCCCTGTCTCTGTCTCTCTCGGTCCCTGTGTCTCTCTCTCGGTCCCTGTGTCTCTCTCGGTCGCTGTTTCTCACTCGGTCCCTGTGTCTCTCTCGGTCCCTGTGTCTCCCACTCACCCCAGTGTCTCTCTAGGTCCCTGTGTCTCTCTCTCTCGGTCCCTGTGTCTCCCTCTCTCGGTCCCTGTGTCTCTCTCGGTCGCAGTGTCTCACTCAGTCCCTGTGTCTCTCTCGGTCCCTGTGTCTCTCTCTCGGTCCCTGTGTCTCTCTCTCTCAGTCCCTGCGACTCTCTCGGTCACTGTCTCTCTCTCGGTCCCTGTGTCTCTCTCGGTCACTGTGTCTCTCTCGGTCCCTGTGTCTCACTCGGTCCCTGTGTCTCTCTCACTTTCAGTGTCTCTGTCGGTCCCTGTGTCTCTCTCTCAGTCCCTGTGTCTCACTAGGTCCCTGTGTCTCTCACTCGGTCCCTGTGTCTCTCTCTCACTCTCAGTGTCTCTGTCGGTCCCTGTGTCTCTCTCTCGGTCCCGGTGTCTCTCTCGGTCCCTGTGTCTCTCTCTCTCGGTCCCTGTGTCTCTCTCTCGGTCCCGGTGTCTCTCTCGGTCCCTGTGTCACTCTCTCGGTCCCGGTGTCTCTCTTGGTCCCTGTGTCTCTCTCTCTCGGTCCCTGTGTCTCTCTCTCGGTCCCTGTGTCTCTCTCTCTCGGTCCCTGTGTCTCTCTCTCTCGGTCCCTGTGTCTCTCTCTCGGTCCCTGTGACTCTCTCTCGGTCCCTGTGTCTCTCTCGGTCCCTGTGTCACTCTCTCTCGGTCCCTGTCTCTCTCTCGGTCCCTGTGTCTCTCTCGGTCCCTGTGTCTCTCTCGGTCGCTGTGTCTCACTCGGTCCCTGTGTCTCTCTCGGTCCCTGTGTCTCCCTCTCACCCCAGTGTCTCTCTCGGTCCCTGTGTCTCTCTCTCTCGGTCCCTGTGTCTCTCTCTCTCGGTCCCTGTGTCTCTCTCGGTCGCTGTGTCTCACTCGTCCCTGTGTCTGCCTCGCTCCTTGTGTCTCTCTCTCTCGGTCCCTGTGTCTCTCTCTCTCACCCCTGTGTCTCACTCGGTCCCTGTGACTGCCTCGCTCCTTGTGTCTCTCTCTCTCGGTCCCTGTGTCTCTCTCTCTCAGTCCCTGTGTCTCTCTCGGTCACTGTCTCTCTCTCGGTCCCTGTGTCTCTCTCTCTCAGCCCCTGTGTCTCTCTCGGTCACTGTCTCTCTCTCGGTCCCTGTGTCTCTCACGGTCCCTGTGTCTCTCTCTCGGTCCCTGTATCTCTCTCGGTCCCTGTGTCTCTCTCTCACTTTCAGTGTCTCTCTCTGTCCCTGTGTCTCTCACGGTCCCTGTGTCTCTCTCTCGGTCCCTGTGTCTCTCTCGGTCACTGTGCCTCACTCGGTCCCTGTGTCTCTCTCCGTCCTTGTGTCTCTCTCTCGGTCCCTGATTCTCTCTCTCTCAGCCCCTGTGTCTCTCTCGGTCACTGTCTCTCTCTCGGTCCCTGTGTCTCTCACGGTCCCTGTGTCTCTCTCTCGGTCCCTGTGTCTCTCTCGGTCCCTGTGTCTCTCTCTCACTTTCAGTGTCTCTCTCGGTCCCTGTGTCTCTCACGGTCCCTGTGTCTCTCTCTCGCTCCCTGTGTCTCTCTCGGTCACTGTGTCTCTCACTCGGTCCCTGTGTCTCTCACTCGGTCCCTGTGTCTCACTCGGTCCCTGTCTTTCTCTCTCACTTTCAGTGTCTCTGTCGGTCCCTGTGTCTCTCTCTAGGTCCTTGTGTCTCTCTCGGTCCCTGTGTCACTCTCTCGGTCCCTGTGTCTCTCTCTCGGTCCCGGTGTCTCTCTCGGTCCCTGTGTCTCTCTAACAGTCCCTGTGTCTCTATCGGGCCCTGTCTCTCTCTCGGTCCCTGTGTCTCTCTCGGTCCCTGTGTCACTCTCTCTCGGTCCCTGTCTCTCTCTCGGTCCCTGTCTCTCTCTCGGTCCCTGTCTCTCTCTCGGTCCCTGTCTCTCTCTCGGTCCCTGTGTCTCTCTCTCGGTCGCTGTGTCTCTCTCTCGGTCCCTGTGTCTCTCTCTTGGTCACTGTGTTTCTCTCAGTCCCTGTGTCTCTCTCTCGGTCCCTGTGTCTCACTCGGTCCCTGTGTATCTCTCTCGGTCCCTGTGTCTCTCTCTCGGTCCCTTTGTCTCTCTCTCTCGGTCCCTGTGTCTCTCTCTGTCCCTGTGTATCTCTCTCAGTCCCTGTGTCTCTCTCTCGGTCCCTGTCTCTCTCTCGGTCCCTGTGTCTCTCACTCGGTCCCTGTGTCTCTCACTCGGTCCCTGTGTCTCTCTCTCGGTCCCTGTGTCTCTCTCTCGGTCCCGGTGACTCTCTCGGTCCCTGTGTCTCTCTAACGGTCCCTGTGTCTCTCTCGGGCCCTGTCTCTCTCTCGGTCCCTGTGTCTCTCTCGGTCCCTGTGTCACTCTCTCTCGGTCCCTGTCTCTCTCTCGGTCCCTGTGTCTCTCTCGGTCCCTGTGTCTCTCTCGGTCGCTGTGTCTCACTCGGTCCCTGTGTCTCTCTCGGTCCCTCTGTCTCCCTCTCACCCCAGTGTCTCTTTCGGTCCCTGTGTCTCTCTCTCTCGGTCCCTGTCTCTCTCTCGGTCCCTGTGTCTCTCTTGGTCCCTGTGTCTCTCTCGGTCCCTGTGTCTCTCACTCGGTCCCTGTGCCTCCCTCGGCCCCTGTGACTCTCTCTCGGTCCCTGTGTCTCTCTCGATCCCTGTCTCTCTCTCTCGGTCCCTGTGTCTCTCTCGGTCCCTGTCTCTCTCTCTTACTCTCTGTGTCTCTCTCGGTCCCTGTCTCTCTCTCAGTCCCTGTATCTCTTTCTCGGTCCCTTTGTCTCTCTCTCGGTCCCTGTGTCTCTCTCTCTCAGTCCCTGTGTCTCTCTCTCTCGGTCCCTGTCTCTCTCTCGTTCACTGTGTCTCTCTCGGTCCCTGAGTCTCTCTCTCGGTCACAGTGTCTCTCTCGGTCCCGATGTCTCTCTCGGTCCCTGTGTCTCTCTCTCGGTCGCTGTCTCTCTCTCTTGCTCTCTGCGTCTCTCTCGGTCCCTGTGTCTCACTTTGTCCCTGTGACTCTCTCAGTCCCTGTGTCTCTCTCAGTCCCTGTGTCTCTCTCAGTCCCTGTCTCTCTCTCAGTCCCAGTGTCTCTCTCTTGGTCCCTGTGTCTCTCTCGGTACCTGTGTCTCTCCCGGTCCCTGTCTCTGTCTCTCTCGGTCCCTGTGTCTGTCTCTCGGTCCCTGTGTCTCTCTCGGTCGCTGTGTCTCACTCGGTCCCTGTGTCTCTCTCGGTCCCTGTGTCTCCCTCTCACCCCAGTGTCTCTCTCGGTCCCTGTGTCTCTCTCTCTCGGTCCCTGTGTCTCTCTCTCTCGGTCCCTGTGTCTCTCTCGGTCGCTGTGTCTCACTCAGTCCCTGTGTCTCTCTCGGTCCCTGTGTCTCTCTCGGTACCTGTGTCTCTCCCGGTCCCTGTCTCTGTCTCTCTCGGTCCCTGTGTCTCTCTCTCGGTCCCTGTGTCTCTCTCGGTCGCTGTTTCTCACTCGGTCCCTGTGTCTCTCTCGGTCCCTGTGTCTCCCACTCACCCCAGTGTCTCTCTAGGTCCCTGTGTCTCTCTCTCTCGGTCCCTGTGTCTCCCTCTCTCGGTCCCTGTGTCTCTCTCGGTCGCTGTGTCTCACTCAGTCCCTGTGTCTCTCTCGGTCCCTGTGTCTCTCTCTCGGTCCCTGTGTCTCTCTCTCTCAGTCCCTGCGACTCTCTCGGTCACTGTCTCTCTCTCGGTCCCTGTGTCTCTCTCGGTCACTGTGTCTCTCTCGGTCCCTGTGTCTCACTCGGTCCCTGTGTCTCTCTCACTTTCAGTGTCTCTGTCGGTCCCTGTGTCTCTCTCTCAGTCCCTGTGTCTCACTAGGTCCCTGTGTCTCTCACTCGGTCCCTGTGTCTCTCTCTCACTCTCAGTGTCTCTGTCGGTCCCTGTGTCTCTCTCTCGGTCCCGGTGTCTCTCTCGGTCCCTGTGTCTCTCTCTCTCGGTCCCTGTGTCTCTCTCTCGGTCCCGGTGTCTCTCTCGGTCCCTGTGTCACTCTCTCGTTCCCGGTGTCTCTCTTGGTCCCTGTGTCTCTCTCTCTCGGTCCCTGTGTCTCTCTCTCGGTCCCTGTGTCTCTCTCTCTCGGTCCCTGTGTCTCTCTCTCTCGGTCCCTGTGTCTCTCTCTCGGTCCCTGTGACTCTCTCTCGGTCCCTGTGTCTCTCTCGGTCCCTGTGTCACTCTCTCTCGGTCCCTGTCTCTCTCTCGGTCCCTGTGTCTCTCTCGGTCCCTGTGTCTCTCTCGGTCGCTGTGTCTCACTCGGTCCCTGTGTCTCTCTCGGTCCCTGTGTCTCCCTCTCACCCCAGTGTCTCTCTCGGTCCCTGTGTCTCTCTCTCTCGGTCCCTGTGTCTCTCTCTCTCGGTCCCTGTGTCTCTCTCGGTCGCTGTGTCTCACTCGTCCCTGTGTCTGCCTCGCTCCTTGTGTCTCTCTCTCTCGGTCCCTGTGTCTCTCTCTCTCACCCCTGTGTCTCACTCGGTCCCTGTGACTGCCTCGCTCCTTGTGTCTCTCTCTCTCGGTCCCTGTGTCTCTCTCTCTCAGTCCCTGTGTCTCTCTCGGTCACTGTCTCTCTCTCGGTCCCTGTGTCTCTCTCTCTCAGCCCCTGTGTCTCTCTCGGTCACTGTCTCTCTCTCGGTCCCTGTGTCTCTCACGGTCCCTGTGTCTCTCTCTCGGTCCCTGTATCTCTCTCGGTCCCTGTGTCTCTCTCTCACTTTCAGTGTCTCTCTCTGTCCCTGTGTCTCTCACGGTCCCTGTGTCTCTCTCTCGGTCCCTGTGTCTCTCTCGGTCACTGTGCCTCACTCGGTCCCTGTGTCTCTCTCCGTCCTTGTGTCTCTCTCTCGGTCCCTGATTCTCTCTCTCTCAGCCCCTGTGTCTCTCTCGGTCACTGTCTCTCTCTCGGTCCCTGTGTCTCTCACGGTCCCTGTGTCTCTCTCTCGGTCCCTGTGTCTCTCTCGGTCCCTGTGTCTCTCTCTCACTTTCAGTGTCTCTCTCGGTCCCTGTGTCTCTCACGGTCCCTGTGTCTCTCTCTCGCTCCCTGTGTCTCTCTCGGTCACTGTGTCTCTCTCGGTCACTGTGTCTCTCACTCGGTCCCTGTGTCTCTCTCTCGGTCCCGGTGACTCTCTCGGTCCCTGTGTCTCTCTAACGGTCCCTGTGTCTCTCTCGGGCCCTGTCTCTCTCTCGGTCCCTGTGTCTCTCTCGGTCCCTGTGTCACTCTCTCTCGGTCCCTGTCTCTCTCTCGGTCCCTGTGTCTCTCTCGGTCCCTGTGTCTCTCTCGGTCGCTGTGTCTCACTCGGTCCCTGTGTCTCTCTCGGTCCCTCTGTCTCCCTCTCACCCCAGTGTCTCTCTCGGTCCCTGTGTCTCTCTCTCTCGGTCCCTGTCTCTCTCTTGGTCCCTGTGTCTCTCTTGGTCCCTGTGTCTCTCTCGGTCCCTGTGTCTCTCACTCGGTCCCTGTGCCTCCCTCGGCCCCTGTGACTCTCTCTCGGTCCCTGTGTCTCTCTCGATCCCTGTCTCTCTCTCTCGGTCCCTGTGTCTCTCTCGGTCCTGTCTCTCTCTCTTACTCTCTGTGTCTCTCTCGGTCCCTGTCTCTCTCTCAGTCCCTGTATCTCTTTCTCGGTCCCTTTGTCTCTCTCTCGGTCCCTGTGTCTCTCTCTCTCAGTCCCTGTGTCTCTCTCTCTCGGTCCCTGTCTCTCTCTCGTTCACTGTGTCTCTCTCGGTCCCTGAGTCTCTCTCTCGGTCCCAGTGTCTCTCTCGGTCCCGATGTCTCTCTCGGTCCCTGTGTCTCTCTCTCGGTCGCTGTCTCTCTCTCTTGCTCTCTGCGTCTCTCTCGGTCCCTGTGTCTCACTTTGTCCCTGTGACTCTCTCAGTCCCTGTGTCTCTCTCAGTCCCTGTGTCTCTCTCAGTCCCTGTCTCTCTCTCAGTCCCAGTGTCTCTCTCTTGGTCCCTGTGTCTCTCTCGGTACCTGTGTCTCTCCCGGTCCCTGTCTCTGTCTCTCTCGGTCCCTGTGTCTGTCTCTCGGTCCCTGTGTCTCTCTCGGTCGCTGTCTCTCACTCGGTCCCTGTGTCTCTCTCGGTCCTTGTGTCTCCCTCTCACCCCAGTGTCTCTCTCGGTCCCTGTGTCTCTCTCTCTCGGTCCCTGTGTCTCTCTCTCTCGGTCCCTGTGTCTCTCTCGGTCGCTGTGTCTCACTCAGTCCCTGTGTCTCTCTCGGTCCCTGTGTCTCTCTCGGTACCTGTGTCTCTCCCGGTCCCTGTCTCTGTCTCTCTCGGTCCCTGTGTCTCTCTCTCGGTCCCTGTGTCTCTCTCGGTCGCTGTTTCTCACTCGGTCCCTGTGTCTCTCTCGGTCCCTGTGTCTCCCACTCACCCCAGTGTCTCTCTAGGTCCCTGTGTCTCTCTCTCTCGGTCCCTGTGTCTCCCTCTCTCGGTCCCTGTGTCTCTCTCGGTCCCTGTGTCTCTCTCTCGGTCCCTGTGTCTCTCTCTCTCAGTCCCTGCGACTCTCTCGGTCACTGTCTCTCTCTCGGTCCCTGTGTCTCTCTCGGTCACTGTGTCTCTCTCGGTCCCTGTGTCTCACTCGGTCCCTGTGTCTCTCTCACTTTCAGTGTCTCTGTCGGTCCCTGTGTCTCTCTCTCAGTCCCTGTGTCTCACTAGGTCCCTGTGTCTCTCACTCGGTCCCTGTGTCTCTCTCTCACTCTCAGTGTCTCTGTCGGTCCCTGTGTCTCTCTCTCGGTCCCGGTGTCTCTCTCGGTCCCTGTGTCTCTCTCTCTCGGTCCCTGTGTCTCTCTCTCGGTCCCGGTGTCTCTCTCGGTCCCTGTGTCACTCTCTCGGTCCCGGTGTCTCTCTTGGTCCCTGTGTCTCTCTCTCTCGGTCCCTGTGTCTCTCTCTCGGTCCCTGTGTCTCTCTCTCTCGGTCCCTGTGTCTCTCTCTCGGTCCCTGTGACTCTCTCTCGGTCCCTGTGTCTCTCTCGGTCCCTGTGTCACTCTCTCTCGGTCCCTGTCTCTCTCTCGGTCCCTGTGTCTCTCTCGGTCCCTGTGTCTCTCTCGGTCGCTGTGTCTCACTCGGTCCCTGTGTCTCTCTCGGTCCCTGTGTCTCCCTCTCACCCCAGTGTCTCTCTCGGTCCCTGTGTCTCTCTCTCTCGGTCCCTGTGTCTCTCTCTCTCGGTCCCTGTGTCTCTCTCGGTCGCTGTGTCTCACTCGTCCCTGTGTCTGCCTCGCTCCTTGTGTCTCTCTCTCTCGGTCCCTGTGTCTCTCTCTCTCACCCCTGTGTCTCACTCGGTCCCTGTGACTGCCTCGCTCCTTGTGTCTCTCTCTCTCGGTCCCTGTGTCTCTCTCTCTCAGTCCCTGTGTCTCTCTCGGTCACTGTCTCTCTCTCGGTCCCTGTGTCTCTCTCTCTCAGCCCCTGTGTCTCTCTCGGTCACTGTCTCTCTCTCGGTCCCTGTGTCTCTCACGGTCCCTGTGTCTCTCTCTCGGTCCCTGTATCTCTCTCGGTCCCTGTGTCTCTCTCTCACTTTCAGTGTCTCTCTCTGTCCCTGTGTCTCTCACGGTCCCTGTGTCTCTCTCTCGGTCCCTGTGTCTCTCTCGGTCACTGTGCCTCACTCGGTCCCTGTGTCTCTCTCCGTCCTTGTGTCTCTCTCTCGGTCCCTGATTCTCTCTCTCTCAGCCCCTGTGTCTCTCTCGGTCACTGTCTCTCTCTCGGTCCCTGTGTCTCTCACGGTCCCTGTGTCTCTCTCTCGGTCCCTGTGTCTCTCTCGGTCCCTGTGTCTCTCTCTCACTTTCAGTGTCTCTCTCGGTCCCTGTGTCTCTCACGGTCCCTGTGTCTCTCTCTCGCTCCCTGTGTCTCTCTCGGTCACTGTGTCTCTCACTCGGTCCCTGTGTCTCTCACTCGGTCCCTGTGTCTCACTCGGTCCCTGTCTTTCTCTCTCACTTTCAGTGTCTCTGTCGGTCCCTGTGTCTCTCTCTAGGTCCTTGTGTCTCTCTCGGTCCCTGTGTCACTCTCTCGGTCCCTGTGTCTCTCTCTCGGTCCCGGTGTCTCTCTCGGTCCCTGTGTCTCTCTAACAGTCCCTGTGTCTCTATCGGGCCCTGTCTCTCTCTCGGTCCCTGTGTCTCTCTCGGTCCCTGTGTCACTCTCTCTCGGTCCCTGTCTCTCTCTCGGTCCCTGTCTCTCTCTCGGTCCCTGTCTCACTCTCGGTCCCTGTGTCTCTCTCTCGGTCCCTGTGTCTCTCTCTCTCAGCCCCTGTGTCTCTGTCGGTCACTGTCTCTCTCTCGGTCCCTGTGTCTCTCACGGTCCCTGTGTCTCTCTCTCGGTCCCTGTATCTCTCTCGGTCCCTGTGTCTCTCTCTCACTTTCAGTGTCTCTCTCTGTCCCTGTGTCTCTCACGGTCCCTGTGTCTCTCTCTCGGTCCCTGTGTCTCTCTCGGTCCCTGTGTCTCTCTCCGTCCTTGTGTCTCTCTCTCGGTCCCTGATTCTCTCTCTCTCAGCCCCTGTGTCTCTCTCGGTCACTCTCTCTCTCTCGGTCCCTGTGTCTCTCTCGGTCCCTGTGTCTCTCTCTCACTTTCAGTGTCTCTCTCGGTCCCTGTGTCTCTCACGGTCCCTGTGTCTCTCTCTCGCTCCCTGTGTCTCTCTCGGTCACTGTGTCTCTCACTCGGTCCCTGTGTCTCGCACTCGGTCCCTGTGTCTCACTCGGTCCCTGTCTTTCTCTCTCACTTTCAGTGTCTCTGTCGGTCCCTGTGTCTCTCTCTAGGTCCTTGTGTCTCTCTCGGTCCCTGTGTCACTCTCTCGGTCCCTGTGTCTCTCTGTCGGTCCCGGTGTCTCTCTCGGTCCCTGTGTCTCTCTCGGTCCCTGTGTCACTCTCTCTCGGTCCCTGTCTCTCTCTCGGTCCCTGTCTCTCTCTCGGTCCCTGTCTCTCTCTCGGTCCCTGTGTCTCTCTCTCGGTCGCTGTGTCTCTCTCTCGGTCCCTGTGTCTCTCTCTTGGTCACTGTGTTTCTCTCAGTCCCTGTGTCTCTCTCTCGGTCCCTGTGTCTCACTCGGTCCCTGTGTATCTCTCTCGGTCCCTGTGTCTCTCTCTCGGTCCCTTTGTCTCTCTCTCTCGGTCCCTGTGTCTCTCTCTGTCCCTGTGTATCTCTCTCAGTCCCTGTGTCTCTCTCTCGGTCCCTGTCTCTCTCTCGGTCCCTGTGTCTCTCACTCGGTCCCTGTGTCTCTCACTCGGTCCCTGTGTCTCTCTCTCGGTCCCTGTGTCTCTCTCTCGGTCCCTGTGTCACTCTCAAGGTCCCTGTGTCTCTCTCTCGGTCCCGGTGACTCTCTCGGTCCCTGTGTCTCTCTAACGGTCCCTGTGTCTCTCTCGGGCCCTGTCTCTCTCTCGGTCCCTGTGTCTCTCTCGGTCCCTGTGTCACTCTCTCTCGGTCCCTGTCTCTCTCTCGGTCCCTGTGTCTCTCTCGGTCCCTGTGTCTCTCTCGGTCGCTGTGTCTCACTCGGTCCCTGTGTCTCTCTCGGTCCCTCTGTCTCCCTCTCACCCCAGTGTCTCTCTCGGTCCCTGTGTCTCTCTCTCTCGGCCCCTGTCTCTCTCTCGGTCCCTGTGTCTCTCTTGGTCCCTGTGTCTCTCTCGGTCCCTGTGTCTCTCACTCGGTCCCTGTGCCTCCCTCGGCCCCTGTGACTCTCTCTCGGTCCCTGTGTCTCTCTCGATCCCTGTCTCTCTCTCTCGGTCCCTGTGTCTCTCTCGGTCCCTGTCTCTCTCTCTTACTCTCTGTGTCTCTCTCGGTCCCTGTCTCTCTCTCAGTCCCTGTGTCTCTTTCTCGGTCCCTTTGTCTCTCTCTCGGTCCCTGTGTCTCTCTCTCTCAGTCCCTGTGTCTCTCTCTCTCGGTCCCTGTCTCTCTCTCGTTCACTGTGTCTCTCTCGGTCCCTGAGTCTCTCTCTCGGTCCCAGTGTCTCTCTCGGTCCCGATGTCTCTCTCGGTCCCTGTGTCTCTCTCTCGGTCGCTGTCTCTCTCTCTTGCTCTCTGCGTCTCTCTCGGTCCCTGTGTCTCACTTTGTCCCTGTGACTCTCTCAGTCCCTGTGTCTCTCTCAGTCCCTGTGTCTCTCTCAGTCCCTGTCTCTCTCTCAGTCCCAGTGTCTCTCTCTTGGTCCCTGTGTCTCTCTCGGTAACTGTGTCTCTCCCGGTCCCTGTCTCTGTCTCTCTCGGTCCCTGTGTCTGTCTCTCGGTCCCTGTGTCTCTCTCGGTCGCTGTGTCTCACTCGGTCCCTGTGTCTCTCTCGGTCCCTGTGTCTCCCTCTCACCCCAGTGTCTCTCTCGGTCCCTGTGTCTCTCTCTCTCGGTCCCTGTGTCTCTCTCTCTCGGTCCCTGTGTCTCTCTCGGTCGCTGTGTCTCACTCAGTCCCTGTGTCTCTCTCGGTCCCTGTGTCTCTCTCGGTACCTGTGTCTCTCCCGGTCCCTGTCTCTGTCTCTCTCGGTCCCTGTGTCTCTCTCTCGGTCCCTGTGTCTCTCTCGGTCGCTGTTTCTCACTCGGTCCCTGTGTCTCTCTCGGTCCCTGTGTCTCCCTCTCACCCCAGTGTCTCTCTAGGTCCCTGTGTCTCTCTCTCTCGGTCCCTGTGTCTCCCTCTCTCGGTCCCTGTGTCTCTCTCGGTCGCTGTGTCTCACTCTGTCCCTGTGTCTCTCTCGGTCCCTGTGTCTCTCTCTCGGTCCCTGTGTCTCTCTCTCTCAGTCCCTGCGACTCTCTCGGTCACTGTCTCTCTCTCGGTCCCTGTGTCTCTCTCGGTCACTGTGTCTCTCTCGGTCCCTGTGTCTCACTCGGTCCCTGTGTCTCTCTCACTTTCAGTGTCTCTGTCGGTCCCTGTGTCTCTCTCTCAGTCCCTGTGTCTCACTAGGTCCCTGTGTCTCTCACTCGGTCCCTGTGTCTCTCTCTCACTTTCAGTGTCTCTGTCGGTCCCTGTGTCTCTCTCTCGGTCCCGGTGTCTCTCTCGGTCCCTGTGACTCTCTCTCTCGGTCCCTGTGTCTCTCTCTCGGTCCCGGTGTCTCTCTCGGTCCCTGTGTCACTCTCTCGGTCCCGGTGTCTCTCTTGGTCCCTGTGTCTCTCTCTCTCGGTCCCTGTGTCTCTCTCTCGGTCCCTGTGTCTCTCTCTCTCGGTCCCTGTGTCTCTCTCTCTCGGTCCCTGTGTCTCTCTCTCGGTCCCTGTGACTCTCTCTCGGTCCCTGTGTCTCTCTCGGTCCCTGTGTCACTCTCTCTCGGTCCCTGTCTCTCTCTCGGTCCCTGTGTCTCTCTCGGTCCCTGTGTCTCTCTCGGTCGCTGTGTCTCACTCGGTCCCTGTGTCTCCCTCTCACCCCAGTGTCTCTCTCGGTCCCTGTGTCTCTCTCTCGGTCCCTGTGTCTCTCTCGGTCGCTGTTTCTCACTCGGTCCCTGTGTCTCTCTCGGTCCCTGTGTCTCCCTCTCACCCCAGTGTCTCTCTAGGTCCCTGTGTCTCTCTCTCTCGGTCCCTGTGTCTCCCTCTCTCGGTCCCTGTGTCTCTCTCGGTCGCTGTGTCTCACTCAGTCCCTGTGTCTCTCTCGGTCCCTGTGTCTCTCTCTCAGTCCCTGTGTCTCTCTCTCAGTCCCTGCGACTCTCTCGGTCACTGTCTCTCTCTCGGTCCCTGTGTCTCTCTCGGTCACTGTGTCTCTCTCGGTCCCTGTGTCTCACTCGGTCCCTGTGTCTCTCACACTTTCAGTGTCTCTGTCGGTCCCTGTGTCTCTCTCTCAGTCCCTGTGTCTCACTAGGTCCCTGTGTCTCTCACTCGGTCCCTGTGTCTCTCTCTCACTTTCAGTGTCTCTGTCGGTCCCTGTGTCTCTCTCTCGGTCCCGGTGTCTCTCTCGGTCCCTGTGTCTCTCTCTCTCGGTCCCTGTGTCTCTCTCTCGGTCCCGGTGTCTCTCTCGGTCCCTGTGTCACTCTCTCGGTCCCGGTGTCTCTCTTGGTCCCTGTGTCTCTCTCTCTCGGTCCCTGTGTCTCTCTCTCGGTCCCTGTGTCTCTCTCTCTCGGTCCCTGTGTCTCTCTCTCTCGGTCCCTGTGTCTCTCTCTCGGTCCCTGTGACTCTCTCTCGGTCCCTGTGTCTCTCTCGGTCCCTGTGTCACTCTCTCTCGGTCCCTGTCTCTCTCTCGGTCCCTGTGTCTCTCTCGGTCCCTGTGTCTCTCTCGGTCGCTGTGTCTCACTCGGTCCCTGTGTCTCTCTCGGTCCCTGTATCTCCCTCTCACCCCAGTGTCTCTCTCGGTCCCTGTGTCTCTCTCTCTCGGTCCCTGTGTCTCTCTCTCTCGGTCCCTGTGTCTCTCTCGGTCGCTGTGTCTCACTCGTCCCTGTGTCTGCCTCGCTCCTTGTGTCTCTCTCTCTCGGTCCCTGTGTCTCTCCCTCTCACCCCTGTGTCTCACTCGGTCCCTGTGACTGCCTCGCTCCTTGTGTCTCTCTCTCTCGGTCCCTGTGTCTCTCTCTCTCAGTCCCTGTGTCTCTCTCGGTCACTGTCTCTCTCTCGGTCCCTGTGTCTCTCTCTCTCAGCCCCTGTGTCTCTCTCGGTCACTGTCTCTCTCTCGGTCCCTGTGTCTCTCACGGTCCCTGTGTCTCTCTCTCGGTCCCTGTATCTCTCTCGGTCCCTGTGTCTCTCTCTCACTTTCAGTGTCTCTCTCTGTCCCTGTGTCTCTCACGGTCCCTGTGTCTCTCTCTCGGTCCCTGTGTCTCTCTCGGTCACTGTGCCTCACTCGGTCCCTGTGTCTCTCTCCGTCCTTGTGTCTCTCTCTCGGTCCCTGATTCTCTCTCTCTCAGCCCCTGTGTCTCTCTCGGTCCCTGTCTCTCTCTCGGTCCCTGTGTCTCTCTCTCGGTCGCTGTGTCTCTCTCTCGGTCCCTGTGTCTCTCTCTTGGTCACTGTGTTTCTCTCAGTCCCTGTGTCTCTCTCTCGGTCCCTGTGTCTCACTCGGTCCCTGTGTATCTCTCTCGGTCCCTGTGTCTCTCTCTCGGTCCCTTTGTCTCTCTCTCTCGGTCCCTGTGTCTCTCTCTGTCCCTGTGTATCTCTCTCAGTCCCTGTGTCTCTCTCTCGGTCCCTGTCTCTCTCTCGGTCCCTGTGTCTCTCACTCGGTCCCTGTGTCTCTCACTCGGTCCCTGTGTCTCTCTCTCGGTCCCTGTGTCTCTCTCTCGGTCCCTGTGTCACTCTCAAGGTCCCTGTGTCTCTCTCTCGGTCCCGGTGACTCTCTCGGTCCCTGTGTCTCTCTAACGGTCCCTGTGTCTCTCTCGGGCCCTGTCTCTCTCTCGGTCCCTGTGTCTCTCTCGGTCCCTGTGTCACTCTCTCTCGGTCCCTGTCTCTCTCTCGGTCCCTGTGTCTCTCTCGGTCCCTGTGTCTCTCTCGGTCGCTGTGTCTCACTCGGTCCCTGTGTCTCTCTCGGTCCCTCTGTCTCCCTCTCACCCCAGTGTCTCTCTCGGTCCCTGTGTCTCTCTCTCTCGGCCCCTGTCTCTCTCTCGGTCCCTGTGTCTCTCTTGGTCCCTGTGTCTCTCTCGGTCCCTGTGTCTCTCACTCGGTCCCTGTGCCTCCCTCGGCCCCTGTGACTCTCTCTCGGTCCCTGTGTCTCTCTCGATCCCTGTCTCTCTCTCTCGGTCCCTGTGTCTCTCTCGGTCCCTGTCTCTCTCTCTTACTCTCTGTGTCTCTCTCGGTCCCTGTCTCTCTCTCAGTCCCTGTGTCTCTTTCTCGGTCCCTTTGTCTCTCTCTCGGTCCCTGTGTCTCTCTCTCTCAGTCCCTGTGTCTCTCTCTCTCGGTCCCTGTCTCTCTCTCGTTCACTGTGTCTCTCTCGGTCCCTGAGTCTCTCTCTCGGTCCCAGTGTCTCTCTCGGTCCCGATGTCTCTCTCGGTCCCTGTGTCTCTCTCTCGGTCGCTGTCTCTCTCTCTTGCTCTCTGCGTCTCTCTCGGTCCCTGTGTCTCACTTTGTCCCTGTGACTCTCTCAGTCCCTGTGTCTCTCTCAGTCCCTGTGTCTCTCTCAGTCCCTGTCTCTCTCTCAGTCCCAGTGTCTCTCTCTTGGTCCCTGTGTCTCTCTCGGTAACTGTGTCTCTCCCGGTCCCTGTCTCTGTCTCTCTCGGTCCCTGTGTCTGTCTCTCGGTCCCTGTGTCTCTCTCGGTCGCTGTGTCTCACTCGGTCCCTGTGTCTCTCTCGGTCCCTGTGTCTCCCTCTCACCCCAGTGTCTCTCTCGGTCCCTGTGTCTCTCTCTCTCGGTCCCTGTGTCTCTCTCTCTCGGTCCCTGTGTCTCTCTCGGTCGCTGTGTCTCACTCAGTCCCTGTGTCTCTCTCGGTCCCTGTGTCTCTCTCGGTACCTGTGTCTCTCCCGGTCCCTGTCTCTGTCTCTCTCGGTCCCTGTGTCTCTCTCTCGGTCCCTGTGTCTCTCTCGGTCGCTGTTTCTCACTCGGTCCCTGTGTCTCTCTCGGTCCCTGTGTCTCCCTCTCACCCCAGTGTCTCTCTAGGTCCCTGTGTCTCTCTCTCTCGGTCCCTGTGTCTCCCTCTCTCGGTCCCTGTGTCTCTCTCGGTCGCTGTGTCTCACTCTGTCCCTGTGTCTCTCTCGGTCCCTGTGTCTCTCTCTCGGTCCCTGTGTCTCTCTCTCTCAGTCCCTGCGACTCTCTCGGTCACTGTCTCTCTCTCGGTCCCTGTGTCTCTCTCGGTCACTGTGTCTCTCTCGGTCCCTGTGTCTCACTCGGTCCCTGTGTCTCTCTCACTTTCAGTGTCTCTGTCGGTCCCTGTGTCTCTCTCTCAGTCCCTGTGTCTCACTAGGTCCCTGTGTCTCTCACTCGGTCCCTGTGTCTCTCTCTCACTTTCAGTGTCTCTGTCGGTCCCTGTGTCTCTCTCTCGGTCCCGGTGTCTCTCTCGGTCCCTGTGTCTCTCTCTCTCGGTCCCTGTGTCTCTCTCTCGGTCCCGGTGTCTCTCTCGGTCCCTGTGTCACTCTCTCGGTCCCGGTGTCTCTCTTGGTCCCTGTGTCTCTCTCTCTCGGTCCCTGTGTCTCTCTCTCGGTCCCTGTGTCTCTCTCTCTCGGTCCCTGTGTCTCTCTCTCTCGGTCCCTGTGTCTCTCTCTCGGTCCCTGTGACTCTCTCTCGGTCCCTGTGTCTCTCTCGGTCCCTGTGTCACTCTCTCTCGGTCCCTGTCTCTCTCTCGGTCCCTGTGTCTCTCTCGGTCCCTGTGTCTCTCTCGGTCGCTGTGTCTCACTCGGTCCCTGTGTCTCTCTCGGTCCCTGTGTCTCCCTCTCACCCCAGTGTCTCTCTCGGTCCCTGTGTCTCTCTCTCGGTCCCTGTGTCTCTCTCGGTCGCTGTTTCTCACTCGGTCCCTGTGTCTCTCTCGGTCCCTGTGTCTCCCTCTCACCCCAGTGTCTCTCTAGGTCCCTGTGTCTCTCTCTCTCGGTCCCTGTGTCTCCCTCTCTCGGTCCCTGTGTCTCTCTCGGTCGCTGTGTCTCACTCAGTCCCTGTGTCTCTCTCGGTCCCTGTGTCTCTCTCTCAGTCCCTGTGTCTCTCTCTCAGTCCCTGCGACTCTCTCGGTCACTGTCTCTCTCTCGGTCCCTGTGTCTCTCTCGGTCACTGTGTCTCTCTCGGTCCCTGTGTCTCACTCGGTCCCTGTGTCTCTCTCACTTTCAGTGTCTCTGTCGGTCCCTGTGTCTCTCTCTCAGTCCCTGTGTCTCACTAGGTCCCTGTGTCTCTCACTCGGTCCCTGTGTCTCTCTCTCACTTTCAGTGTCTCTGTCGGTCCCTGTGTCTCTCTCTCGGTCCCGGTGTCTCTCTCGGTCCCTGTGTCTCTCTCTCTCGGTCCCTGTGTCTCTCTCTCGGTCCCGGTGTCTCTCTCGGTCCCTGTGTCACTCTCTCGGTCCCGGTGTCTCTCTTGGTCCCTGTGTCTCTCTCTCTCGGTCCCTGTGTCTCTCTCTCGGTCCCTGTGTCTCTCTCTCTCGGTCCCTGTGTCTCTCTCTCTCGGTCCCTGTGTCTCTCTCTCGGTCCCTGTGACTCTCTCTCGGTCCCTGTGTCTCTCTCGGTCCCTGTGTCACTCTCTCTCGGTCCCTGTCTCTCTCTCGGTCCCTGTGTCTCTCTCGGTCCCTGTGTCTCTCTCGGTCGCTGTGTCTCACTCGGTCCCTGTGTCTCTCTCGGTCCCTGTATCTCCCTCTCACCCCAGTGTCTCTCTCGGTCCCTGTGTCTCTCTCTCTCGGTCCCTGTGTCTCTCTCTCTCGGTCCCTGTGTCTCTCTCGGTCGCTGTGTCTCACTCGTCCCTGTGTCTGCCTCGCTCCTTGTGTCTCTCTCTCTCGGTCCCTGTGTCTCTCCCTCTCACCCCTGTGTCTCACTCGGTCCCTGTGACTGCCTCGCTCCTTGTGTCTCTCTCTCTCGGTCCCTGTGTCTCTCTCTCTCAGTCCCTGTGTCTCTCTCGGTCACTGTCTCTCTCTCGGTCCCTGTGTCTCTCTCTCTCAGCCCCTGTGTCTCTCTCGGTCACTGTCTCTCTCTCGGTCCCTGTGTCTCTCACGGTCCCTGTGTCTCTCTCTCGGTCCCTGTATCTCTCTCGGTCCCTGTGTCTCTCTCTCACTTTCAGTGTCTCTCTCTGTCCCTGTGTCTCTCACGGTCCCTGTGTCTCTCTCTCGGTCCCTGTGTCTCTCTCGGTCACTGTGCCTCACTCGGTCCCTGTGTCTCTCTCCGTCCTTGTGTCTCTCTCTCGGTCCCTGATTCTCTCTCTCTCAGCCCCTGTGTCTCTCTCGGTCACTGTCTCTCTCTCGGTCCCTGTGTCTCTCACGGTCCCTGTGTCTCTCTCTCGGTCCCTGTGTCTCTCTCGGTCCCTGTGTCTCTCTCTCACTTTCAGTGTCTCTCTCGGTCCCTGTGTCTCTCACGGTCCCTGTGTCTCTCTCTCGCTCCCTGTGTCTCTCTCGGTCACTGTGTCTCTCACTCGGTCCCTGTGTCTCTCACTCGGTCCCTGTGTCTCACTCGGTCCCTGTCTTTCTCTCTCACTTTCAGTGTCTCTGTCGGTCCCTGTGTCTCTCTCTAGGTCCTTGTGTCTCTCTCGGTCCCTGTGTCACTCTCTCGGTCCCTGTGTCTCTCTCTCGGTCCCGGTGTCTCTCTCGGTCCCTGTGTCTCTCTAACAGTCCCTGTGTCTCTATCGGGCCCTGTCTCTCTCTCGGTCCCTGTGTCTCTCTCGGTCCCTGTGTCACTCTCTCTCGGTCCCTGTCTCTCTCTCGGTCCCTGTCTCTCTCTCGGTCCCTGTCTCTCTCTCGGTCCCTGTCTCTCTCTCGGTCCCTGTGTCTCTCTCTCGGTCGCTGTGTCTCTCTCTCGGTCCCTGTGTCTCTCTCTTGGTCACTGTGTTTCTCTCAGTCCCTGTGTCTCTCTCTCGGTCCCTGTGTCTCACTCGGTCCCTGTGTATCTCTCTCGGTCCCTGTGTCTCTCTCTCGGTCCCTTTGTCTCTCTCTCTCGGTCCCTGTGTCTCTCTCTGTCCCTGTGTATCTCTCTCAGTCCCTGTGTCTCTCTCTCGGTCCCTGTCTCTCTCTCGGTCCCTGTGTCTCTCACTCGGTCCCTGTGTCTCTCACTCGGTCCCTGTGTCTCTCTCTCGGTCCCTGTGTCTCTCTCTCGGTCCCTGTGTCACTCTCAAGGTGCCTGTGTCTCTCTCTCGGTCCCGGTGACTCTCTCGGTCCCTGTGTCTCTCTAACGGTCCCTGTGTCTCTCTCGGGCCCTGTCTCTCTCTCGGTCCCTGTGTCTCTCTCGGTCCCTGTGTCACTCTCTCTCGGTCCCTGTCTCTCTCTCGGTCCCTGTGTCTCTCTCGGTCCCTGTGTCTCTCTCGGTCGCTGTGTCTCACTCGGTCCCTGTGTCTCTCTCGGTCCCTCTGTCTCCCTCTCACCCCAGTGTCTCTCTCGGTCCCTGTGTCTCTCTCTCTCGGTCCCTGTCTCTCTCTCGGTCCCTGTGTCTCTCTTGGTCCCTGTGTCTCTCTCGGTCCCTGTGTCTCTCACTCGGTCCCTGTGCCTCCCTCGGCCCCTGTGACTCTCTCTCGGTCCCTGTGTCTCTCTCGATCCCTGTCTCTCTCTCTCGGTCCCTGTGTCTCTCTCGGTCCCTGTCTCTCTCTCTTACTCTCTGTGTCTCTCTCGGTCCCTGTCTCTCTCTCAGTCCCTGTGTCTCTTTCTCGGTCCCTTTGTCTCTCTCTCGGTCCCTGTGTCTCTCTCTCTCAGTCCCTGTGTCTCTCTCTCTCGGTCCCTGTCTCTCTCTCGTTCACTGTGTCTCTCTCGGTCCCTGAGTCTCTCTCTCGGTCCCAGTGTCTCTCTCGGTCCCGATGTCTCTCTCGGTCCCTGTGTCTCTCTCTCGGTCGCTGTCTCTCTCTCTTGCTCTCTGCGTCTCTCTCGGTCCCTGTGTCTCACTTTGTCCCTGTGACTCTCTCAGTCCCTGTGTCTCTCTCAGTCCCTGTGTCTCTCTCAGTCCCTGTCTCTCTCTCAGTCCCAGTGTCTCTCTCTTGGTCCCTGTGTCTCTCTCGGTACCTGTGTCTCTCCCGGTCCCTGTCTCTGTCTCTCTCGGTCCCTGTGTCTGTCTCTCGGTCCCTGTGTCTCTCTCGGTCGCTGTGTCTCACTCGGTCCCTGTGTCTCTCTCGGTCCCTGTGTCTCCCTCTCACCCCAGTGTCTCTCTCGGTCCCTGTGTCTCTCTCTCTCGGTCCCTGTGTCTCTCTCTCTCGGTCCCTGTGTCTCTCTCGGTCGCTGTGTCTCACTCAGTCCCTGTGTCTCTCTCGGTCCCTGTGTCTCTCTCGGTACCTGTGTCTCTCCCGGTCCCTGTCTCTGTCTCTCTCGGTCCCTGTGTCTCTCTCTCGGTCCCTGTGTCTCTCTCGGTCGCTGTTTCTCACTCGGTCCCTGTGTCTCTCTCGGTCCCTGTGTCTCCCTCTCACCCCAGTGTCTCTCTAGGTCCCTGTGTCTCTCTCTCTCGGTCCCTGTGTCTCCCTCTCTCGGTCCCTGTGTCTCTCTCGGTCGCTGTGTCTCACTCAGTCCCTGTGTCTCTCTCGGTCCCTGTGTCTCTCTCTCGGTCCCTGTGTCTCTCTCTCTCAGTCCCTGCGACTCTCTCGGTCACTGTCTCTCTCTCGGTCCCTGTGTCTCTCTCGGTCACTGTGTCTCTCTCGGTCCCTGTGTCTCACTCGGTCCCTGTGTCTCTCTCACTTTCAGTGTCTCTGTCGGTCCCTGTGTCTCTCTCTCAGTCCCTGTGTCTCACTAGGTCCCTGTGTCTCTCACTCGGTCCCTGTGTCTCTCTCTCACTTTCAGTGTCTCTGTCGGTCCCTGTGTCTCTCTCTCGGTCCCGGTGTCTCTCTCGGTCCCTGTGTCTCTCTCTCTCGGTCCCTGTGTCTCTCTCTCGGTCCCGGTGTCTCTCTCGGTCCCTGTGTCACTCTCTCGGTCCCGGTGTCTCTCTTGGTCCCTGTGTCTCTCTCTCTCGGTCCCTGTGTCTCTCTCTCGGTCCCTGTGTCTCTCTCTCTCGGTCCCTGTGTCTCTCTCTCTCGGTCCCTGTGTCTCTCTCTCGGTCCCTGTGACTCTCTCTCGGTCCCTGTGTCTCTCTCGGTCCCTGTGTCACTCTCTCTCGGTCCCTGTCTCTCTCTCGGTCCCTGTCTCTCTCTCGGTCCCTGTGTCTCTCTCGGTCCCTGTGTCTCTCTCGGTCGCTGTGTCTCACTCGGTCCCTGTGTCTCTCTCGGTCCCTGTATCTCCCTCTCACCCCAGTGTCTCTCTCGGTCCCTGTGTCTCTCTCTCTCGGTCCCTGTGTCTCTCTCTCTCGGTCCCTGTGTCTCTCTCGGTCGCTGTGTCTCACTCGTCCCTGTGTCTGCCTCGCTCCTTGTGTCTCTCTCTCTCGGTCCCTGTGTCTCTCCCTCTCACCCCTGTGTCTCACTCGGTCCCTGTGACTGCCTCGCTCCTTGTGTCTCTCTCTCTCGGTCCCTGTGTCTCTCTCTCTCAGCCCCTGTGTCTCTCTCGGTCACTGTCTCTCTCTCGGTCCCTGTGTCTCTCACGGTCCCTGTGTCTCTCTCTCGGTCCCTGTATCTCTCTCGGTCCCTGTGTCTCTCTCTCACTTTCAGTGTCTCTCTCTGTCCCTGTGTCTCTCACGGTCCCTGTGTCTCTCTCTCGGTCCCTGTGTCTCTCTCGGTCACTGTGCCTCACTCGGTCCCTGTGTCTCTCTCCGTCCTTGTGTCTCTCTCTCGGTCCCTGATTCTCTCTCTCTCAGCCCCTGTGTCTCTCTCGGTCACTGTCTCTCTCTCGGTCCCTGTGTCTCTCACGGTCCCTGTGTCTCTCTCTCGGTCCCTGTGTCTCTCTCGGTCCCTGTGTCTCTCTCTCACTTTCAGTGTCTCTCTCGGTCCCTGTGTCTCTCACGGTCCCTGTGTCTCTCTCTCGCTCCCTGTGTCTCTCTCGGTCACTGTGTCTCTCACTCGGTCCCTGTGTCTCTCACTCGGTCCCTGTGTCTCACTCGGTCCCTGTCTTTCTCTCTCACTTTCAGTGTCTCTGTCGGTCCCTGTGTCTCTCTCTAGGTCCTTGTGTCTCTCTCGGTCCCTGTGTCACTCTCTCGGTCCCTGTGTCTCTCTCTCGGTCCCGGTGTCTCTCTCGGTCCCTGTGTCTCTCTAACAGTCCCTGTGTCTCTATCGGGCCCTGTCTCTCTCTCGGTCCCTGTGTCTCTCTCGGTCCCTGTGTCACTCTCTCTCGGTCCCTGTCTCTCTCTCGGTCCCTGTCTCTCTCTCGGTCCCTGTCTCTCTCTCGGTCCCTGTGTCTCTCTCTTGGTCACTGTGTTTCTCTCAGTCCCTGTGTCTCTCTCTCGGTCCCTGTGTCTCACTCGGTCCCTGTGTATCTCTCTCGGTCCCTGTGTCTCTCTCTCGGTCCCTTTGTCTCTCTCTCTCGGTCCCTGTGTCTCTCTCTGTCCCTTTGTATCTCTCTCAGTCCCTGTGTCTCTCTCTCGGTCCCTGTCTCTCTCTCGGTCCCTGTGTCTCTCACTCGGTCCCTGTGTCTCTCACTCGGTCCCTGTGTCTCTCTCTCGGTCCCTGTGTCTCTCTCTCGGTCCCTGTGTCACTCTCAAGGTGCCTGTGTCTCTCTCTCGGTCCCGGTGACTCTCTCGGTCCCTGTGTCTCTCTCGGTCCCTGTGTCACTCTCTCTCGGTCCCTGTCTCTCTCTCGGTCCCTGTGTCTCTCTCGGTCCCTGTGTCTCTCTCGGTCGCTGTGTCTCACTCGGTCCCTGTGTCTCTCTCGGTCCCTCTGTCTCCCTCTCACCCCAGTGTCTCTCTCGGTCCCTGTGTCTCTCTCTCTCGGTCCCTGTCTCTCTCTCGGTCCCTGTGTCTCTCTTGGTCCCTGTGTCTCTCTCGGTCCCTGTGTCTCTCACTCGGTCCCTGTGCCTCCCTCGGCCCCTGTGACTCTCTCTCGGTCCCTGTGTCTCTCTCGATCCCTGTCTCTCTCTCTCGGTCCCTGTGTCTCTCTCGGTCCCTGTCTCTCTCTCTTACTCTCTGTGTCTCTCTCGGTCCCTGTCTCTCTCTCAGTCCCTGTGTCTCTTTCTCGGTCCCTTTGTCTCTCTCTCGGTCCCTGTGTCTCTCTCTCTCAGTCCCTCTGTCTCTCTCTCTCGGTCCCTGTCTCTCTCTCGTTCACTGTGTCTCTCTCGGTCCCTGAGTCTCTCTCTCGGTCCCAGTGTCTCTCTCGGTCCCGATGTCTCTCTCGGTCCCTGTGTCTCTCTCTCGGTCGCTGTCTCTCTCTCTTGCTCTCTGCGTCTCTCTCGGTCCCTGTGTCTCACTTTGTCCCTGTGACTCTCTCAGTCCCTGTGTCTCTCTCAGTCCCTGTGTCTCTCTCAGTCCCTGTCTCTCTCTCAGTCCCAGTGTCTCTCTCTTGGTCCCTGTGTCTCTCTCGGTACCTGTGTCTCTCCCGGTCCCTGTCTCTGTCTCTCTCGGTCCCTGTGTCTGTCTCTCGGTCCCTGTGTCTCTCTCGGTCGCTGTGTCTCACTCGGTCCCTGTGTCTCTCTCGGTCCCTGTGTCTCCCTCTCACCCCAGTGTCTCTCTCGGTCCCTGTGTCTCTCTCTCTCGGTCCCTGTGTCTCTCTCTCTCGGTCCCTGTGTCTCTCTCGGTCGCTGTGTCTCACTCAGTCCCTGTGTCTCTCTCGGTCCCTGTGTCTCTCTCTCGGTCCCTGTGTCTCTCTCTCTCAGTCCCTGTGACTCTCTCGGTCACTGTCTCTCTCTCGGTCCCTGTGTCTCTCTCGGTCACTGTGTCTCTCTCGGTCCCTGTGTCTCACTCGGTCCCTGTGTCTCTCTCACTTTCAGTGTCTCTGTCGGTCCCTGTGTCTCTCTCTCAGTCCCTGTGTCTCAGTAGGTCCCTGTGTCTCTCACTCGGTCCCTGTGTCTCTCTCTCACTTTCAGTGTCTCTGTCGGTCCCTGTGTCTCTCTCTCGGTCCCGGTGTCTCTCTCGGTCCCTGTGTCTCTCTCTCTCGGTCCCTGTGTCTCTCTCTCGGTCCCGGTGTCTCTCTCGGTCCCTGTGTCACTCTCTCGGTCCCGGTGTCTCTCTTGGTCCCTGTGTCTCTCTCTCTCGGTCCCTGTGTCTCTCTCTCGGTCCCTGTGTCTCTCTCTCTCGGTCCCTGTGTCTCTCTCTCTCGGTCCCTGTGTCTCTCTCTCGGTCCCTGTGACTCTCTCTCGGTCCCTGTCTCTCTCTCGGTCCCTGTGTCTCTCACTCGGTCCCTGTGTCTCTCTCTCGGTCCCTGTGTCTCTCACTCGGTCCCTGTGTCTCTCAGCCGGTACCTGGCTCTGACTCGGTCCCTGTGTCTCTCTCGGTCCCTGTGTCTCTCCCGGTCCCTGTGTCTGTCTCTCTCGGTCCCTGTGTCTCTCCCGGTCCCTGTCTCTGTCTCTCTCGGTCCCTGTGTCTCTCTCTTGGTCCCTGTGTCTCTCTCGGTCCCTGTGTCTCTCTCGGTCGCTGTGTCTCACTCGGTCCATGTGTCTCTCTCGATCCCTGTGTCTCCCTCTCACCCCTGTGTCTCTCTCGGTCCCTGTGTCTCTCTCGGTCCCTGTGTCTCTCTCTCGGTCCATGTGCCTCTCTCGGTCCCTGTGTCTCTCTCTCGGTCCCTGTGTCTCTCTCGGTCGCTGTGTCTCACTCGTCCCTGTGTCTCTCTCGGTCCCTGTGTCTCCCTCTCACCCCTGTGTCTCACTCGGTCCCTGTGACTGCCTCGCTCCTTGTGTCTCTCCCTCTCGGTCCCTGTGTCTCTCTCTCTCAGTCCCTGTGTCTCTCTCGGTCACTGTCTCTCTCTCGGTCCCTGTGTCTCTCTCGGTCACTGTGTCTCTCTCGGTCACTGTCTCTCTCTCGGTCCCTGTGTCTCTCTCGGTCACTGTGCCTCACTCGGTCCCTGTGTCTCTCTCCGTCCTTGTGTCTCTCTCTCGGTCCCTGATTCTCTCTCTCTCAGCCCCTGTGTCTCTCTCGGTCACTGTCTCTCTCTCGGTCCCTGTGTCTCTCACGGTCCCTGTGTCTCTCTCTCGGTCCCTGTGTCTCTCTCGGTCCCTGTGTCTCTCTCTCACTTTCAGTGTCTCTCTCGGTCCCTGTGTCTCTCACGGTCCCTGTGTCTCTCTCTCGCTCCCTGTGTCTCTCTCGGTCACTGTGTCTCTCACTCGGTCCCTGTGTCTCTCACTCGGTCCCTGTGTCTCACTCGGTCCCTGTCTCTCTCTCTCACTTTCAGTGTCTCTGTCGGTCCCTGTGTCTCTCTCTAGGTCCTTGTGTCTCTCTCGGTCCCTGTTTCTCTCTCTCGGTCCCTGTGTCTCTCTCTCGGTCCCGGTGTCTCTCTCGGTCCCTGTGTCTCTCTAACAGTCCCTGTGTCTCTATCGGGCCCTGTGTCACTCTCTCTCGGTCCCTGTCTCTCTCTCGGTCCCTGTCTCTCTCTCGGTCCCTGTCTCTCTCTCGGTCCCTGTGTCTCTCTCTCGGTCGCTGTGTCTCTCTCTCGGTCCCTGTGTCTCTCTCTTGGTCACTGTGTTTCTCTCAGTCCCTGTGTCTCTCTCTCGGTCCCTGTGTCTCACTCGGTCCCTGTGTATCTCTCTCGGTCCCTGTGTCTCTCTCTCGGTCCCTTTGTCTCTCTCTCTCGGTCCCTGTGTCTCTCTCTGTCCCTGTGTATCTCTCTCGGTCCCTGTGTCTCTCTCTCGGTCCCTGTCTCTCTCTCGGTCCCTGTGTCTCTCACTCGGTCCCTGTATCTCTCACTCGGTCCCTGTGTCTCTCTCTCTCGGTCCCTGTGTCACTCTCTCGGTCCCTGTGTCTCTCTCTCGGTCCCGGTGTCTCTCTCGGTCCCTGTGTCTCTCTAACGGTCCCTGTGTCTCTCTCGGGCCCTGTCTCTCTCTCGGTCCCTGTGTCTCTCTCGGTCCCTGTGTCACTCTCTCTCGGTCCCTGTCTCTCTCTCGGTCCCTGTGTCACTCTCTCTCGGTCCCTGTCTCTCTCTCTCGGTCCCTGTCTCTCTCTCGGTCCCTGTCTCTCTCTCGGTCCCTGTGTCTCTCTCTCGGTCGCTGTGTCTCTCTCTCGGTCCCTGTGTCTCTCTCTTGGTCACTGTGTTTCTCTCAGTCCCTGTGTCTCTCTCTCGGTCCCTGTGTCTCACTCGGTCCCTGTCACTCCCTCGGTCCGTGTGTATCACTCGGTCCCTGTGTCTCTCTCTCGGTCCCTGTCTCTCTCTCTCTCGGTCCCTGTGTCTCTCTCTGTCGGTCCCTGTGTCTCTCTCTGTCCCTGTGTATCTCTCTCGGTCCCTGTGTCTCTCTCTCTCGGTCCCTGTGTCTCTCTCTGTCCCTGTGTATCTCTCTCGGTCCCTGTGTCTCTCTCTCGGTCCCTGTCTCTCTCTCGGTCCCTGTGTCTCTCACTCGGTCCCTCTGTCTTTCTCGGTTCCTGTGTCTCTCCCGGTCCCTGTGTCTCTCTCTCTCTCAGACCCTGTGTCTCTCCCTCTCTCTCTCTCTCTCGATCCTTGTGTCTCTCTGTGTCCTTGTGTCTCTCGCACCCCTGTGTTTCTCTCGGTCCTGGTGTCTCTCTTGGTCCCTGTGTCTCTCCCGGTCCCTGTCTCTCTCTCTCAGTCCCTGTGTCTCTCTCTCAGTCCCTGTGTCTCTCTCAGTCCCTGTGTCTCACTCGGTCCCTGTGTCTCTCTCTCTCGGTGCCTGTGTCTCTCTCGGTCGCTGTGTCTCACTCAGTCCCTGTGTCTCTCTCGGTCCCTGTGTCTCTCTCTCGGTCCCTGTGTCTCTCTCTCTCAGTCCCTGTGACTCTCTCGGTCACTGTCTCTCTCTCGGTCCCTGTGTCTCTCTCGGTCACTGTGTCTCTCTCGGTCCCTGTGTCTCACTCGGTCCCTGTGTCTCTCTCACTTTCAGTGTCTCTGTCGGTGCCTGTGTCTCTCTCTCGGTCCCTGTGTCTCTCTCGGTCCCTGTGTCTCTCAGTCCCTGTGTCTCTCTCTCGGTCCCTGTGTCTCACTCGGTCCCTGTG
This sequence comes from Prionace glauca, assembly GCA_037974335.1. Taxonomy (NCBI): domain Eukaryota; kingdom Metazoa; phylum Chordata; class Chondrichthyes; order Carcharhiniformes; family Carcharhinidae; genus Prionace; species Prionace glauca. The sequence continues at coordinate 102,792 of JBBMRE010000119.1, forward strand.
TCTATCTCTGGGTCCCTGTGTCTCACTCGGTCCCTGTCTCTCTCTCGGTCCCTGTGTCTCTCTCTTGGTCCCAGTGTCTCTCTCTTGGTCCCTGTGTCTCTCTCTCGGTCCCTGTCTCTCTCTCAGTCCCTGTGTCTCTCCCTGTCCCTGCCTCTGTCTCTCTCGGTCCCTGTGTCTCTCTCTCGGTCCCTGTCTCTCTCTCGGTCCCTGTGTCTCTCACTCGCTCCCTGTCACTCTCTCAGCCCCTGTGTCTCTCTCTCGGTCCCTGTGACTCTCTCGGTCCCTGTGTCTCTCTCGGTCCCTATGTCTCTCTCTGGGTCACTGTGTCTCACTCGGTCCCTGTCTCTCTGTGGGTCCCTGTGTCTCCCTCTCGGTCCCTGTGTCTCTCTCGGTCCGGGTCTCTCTCTCTCGGTCCCTGTATTTCTCACTCGGTCCCTGTTTCTGTCTCGGTCCATGTGTCCCTCCCGGTCCCTGTATCTCTCTCGGTCCCTGTGTCTCTCTCTCGGTCCCTGTGTCTCTCTCGGTCCCTGTGTCTCACTCGGTCCCTGTGACTCTCTCAGTCACTGTGTTTCTGTCGGTCCCTGTGTCTATCTCTGGGTCCCTGTGTCTCACTCGGTCCCTGTTTCTCTCTCGGTCCCTGTGTCTCTCTCTTGGTCCCAGTGTCTCTCTCTTGGTCCCTGTGTCTCTCTCTCGGTCCCTGTCTCTCTCTCAGTCCCTGTGTCTCGCTCTTGGTCTCTGTGTCTCTCTCGGTCCCTGTCTCTCACTCGGTCCCTGTCTCTCTCTCAGTCCCTGTGTCTCTCTCTCGGTCCCTGTGTCTCTCTCTCGGTCCCAGTGTCTCTCAGCCGGTACCTGTCTCTCTCTAGGTACCTGTGTCTCTCCCGGTCCCGGTCTCTCTCTCGGTCCCTGTCTCTCTCTCTTGCTCTCTGCGTCTCGCTCGGTCCCTGTGTCTCATTTTGTCCCTGTGACTCTCTCAGTCACAGTGTCTCTCTCAGTCCCTGTGCCTCTCTCTCGGTCTCTATGTCTCGCTTTCGGTCCCTGTGTCTGTCTCTTGGTCCCTGTGTCTCTCTCGGTCCCTGTGTCTCTCACTCGGTCCCTGTGCCTCTCTCGGCCCCTGTGACTCTCTCTCGGTCCCTGTGTCTCTCTCGATCCCTGTCTCTCTCTCTCGGTCCCTGTGTCTCTCTCGGTCCCTGTCTCTCTCTCTTACTCTCTGTGTCTCTCTCGGTCCCTGTCTCTCTCTCGGTCCCTGTGTCTCTCTCTCGGTCCCAGTGTCTCTCAGCCGGTACCTGTCTCTCTCTAGGTACCTGTGTCTCTCCCGGTCCCGGTCTCTCTCTCGGTCCCTGTCTCTCTCTCTTGCTCTCTGCGTCTCGCTCGGTCCCTGTGTCTCATTTTGTCCCTGTGACTCTCTCAGTCACAGTGTCTCTCTCAGTCCCTGTGCCTCTCTCTCGGTCTCTATGTCTCGCTTTCGGTCCCTGTGTCTGTCTCTTGGTCCCTGTGTCTCTCTCGGTCCCTGTGTCTCTTTCTCGGGCCCTTTGTCTCTCTCTCGGTCCCTGTGCCTCAGTCAGTCCCTGTCTCTCTCTCAGTCCCTGTGTCTCTCTCTCTCGGTCCCTGTCTCTCTCTCGTTCACTGTGTCTCTCTCGGTCCCTGAGTCTCTCTCTCGGTCCCAGTGTCTCTCTCGGTCCCGGTGTCTCTCTCGGTCCCTGTGTCTCTCTCTCGGTCGCTGTCTCTCTCTCTTGCTCTCTGCGTCTCTCTCGGTCCCTGTGTCTCACTTTGTCCCTGTGACTCTCTCAGTCCCTGTGTCTCTCTCAGTCCCTGTGTCTCTCTCAGTCCCTGTGTCTCTCTCAGTCCCAGTGTCTCTCTCTTGGTCTCTGTGTCTCTCTCGGTCCCGTGTCTCTCACTCGGTCCCTGTCTCTCTCTCAGTCCCTGTGACTCTCTCTTGGTCCCTGTGTCTCTCTCTCGGTCCCTGTGTCTCTCTCGGTACCTGTGTCTCTCCCGGTCCCTGTCTCTGTCTCTCTCGGTCCCTGTGACTCTCTCTCGGTCCCTGTGTCTCTCTCGGTCGCTGTGTCTCACTCGGTCCCTGTGTCTCTCTCGGTCCCTGTGTCTCCCTCTCACCCCAGTGTCTCTCTCGGTCCCTGTGTCTCTCTCTCTCTGTCCCTGTGTCTCTCTCGGTCCCTGTGTCTCACTCGGTCCCTGTGTCTCTCTCGGTCCCTGTGTCTCTCTCTCGGTCCCTGTGTCTCTCTCTCTCAGTCCCTGTGACCCTCTCGGTCACTGTCTCTCACTCGGTCCCTGTGTCTCTCTCTCTCACCCCTGTGTCTCTCTCGGTCACTGTGTCTCTCTCGGACCCTGTGTCTCACTCGGTCCCTGTGTCTCTCTCACTTTCAGTGTCTCTGTCGGTCCCTGTGTCTCTCTCTCAGTCCCTGTGTCTCACTAGGTCCCTGTGTCTCTCACTCGGTCCCTGTGTCTCTCTCTCACTTTCAGTGTCTCTGTCGGTCCCTGTGTCTCTCTCTCGGTCCCGGTGTCTCTCTCTCGGTCCATGTGCCTCTCTCGGTCCCTGTGTCTCTCTCTCGGTCCCTGTGTCTCTCTCGGTCGCTGTGTCTCACTCGTCCCTGTGTCTCTCTCGGTCCCTGTGTCTCCCTCTCACCCCTGTGTCTCACTCGGTCCCTGTGACTGCCTCGCTCCTTGTGTCTCTCCCTCTCGGTCCCTGTGTCTCTCTCTCTCAGTCCCTGTGTCTCTCTCGGTCACTGTCTCTCTCTCGGTCCCTGTGTCTCTCTCGGTCACTGTGTCTCTCTCGGTCACTGTCTCTCTCTCGGTCCCTGTGTCTCTCTCGGTCACTGTGCCTCACTCGGTCCCTGTGTCTCTCTCCGTCCTTGTGTCTCTCTCTCGGTCCCTGATTCTCTCTCTCTCAGCCCCTGTGTCTCTCTCGGTCACTGTCTCTCTCTCGGTCCCTGTGTCTCTCACGGTCCCTGTGTCTCTCTCTCGGTCCCTGTGTCTCTCTCGGTCCCTGTGTCTCTCTCTCACTTTCAGTGTCTCTCTCGGTCCCTGTGTCTCTCACGGTCCCTGTGTCTCTCTCTCGCTCCCTGTGTCTCTCTCGGTCACTGTGTCTCTCACTCGGTCCCTGTGTCTCTCACTCGGTCCCTGTGTCTCACTCGGTCCCTGTCTCTCTCTCTCACTTTCAGTGTCTCTGTCGGTCCCTGTGTCTCTCTCTAGGTCCTTGTGTCTCTCTCGGTCCCTGTTTCTCTCTCTCGGTCCCTGTGTCTCTCTCTCGGTCCCGGTGTCTCTCTCGGTCCCTGTGTCTCTCTAACAGTCCCTGTGTCTCTATCGGGCCCTGTGTCACTCTCTCTCGGTCCCTGTCTCTCTCTCGGTCCCTGTCTCTCTCTCGGTCCCTGTCTCTCTCTCGGTCCCTGTGTCTCTCTCTCGGTCGCTGTGTCTCTCTCTCGGTCCCTGTGTCTCTCTCTTGGTCACTGTGTTTCTCTCAGTCCCTGTGTCTCTCTCTCGGTCCCTGTGTCTCACTCGGTCCCTGTGTATCTCTCTCGGTCCCTGTGTCTCTCTCTCGGTCCCTTTGTCTCTCTCTCTCGGTCCCTGTGTCTCTCTCTGTCCCTGTGTATCTCTCTCGGTCCCTGTGTCTCTCTCTCGGTCCCTGTCTCTCTCTCGGTCCCTGTGTCTCTCACTCGGTCCCTGTATCTCTCACTCGGTCCCTGTGTCTCTCTCTCTCGGTCCCTGTGTCACTCTCTCGGTCCCTGTGTCTCTCTCTCGGTCCCGGTGTCTCTCTCGGTCCCTGTGTCTCTCTAACGGTCCCTGTGTCTCTCTCGGGCCCTGTCTCTCTCTCGGTCCCTGTGTCTCTCTCGGTCCCTGTGTCACTCTCTCTCGGTCCCTGTCTCTCTCTCGGTCCCTGTGTCACTCTCTCTCGGTCCCTGTCTCTCTCTCTCGGTCCCTGTCTCTCTCTCGGTCCCTGTCTCTCTCTCGGTCCCTGTGTCTCTCTCTCGGTCGCTGTGTCTCTCTCTCGGTCCCTGTGTCTCTCTCTTGGTCACTGTGTTTCTCTCAGTCCCTGTGTCTCTCTCTCGGTCCCTGTGTCTCACTCGGTCCCTGTCACTCCCTCGGTCCGTGTGTATCACTCGGTCCCTGTGTCTCTCTCTCGGTCCCTGTCTCTCTCTCTCTCGGTCCCTGTGTCTCTCTCTGTCGGTCCCTGTGTCTCTCTCTGTCCCTGTGTATCTCTCTCGGTCCCTGTGTCTCTCTCTCTCGGTCCCTGTGTCTCTCTCTGTCCCTGTGTATCTCTCTCGGTCCCTGTGTCTCTCTCTCGGTCCCTGTCTCTCTCTCGGTCCCTGTGTCTCTCACTCGGTCCCTCTGTCTTTCTCGGTTCCTGTGTCTCTCCCGGTCCCTGTGTCTCTCTCTCTCTCAGACCCTGTGTCTCTCCCTCTCTCTCTCTCTCTCGATCCTTGTGTCTCTCTGTGTCCTTGTGTCTCTCGCACCCCTGTGTTTCTCTCGGTCCTGGTGTCTCTCTTGGTCCCTGTGTCTCTCCCGGTCCCTGTCTCTCTCTCTCAGTCCCTGTGTCTCTCTCTCAGTCCCTGTGTCTCTCTCAGTCCCTGTGTCTCACTCGGTCCCTGTGTCTCTCTCTCTCGGTGCCTGTGTCTCTCTCGGTCGCTGTGTCTCACTCAGTCCCTGTGTCTCTCTCGGTCCCTGTGTCTCTCTCTCGGTCCCTGTGTCTCTCTCTCTCAGTCCCTGTGACTCTCTCGGTCACTGTCTCTCTCTCGGTCCCTGTGTCTCTCTCGGTCACTGTGTCTCTCTCGGTCCCTGTGTCTCACTCGGTCCCTGTGTCTCTCTCACTTTCAGTGTCTCTGTCGGTGCCTGTGTCTCTCTCTCGGTCCCTGTGTCTCTCTCGGTCCCTGTGTCTCTCAGTCCCTGTGTCTCTCTCTCGGTCCCTGTGTCTCACTCGGTCCCTGTGTCTATCTCTGGGTCCCTGTGTCTCACTCGGTCCCTGTCTCTCTCTCGGTCCCTGTGTCTCTCTCTTGGTCCCAGTGTCTCTCTCTTGGTCCCTGTGTCTCTCTCTCGGTCCCTGTCTCTCTCTCAGTCCCTGTGTCTCTCCCTGTCCCTGCCTCTGTCTCTCTCGGTCCCTGTGTCTCTCTCTCGGTCCCTGTCTCTCTCTCGGTCCCTGTGTCTCTCACTCGCTCCCTGTCACTCTCTCAGCCCCTGTGTCTCTCTCTCGGTCCCTGTGACTCTCTCGGTCCCTGTGTCTCTCTCGGTCCCTATGTCTCTCTCTGGGTCACTGTGTCTCACTCGGTCCCTGTCTCTCTGTGGGTCCCTGTGTCTCCCTCTCGGTCCCTGTGTCTCTCTCGGTCCGGGTCTCTCTCTCTCGGTCCCTGTATTTCTCACTCGGTCCCTGTTTCTGTCTCGGTCCCTGTGTCCCTCCCGGTCCCTGTATCTCTCTCGGTCCCTGTGTCTCTCTCTCGGTCCCTGTGTCTCTCTCGGTCCCTGTGTCTCACTCGGTCCCTGTGACTCTCTCAGTCACTGTGTTTCTGTCGGTCCCTGTGTCTATCTCTGGGTCCCTGTGTCTCACTCGGTCCCTGTTTCTCTCTCGGTCCCTGTGTCTCTCTCTTGGTCCCAGTGTCTCTCTCTTGGTCCCTGTGTCTCTCTCTCGGTCCCTGTCTCTCTCTCAGTCCCTGTGTCTCGCTCTTGGTCTCTGTGTCTCTCTCGGTCCCTGTCTCTCACTCGGTCCCTGTCTCTCTCTCAGTCCCTGTGTCTCTCTCTCGGTCCCTGTGTCTCTCTCTCGGTCCCAGTGTCTCTCAGCCGGTACCTGTCTCTCTCTAGGTACCTGTGTCTCTCCCGGTCCCGGTCTCTCTCTCGGTCCCTGTCTCTCTCTCTTGCTCTCTGCGTCTCGCTCGGTCCCTGTGTCTCATTTTGTCCCTGTGACTCTCTCAGTCACAGTGTCTCTCTCAGTCCCTGTGCCTCTCTCTCGGTCTCTATGTCTCGCTTTCGGTCCCTGTGTCTGTCTCTTGGTCCCTGTGTCTCTCTCGGTCCCTGTGTCTCTCACTCGGTCCCTGTGCCTCTCTCGGCCCCTGTGACTCTCTCTCGGTCCCTGTGTCTCTCTCGATCCCTGTCTCTCTCTCTCGGTCCCTGTGTCTCTCTCGGTCCCTGTCTCTCTCTCTTACTCTCTGTGTCTCTCTCGGTCCCTGTCTCTCTCTCGGTCCCTGTGTCTCTCTCTCGGTCCCAGTGTCTCTCAGCCGGTACCTGTCTCTCTCTAGGTACCTGTGTCTCTCCCGGTCCCGGTCTCTCTCTCGGTCCCTGTCTCTCTCTCTTGCTCTCTGCGTCTCGCTCGGTCCCTGTGTCTCATTTTGTCCCTGTGACTCTCTCAGTCACAGTGTCTCTCTCAGTCCCTGTGCCTCTCTCTCGGTCTCTATGTCTCGCTTTCGGTCCCTGTGTCTGTCTCTTGGTCCCTGTGTCTCTCTCGGTCCCTGTGTCTCTTTCTCGGGCCCTTTGTCTCTCTCTCGGTCCCTGTGCCTCAGTCAGTCCCTGTCTCTCTCTCAGTCCCTGTGTCTCTCTCTCTCGGTCCCTGTCTCTCTCTCGTTCACTGTGTCTCTCTCGGTCCCTGAGTCTCTCTCTCGGTCCCAGTGTCTCTCTCGGTCCCGGTGTCTCTCTCGGTCCCTGTGTCTCTCTCTCGGTCGCTGTCTCTCTCTCTTGCTCTCTGCGTCTCTCTCGGTCCCTGTGTCTCACTTTGTCCCTGTGACTCTCTCAGTCCCTGTGTCTCTCTCAGTCCCTGTGTCTCTCTCAGTCCCTGTGTCTCTCTCAGTCCCAGTGTCTCTCTCTTGGTCTCTGTGTCTCTCTCGGTCCCGTGTCTCTCACTCGGTCCCTGTCTCTCTCTCAGTCCCTGTGACTCTCTCTTGGTCCCTGTGTCTCTCTCTCGGTCCCTGTGTCTCTCTCGGTACCTGTGTCTCTCCCGGTCCCTGTCTCTGTCTCTCTCGGTCCCTGTGACTCTCTCTCGGTCCCTGTGTCTCTCTCGGTCGCTGTGTCTCACTCGGTCCCTGTGTCTCTCTCGGTCCCTGTGTCTCCCTCTCACCCCAGTGTCTCTCTCGGTCCCTGTGTCTCTCTCTCTCTGTCCCTGTGTCTCTCTCGGTCCCTGTGTCTCACTCGGTCCCTGTGTCTCTCTCGGTCCCTGTGTCTCTCTCTCGGTCCCTGTGTCTCTCTCTCTCAGTCCCTGTGACCCTCTCGGTCACTGTCTCTCACTCGGTCCCTGTGTCTCTCTCTCTCACCCCTGTGTCTCTCTCGGTCACTGTGTCTCTCTCGGACCCTGTGTCTCACTCGGTCCCTGTGTCTCTCTCACTTTCAGTGTCTCTGTCGGTCCCTGTGTCTCTCTCTCAGTCCCTGTGTCTCACTAGGTCCCTGTGTCTCTCACTCGGTCCCTGTGTCTCTCTCTCACTTTCAGTGTCTCTGTCGGTCCCTGTGTCTCTCTCTCGGTCCCGGTGTCTCTCTCGGTCCCTGTGTCTCTCTCTCTCGGTCCCTGTGTCTCTCTCTCGGTCCCGGTGTCTCTCTCGGTCCCTGTGTCACTCTCTCGGTCCCGGTGTCTCTCTTGGTCCCTGTGTCTCTCTCTCTCGGTCCCTGTGTCTCTCTCTCGGTCCCTGTGTCTCTCTCTCTCGGTCCCTGTGTCTCTCTCTCTCGGTCCCTGTGTCTCTCTCTCGGTCCCTGTGTCTCTCTCTCTCGGTCCCTGTGTCTCTCTCTCGGTCCCTGTGACTCTCTCTCGGTCCCTGTCTCTCTCTCGGTCCCTGTGTCTCTCACTCGGTCCCTGTGTCTCTCTCTCGGTCCCTGTGTCTCTCACTCGGTCCCTGTGTCTCTCAGCCGGTACCTGTCTCTGACTCGGTCCCTGTGTCTCTCTCGGTCCCTCTGTCTCTCCCGGTCCCTGTGTCTGTCTCTCTCGGTCCCTGTGTCTCTCCCGGTCCCTGTCTCTGTCTCTCTCGGTCCCTGTGTCTCTCTCTTGGTCCCTGTGTCTCTCTCGGTCCCTGTGTCTCTCTCGGTCGCTGTGTCTCACTCGGTCCATGTGTCTCTCTCGATCCCTGTGTCTCCCTCTCACCCCTGTGTCTCTCTCGGTCCCTGTGTCTCTCTCGGTCCCTGTGTCTCTCTCTCGGTCCCTGTGCCTCTCTCGGTCCCTGTGTCTCTCTCTCGGTCCCTGTGTCTCTCTCGGTCGCTGTGTCTCACTCGTCCCTGTGTCTCTCTCGGTCCCTGTGTCTCCCTCTCACCCCTGTGTCTCACTCGGTCCCTGTGACTGCCTCGCTCCTTGTGTCTTTCTCTCTCGGTCCCTGTGTCTCTCTCTCTCAGTCCCTGTGTCTCTCTCGGTCACTGTCTCTCTCTCGGTCCCTGTGTCTCTCTCGGTCACTGTGTCTCTCTCGGTCACTGTCTCTCTCTCGGTCCCTGTGTCTCTCTCGGTCACTGTGCCTCACTCGGTCCCTGTGTCTCTCTCCGTCCTTGTGTCTCTCTCTCGGTCCCTGATTCTCTCTCTCTCAGCCCCTGTGTCTCTCTCGGTCACTGTCTCTCTAACGGTCCCTGTGTCTCTCTCGGGCCCTGTCTCTCTCTCGGTCCCTGTGTCTCTCTCGGTCCCTGTGTCACTCTCTCTCGGGCCCTGTCTCTCTCTCGGTCCCTGTGTCTCTCTCGGTCCCTGTGTCTCTCTCGGTCGCTGTGTCTCACTCGGTCCCTGTGTCTCTCTCGGTCCCTGTGTCTCCCTCTCACCCCAGTGTCTCTCTCGGTCCCTATGTCTCTCTCTCTCGGTCCCTGTGTCTCTCTCTCTCGGTCCCTGTGTCACTCTCGGTCGTTGTGTCTCACTCGTCCCTGTGTCTGCCTCGCTCCTTGTGTCTCTCTCTCTCGGTCCCTGTGTCTCCCTCTCACCCCAGTGTCTCTCTCGGTCCCTATGTCTCTCTCTCTCGGTCCCTGATTCTCTCTCTCTCAGCCCCTGTGTCTCTCTCGGTCACTGTCTCTCTCTCGGTCCCTGTGTCTCTCACGGTCCCTGTGTCTCTCTCTCGGTCCCTGTGTCTCTCTCGGTCCCTGTGTCTCTCTCTCACTTTCAGTGTCTCTTTCGGTCCCTGTGTCTCTCATGGTCCCTGTGTCTCTCTCGGTCCCGGTGTCTCTCTCGGTCCCTGTGTCTCTCTCTCGGTCGCTGTCTCTCTCTCTTGCTCTCTGCGTCTCTCTCAGTCCCTGTGTCTCTCTCAGTCCCTGTGTCTCTCTCAGTCCCTGTGTCTCTCTCAGTCCCAGTGTCTCTCTCTTGGTCTCTGTGTCTCTCTCGGTCCCGTGTCTCTCACTCGGTCCCTGTCTCTCTCTCAGTCCCTGTGACTCTCTCTTGGTCCCTGTGTCTCTCTCTCGGTCCCTGTGTCTCTCTCGGTACCTGTGTCTCTCCCGGTCCCTGTCTCTGTCTCTCTCGGTCCCTGTGACTCTCTCTCGGTCCCTGTGTCTCTCTCGGTCGCTGTGTCTCACTCGGTCCCTGTGTCTCTCTCGGTCCCTGTGTCTCCCTCTCACCCCAGTGTCTCTCTCGGTCCCTGTGTCTCTCTCTCTCTGTCCCTGTGTCTCTCTCGGTCCCTGTGTCTCACTCGGTCCCTGTGTCTCTCTCGGTCCCTGTGTCTCTCTCTCGGTCCCTGTGTCTCTCTCTCTCAGTCCCTGTGACTCTCTCGGTCACTGTCTCTCACTCGGTCCCTGTGTCTCTCTCTCTCACCCCTGTGTCTCTCTCGGTCACTGTGTCTCTCTCGGACCCTGTGTCTCACTCGGTCCCTGTGTCTCTCTCACTTTCAGTGTCTCTGTCGGTCCCTGTGTCTCTCTCTCAGTCCCTGTGTCTCACTAGGTCCCTGTGTCTCTCACTCGGTCCCTGTGTCTCTCTCTCACTTTCAGTGTCTCTGTCGGTCCCTGTGTCTCTCTCTCGGTCCCGGTGTCTCTCTCGGTCCCTGTGTCTCTCTCTCTCGGTCCCTGTGTCTCTCTCTCGGTCCCGGTGTCTCTCTCGGTCCCTGTGTCACTCTCTCGGTCCCGGTGTCTCTCTTGGTCCCTGTGTGTCTCTCTCTCGGTCCCTGTGTCTCTCTCTCGGTCCCTGTGTCTCTCTCTCTCGGTCCCTGTGTCTCTCTCTCTCGGTCCCTGTGTCTCTCTCTCGGTCCCTGTGTCTCTCTCTCTCGGTCCCTGTGTCTCTCTCTCGGTCCCTGTGACTCTCTCTCGGTCCCTGTCTCTCTCTCGGTCCCTGTGTCTCTCACTCGGTCCCTGTGTCTCTCTCTCGGTCCCTGTGTCTCTCACTCGGTCCCTGTGTCTCTCAGCCGGTACCTGTCTCTGACTCGGTCCCTGTGTCTCTCTCGGTCCCTCTGTCTCTCCCGGTCCCTGTGTCTGTCTCTCTCGGTCCCTGTGTCTCTCCCGGTCCCTGTCTCTGTCTCTCTCGGTCCCTGTGTCTCTCTCTTGGTCCCTGTGTCTCTCTCGGTCCCTGTGTCTCTCTCGGTCGCTGTGTCTCACTCGGTCCATGTGTCTCTCTCGATCCCTGTGTCTCCCTCTCACCCCTGTGTCTCTCTCGGTCCCTGTGTCTCTCTCGGTCCCTGTGTCTCTCTCTCGGTCCCTGTGCCTCTCTCGGTCCCTGTGTCTCTCTCTCGGTCCCTGTGTCTCTCTCGGTCCCTGTGTCTCTCACTCGCTCCCTGTCACTCTCTCAGCCCCTGTGTCTCTCTCTCGGTCCCTGTGACTCTCTCGGTCCCTGTGTCTCTCTCGGTCCCTATGTCTCTCTCTGGGTCACTGTGTCTCACTCGGTCCCTGTCTCTCTGTGGGTCCCTGTGTCTCCCTCTCGGTCCCTGTGTCTCTCTCGGTCCGGGTCTCTCTCTCTCGGTCCCTGTATTTCTCACTCGGTCCCTGTTTCTGTCTCGGTCCCTGTGTCCCTCCCGGTCCCTGTATCTCTCTCGGTCCCTGTGTCTCTCTCTCGGTCCCTGTGTCTCTCTCGGTCCCTGTGTCTCACTCGGTCCCTGTGACTCTCTCAGTCACTGTGTTTCTGTCGGCCCCTGTGTCTATCTCTGGGTCCCTGTGTCTCTCACTCGGTCCCTGTGTCTCACTCGGTCCCTGTTTCTCTCTCGGTCCCTGTGTCTCTCTCTTGGTCCCAGTGTCTCTCTCTTGGTCCCTGTGTCTCTCTCTCGGTCCCTGTCTCTCTCTCAGTCCCTGTGTCTCTCACTCGGTCCCTGTGTCTCACTCGGTCCCTGTTTCTCTCTCGGTCCCTGTGTCTCTCTCTTGGTCCCAGTGTCTCTCTCTTGGTCCCTGTGTCTCTCTCTCGGTCCCTGTCTCTCTCTCAGTCCCTGTGTCTCGCTCTTGGTCTCTGTGTCTCTCTCGGTCCCTGTCTCTCACTCGGTCCCTGTCTCTCTCTCAGTCCCTGTGTCTCTCTCTCGGTCCCTGTGTCTCTCTCTCGGTCCCAGTGTCTCTCAGCCGGTACCTGTCTCTCTCTAGGTACCTGTGTCTCTCCCGGTCCCGGTCTCTCTCTCGGTCCCTGTCTCTCTCTCTTGCTCTCTGCGTCTCGCTCGGTCCCTGTGTCTCATTTTGTCCCTGTGACTCTCTCAGTCACAGTGTCTCTCTCAGTCCCTGTGCCTCTCTCTCGGTCTCTATGTCTCGCTTTCGGTCCCTGTGTCTGTCTCTTGGTCCCTGTGTCTCTCTCGGTCCCTGTGTCTCTCACTCGGTCCCTGTGCCTCTCTCGGCCCCTGTGACTCTCTCTCGGTCCCTGTGTCTCTCTCGATCCCTGTCTCTCTCTCTCGGTCCCTGTGTCTCTCTCGGTCCCTGTCTCTCTCTCTTACTCTCTGTGTCTCTCTCGGTCCCTGTCTCTCTCTCAGTTCCTGTGTCTCTTTCTCGGGCCCTTTGTCTCTCTCTCGGTCCCTGTGCCTCAGTCAGTCCCTGTCTCTCTCTCAGTCCCTGTGTCTCTCTCTCTCGGTCCCTGTCTCTCTCTCGTTCACTGTGTCTCTCTCGGTCCCTGAGTCTCTCTCTCGGTCCCAGTGTCTCTCTCGGTCCCGGTGTCTCTCTCGGTCCCTGTGTCTCTCTCTCGGTCGCTGTCTCTCTCTCTTGCTCTCTGCGTCTCTCTCGGTCCCTGTGTCTCACTTTGTCCCTGTGACTCTCTCAGTCCCTGTGTCTCTCTCAGTCCCTGTGTCTCTCTCAGTCCCTGTGTCTCTCTCAGTCCCAGTGTCTCTCTCTTGGTCTCTGTGTCTCTCTCGGTCCCGTGTCTCTCACTCGGTCCCTGTCTCTCTCTCAGTCCCTGTGACTCTCTCTTGGTCCCTGTGTCTCTCTCTCGGTCCCTGTGTCTCTCTCGGTACCTGTGTCTCTCCCGGTCCCTGTCTCTGTCTCTCTCGGTCCCTGTGACTCTCTCTCGGTCCCTGTGTCTCTCTCGGTCGCTGTGTCTCACTCGGTCCCTGTGTCTCTCTCGGTCCCTGTGTCTCCCTCTCACCCCAGTGTCTCTCTCGGTCCCTGTGTCTCTCTCTCTCTGTCCCTGTGTCTCTCTCGGTCCCTGTGTCTCACTCGGTCCCTGTGTCTCTCTCGGTCCCTGTGTCTCTCTCTCGGTCCCTGTGTCTCTCTCTCTCAGTCCCTGTGACTCTCTCGGTCACTGTCTCTCACTCGGTCCCTGTGTCTCTCTCTCTCACCCCTGTGTCTCTCTCGGTCACTGTGTCTCTCTCGGACCCTGTGTCTCACTCGGTCCCTGTGTCTCTCTCACTTTCAGTGTCTCTGTCGGTCCCTGTGTCTCTCTCTCAGTCCCTGTGTCTCACTAGGTCCCTGTGTCTCTCACTCGGTCCCTGTGTCTCTCTCTCACTTTCAGTGTCTCTGTCGGTCCCTGTGTCTCTCTCTCGGTCCCGGTGTCTCTCTCGGTCCCTGTGTCTCTCTCTCTCGGTCCCTGTGTCTCTCTCTCGGTCCCGGTGTCTCTCTCGGTCCCTGTGTCACTCTCTCGGTCCCGGTGTCTCTCTTGGTCCCTGTGTCTCTCTCTCTCGGTCCCTGTGTCTCTCTCTCGGTCCCTGTGTCTCTCTCTCTCGGTCCCTGTGTCTCTCTCTCTCGGTCCCTGTGTCTCTCTCTCGGTCCCTGTGACTCTCTCTCGGTCCCTGTCTCTCTCTCGGTCCCTGTGTCTCTCACTCGGTCCCTGTGTCTCTCTCTCGGTCCCTGTGTCTCTCACTCGGTCCCTGTGTCTCTCAGCCGGTACCTGTCTCTGACTCGGTCCCTGTGTCTCTCTCGGTCCCTCTGTCTCTCCCGGTCCCTGTGTCTGTCTCTCTCGGTCCCTGTGTCTCTCCCGGTCCCTGTCTCTGTCTCTCTCGGTCCCTGTGTCTCTCTCTTGGTCCCTGTGTCTCTCTCGGTCCCTGTGTCTCTCTCGGTCGCTGTGTCTCACTCGGTCCATGTGTCTCTCTCGATCCCTGTGTCTCCCTCTCACCCCTGTGTCTCTCTCGGTCCCTGTGTCTCTCTCGGTCCCTGTGTCTCTCTCTCGGTCCCTGTGCCTCTCTCGGTCCCTGTGTCTCTCTCTCGGTCCCTGTGTCTCTCTCGGTCGCTGTGTCTCACTCGTCCCTGTGTCTCTCTCGGTCCCTGTGTCTCCCTCTCACCCCTGTGTCTCACTCGGTCCCTGTGACTGCCTCGCTCCTTGTGTCTTTCTCTCTCGGTCCCTGTGTCTCTCTCTCTCAGTACCTGTGTCTCTCTCGGTCACTGTCTCTCTCTCGGTCCCTGTGTCTCTCTCGGTCACTGTGTCTCTCTCGGTCACTGTCTCTCTCTCGGTCCCTGTGTCTCTCTCGGTCACTGTGCCTCACTCGGTCCCTGTGTCTCTCTCCGTCCTTGTGTCTCTCTCTCGGTCCCTGATTCTCTCTCTCTCAGCCCCTGTGTCTCTCTCGGTCACTGTCTCTCTAACGGTCCCTGTGTCTCTCTCGGGCCCTGTCTCTCTCTCGGTCCCTGTGTCTCTCTCGGTCCCTGTGTCACTCTCTCTCGGTCCCTGTCTCTCTCTCGGTCCCTGTGTCTCTCTCGGTCCCTGTGTCTCTCTCGGTCGCTGTGTCTCACTCGGTCCCTGTGTCTCTCTCGGTCCCTGTGTCTCCCTCTCACCCCAGTGTCTCTCTCGGTCCCTATGTCTCTCTCTCTCGGTCCCTGTGTCTCTCTCTCTCGGTCCCTGTGTCACTCTCGGTCGTTGTGTCTCACTCGTCCCTGTGTCTGCCTCGCTCCTTGTGTCTCTCTCTCTCGGTCCCTGTGTCTCCCTCTCACCCCAGTGTCTCTCTCGGTCCCTATGTCTCTCTCTCTCGGTCCCTGATTCTCTCTCTCTCAGCCCCTGTGTCTCTCTCGGTCACTGTCTCTCTCTCGGTCCCTGTGTCTCTCACGGTCCCTGTGTCTCTCTCTCGGTCCCTGTGTCTCTCTCGGTCCCTGTGTCTCTCTCTCACTTTCAGTGTCTCTTTCGGTCCCTGTGTCTCTCACGGTCCCTGTGTCTCTCTCTCGCTCCCTGTGTCTCTCTCGGTCACTGTGTCTCTCACTCGGTCCCTATGTCTCTCACTCGGTCCCTGTGTCTCACTCGGTCCCTGTCTCTCTCTCTCACTTTCAGTGTCTCTGTCGGTCCCTGTGTCTCTCTCTAGGTCCTTGTGTCTCTCTCGGTCCCTGTGTCACTCTCTCGGTCCCTGTGTCTCTCTCTCTCGGTCCCGGTGTCTCTCTCGGTCCCGTGTCTCTCTAACAGTCCCTGTGTCTCTATCGGGCCCTGTCTCTCTCTCGGTCCCTGTGTCTCTCTCGGTCCCTGTGTCACTCTCTCTCTGTCCCTGTCTCTCTCTCGGTCCCTGTCTCTCTCTCGGTCCCTGTCTCTCTCTCGGTCCCTGTGTCTCTCTCTTGGTCACTGTGTTTCTCTCAGTCCCTGTGTCTCTCTCTCGGTCCCTGTGTCTCACTCGGTCCCTGTGTATCTCTCTCGGTCCCTGTGTCTCTCTCTCGGTCCCTTTGTCTCTCTCTCTCGGTCCCTGTGTCTCTCTCTGTCCCTGTGTATCTCTCTCGGTCCCTGTGTCTCTCTCTCGGTCCCTGTCTCTCTCTCGGTCCCTGTGTCTCTCACTCGGACCCTTTGTCTCTCTCTCGGTCCCTGTGTCTCTCTCTCGGTCCCTGTGTCACTCTCTCGGTCCCTGTGTCTCTCTCTCGGTCCCGGAGTCTCTCTCGGTCCCTGTGTCTCTCTAACGGTCCCTGTGTCTCTCTCGGGCCCTGTCTCTCTCTCGGTCCCTGTGTCTCTCTCGGTCCCTGTGTCACTCTCTCTCGGTCCCTGTCTCTCTCTCGGTCCCTGTGTCACTCTCGGTCCCTGTGTCACTCTCTCTCGGTTCCTGTCTCTCTCTCTCGGTCCCTGTCTCTCTCTCGGTCCCTGTCTCTCTCTCGGTCCCTGTGTCTCTCTCTCGGTCGCTGTGTCTCTCTCTCGGTCCCTGTGTCTCTCTCTTGGTCACTGTGTTTCTCTCAGTCCCTGTGTCTCTCTCTCGGTCCCTGTGTCTCACTCGGTCCCTGTCACTCTCTCGGTCCGTGTGTATCACTCGGTCCCTGTGTCTCTCTCTCGGTCCCTGTCTCTCTCTCTCTCGGTCCCTGTGTCTCTCTCTGTCGGTCCCTGTGTCTCTCTCTGTCCCTGTGTATCTCTCTCGGTCCCTGTGTCTCTCTCTCTCGGTCCCTGTGTCTCTCTCTGTCCCTGTGTATCTCTCTCGGTCCCTGTGTCTCTCTCTCGGTCCCTGTCTCTCTCTCGGTCCCTGTGTCTCTCACTCGGTCCCTGTGTCTCTCTCTCAGTCCCTGTGTCTCTCTCGGTCCCTGTATCTCTCTCTTGCACCCTGTGTCTTTCTCGGTTCCTGTGTCTCTCCCGGTCCCTGTGTCTCTCTCTCTCTCAGACCCTGTGTCTCTCTCTCTCTCTCTCTCTCGATCCTTGTGTCTCTCTGTGTCCTTGTGTCTCTCGCACCCCTGTGTTTCTCTCGGTCCTGGTGTCTCTCTTGGTCCCTGTGTCTCTCCCGGTCCCTGTCTCTCTCTCTCAGTCCCTGTGTCTCTCTCTCAGTCCCTGTGACTCTCTCAGTCGCTGTGTCTCACTCGGTCCCTGTGTCTCTCTCTCTCGGTGCCTGTATCTCTCTCTCGGTCCCTGTGTCTCTCACTCGCTCCCTGTCACTCTCTCAGCCCCTGTGTCTCTCTCTCGGTCCCTGTGACTCTCTCGGTCCCTGTGTCTCTCTCTGGGTCACTGTGTCTCACTCGGTCCCTGTCTCTCTGTCGGTCCCTGTGTCTCCCTCTCGGTCCCTGTGTCTCTCTCGGTCCGGGTCTCTCTCTCTCGGTCCCTGTATTTCTCACTCGGTCCCTGTTTCTGTCTCGGTCCCTGTGTCCCTCCCGGTCCCTGTATCTCTCTCGGTCCCTGTGTCTCTCTCTCGGTGCCTGTGTCTCTCTCTCGGTCCCTGTGTCTCTCTCGGTCCCTGTGTCTCTCAGTCCCTGTGTCTCTCTCTCGGTCCCTGTGTCTCTCTCTCGGTCCCTGTGTCTCAGTCGGTCCCTGTGACTCTCTCAGTCACTGTGTTTCTGTCGGCCCCTGTGCATATCTCTGGGTCCCTGTGTCTCACTCGGTCCCTTTCTCTCTCTCGGTCCCTGTGTCTCTCTCTTGGTCCCAGTGTCTCTCACTCGGTCCCTGTCTCTCTCTCAGTCCCTGTGACTCTCTCTTGGTCCCTGTGTCTCTCTCTCGGTCCCTGTGTCTCTCTCTCGGTCGCAGTGTCTCTCAGCCGGTACCTGTCTCTCTCTCGGTACCTGTGTCTCTCCCGGTCCCTGTCTCTGTCTCTCTCGGCCCCTGTGTCTCTCTCTCGGTCCCTGTGTCTCTCACTCGCTCCCTGTCACTCTCTCAGCCCCTGTGTCTCTCTCTCGGTCCCTGTGACTCTCTCGGTCCCTGTGTCTCTCTCGGTCCCTATGTCTCTCTCTGGGTCACTGTGTCTCACTCGGTCCCTGTCTCTCTGTCGGTCCCTGTGTCTCCCTCTCGGTCCCTGTGTCTCTCTCGGTCCGGGTCTCTCTCTCTCGGTCCCTGTATTTCTCACTCGGTCCCTGTTTCTGTCTCGGTCCCTGTGTCCCTCCCGGTCCCTGTATCTCTCTCGGTCCCTGTGTCTCTCTCTCGGTGCCTGTGTCTCTCTCTCGGACCCTGTGTCTCTCTCGGTCCCTGTGTCTCTCAGTCCCTGTGTCTCTCTCTCGGTCGCTGTGTCTCACTCCGTCCCTGTGACTCTCTCGCTCCTTGTGTCTCTCTCTCGGTCCCTGTGTCTCTCTCTCTCAGTCCCTGTGTCTCTCTCAGTCACTGTCTCTCTCTCGGTCCCTGTGTCTCTCTCGGTCACTGTGTCTCTCTCGGTCCCTGTGTCTCACTCGGTCCCTGTCTCTCTCCATCCTTGTGTCTCTCTCTCGGTCCCTGTTTCTCTCTCTCTCAGTCCCTGTGTCTCACTCGGTCCCTGTGTCTCTCTTTCGGTCCCTATGTCTCTCTCTCGGTCCCTGTCTCTCTCTCAGTCCCTGTGTCTCTCTCTCGGTCCCTGTGTCTCTCTCTCGGTCCCTGTGTCTCTCTCTCTCAGTCCCTGTGTCTCTCTCAGTCACTGTCTCTCTCTCGGTCCCTGTGTCTCTCTCGGTCACTGTGTCTCTCTCGGTCCCTGTGTCTCACTCGGTCCCTGTCTCTCTCCATCCTTGTGTCTCTCTCTCGGTCCCTGTTTCTCTCTCTCTCAGTCCCTGTGTCTCACTCGGTCCCTGTGTCTCTCTTTCGGTCCCTATGTCTCTCTCTCGGTCCCTGTCTCTCTCTCAGTCCCTGTGTCTCTCTCTCGGTCCCTGTGTCTCTCTCTCGGTCCCTGTGTCTCTCTCGGTCCCTGTGTCTTACTCGGACCCTGTGACTCTCTCAGTCACTGTCTCTCTCTCAGTCCCTGTGTCTCTCTCTCGGTCCCTGTCTCTCTCTTGGTCCCTGTGTCTCTCTCGGTCCCTGTGTCTCTCTCTCGGTCCCTGTGTCTCTCTCGGTCCCTGTGTCTCTCTCTCACTTTCAGTGTCTCTTTCGGTCCCTGTGTCTCTCACGGTCCCTGTGTCTCTCTCTCGCTCCCTGTGTCTCTCTCGGTCACTGTGTCACTCTCTCGGTCCCTGTGTCTCTCTCTCTCGGTCCCGGTGTCTCTCTCGGTCCAGTGTCTCTCTAACAGTCCCTGTGTCTCTATCGGGCCCTGTCTCTCTCTCGGTCCCTGTGTCTCTCTCGGTCCCTGTGTCACTCTCTCTCGGTCCCTGTCTCTCTCTCGGTCCCTGTCTCTCTCTCGGTCCCTGTCTCTCTCTCGGTCCCTGTGTCTCTCTCTTGGTCACTGTGTTTCTCTCAGTCCCTGTGTCTCTCTCTCGGTCCCTGTGTCTCACTCGGTCCCTGTGTATCTCTCTCGGTCCCTGTGTCTCTCTCTCGGTCCCTTTGTCTCTCTCTCTCGGTCCCTGTGTCTCTCTCTGTCCCTGTGTATCTCTCTCGGTCCCTGTGTCTCTCTCTCGGTCCCTGTCTCTCTCTCGGTCCCTGTGTCTCTCACTCGGACCCTTTGTCTCTCTCTCGGTCCCTGTGTCTCTCTCTCGGTCCCTGTGTCACTCTCTCGGTCCCTGTGTCTCTCTCTCGGTCCCGGTGTCTCTCTCGGTCCCTGTGTCTCTCTAACGGTCCCTGTGTCTCTCTCGGGCCCTGTCTCTCTCTCGGTCCCTGTCTCTCTCTCGGTCCCTGTGTCACTCTCTCTCGGTCCCTGTCTCTCTCTCGGTCCCTGTGTCACTCTCGGTCCCTGTGTCACTCTCTCTCGGTCCCTGTCTCTCTCTCTCGGTCCCTGTCTCTCTCTCGGTCCCTGTCTCTCTCTCGGTCCCTGTGTCTCTCTCTCGGTCGCTGTGTCTCTCTCTCGGTCCCTGTGTCTCTCTCTTGGTCACTGTGTTTCTCTCAGTCCCTGTGTCTCTCTCTCGGTCCCTGTGTCTCACTCGGTCCCTGTCACTCTCTCGGTCCGTGTGTATCACTCGGTCCCTGTGTCTCTCTCTCGGTCCCTGTCTCTCTCTCTCTCGGTCCCTGTGTCTCTCTCTGTCGGTCCCTGTGTCTCTCTCTGTCCCTGTGTATCTCTCTCGGTCCCTGTGTCTCTCTCTCTCGGTCCCTGTGTCTCTCTCTGTCCCTGTGTATCTCTCTCGGTCCCTGTGTCTCTCTCTCGGTCCCTGTCTCTCTCTCGGTCCCTGTGTCTCTCACTCGGTCCCTGTGTCTCTCTCTCAGTCCCTGTGTCTCTCTCGGTCCCTGTATCTCTCTCTTGCACCCTGTGTCTTTCTCGGTTCCTGTGTCTCTCCCGGTCCCTGTGTCTCTCTCTCTCTCAGACCCTGTGTCTCTCTCTCTCTCTCTCTCTCGATCCTTGTGTCTCTCTGTGTCCTTGTGTCTCTCGCACCCCTGTGTTTCTCTCGGTCCTGGTGTCTATCTTGGTCTCTGTGTCTCTCCCGGTCCCTGTCTCTCTCTCTCAGTCCCTGTGTCTCTCTCTCAGTCCCTGTGACTCTCTCAGTCGCTGTGTCTCACTCGGTCCCTGTGTCTCTCTCTCTCGGTGCCTGTATCTCTCTCTCGGTCCCTGTGTCTCTCACTCGCTCCCTGTCACTCTCTCAGCCCCTGTGTCTCTCTCTCGGTCCCTGTGACTCTCTCGGTCCCTGTGTCTCTCTCTGGGTCACTGTGTCTCACTCGGTCCCTGTCTCTCTGTCGGTCCCTGTGTCTCCCTTTCGGTCCCTGTGTCTCTCTCGGTCCGGGTCTCTCTCTCTCGGTCCCTGTATTTCTCACTCGGTCCCTGTTTCTGTCTCGGTCCCTGTGTCCCTCCCGGTCCCTGTATCTCTCTCGGTCCCTGTGTCTCTCTCTCGGTGCCTGTGTCTCTCTCTCGGTCCCTGTGTCTCTCTCGGTCCCTGTGTCTCTCAGTCCCTGTGTCTCTCTCTCGGTCCCTGTGTCTCTCTCTCGGTCCCTGTGTCTCAGTCGGTCCCTGTGACTCTCTCAGTCACTGTGTTTCTGTCGGCCCCTGTGCATATCTCTGGGTCCCTGTGTCTCACTCGGTCCCTTTCTCTCTCTCGGTCCCTGTGTCTCTCTCTTGGTCCCAGTGTCTCTCACTCGGTCCCTGTCTCTCTCTCAGTCCCTGTGACTCTCTCTTGGTCCCTGTGTCTCTCTCTCGGTCCCTGTGTCTCTCTCTCGGTCGCAGTGTCTCTCAGCCGGTACCTGTCTCTCTCTCGGTACCTGTGTCTCTCCCGGTCCCTGTCTCTGTCTCTCTCGGCCCCTGTGTCTCTCTCTCGGTCCCTGTGTCTCTCACTCGCTCCCTGTCACTCTCTCAGCCCCTGTGTCTCTCTCTCGGTCCCTGTCACTCTCTCGGTCCCTGTGTCTCTCTCGGTCCCTATGTCTCTCTCTGGGTCACTGTGTCTCACTCGGTCCCTGTCTCTCTGTCGGTCCCTGTGTCTCCCTCTCGGTCCCTGTGTCTCTCTCGGTCCGGGTCTCTCTCTCTCGGTCCCTGTATTTCTCACTCGGTCCCTGTTTCTGTCTCGGTCCCTGTGTCCCTCCCGGTCCCTGTATCTCTCTCGGTCCCTGTGTCTCTCTCTCGGTGCCTGTGTCTCTCTCTCGGACCCTGTGTCTCTCTCGGTCCCTGTGTCTCTCAGTCCCTGTGTCTCTCTCTCGGTCGCTGTGTCTCACTCCGTCCCTGTGACTCTCTCGCTCCTTGTGTCTCTCTCTCGGTCCCTGTCTCTCTCTCGGTCCCTGTGTCTCTCACTCGGTCCCTGTGTCTCTCTCTCAGTCCCTGTGTCTCTCTCGGTCCCTGTATCTCTCTCTTGCACCCTGTGTCTTTCTCGGTTCCTGTGTCTCTCCCGGTCCCTGTGTCTCTCTCTCTCTCAGACCCTGTGTCTCTCTCTCTCTCTCTCTCTCGATCCTTGTGTCTCTCTGTGTCCTTGTGTCTCTCGCACCCCTGTGTTTCTCTCGGTCCTGGTGTCTATCTTGGTCTCTGTGTCTCTCCCGGTCCCTGTCTCTCTCTCTCAGTCCCTGTGTCTCTCTCTCAGTCCCTGTGACTCTCTCAGTCGCTGTGTCTCACTCGGTCCCTGTGTCTCTCTCTCTCGGTGCCTGTATCTCTCTCTCGGTCCCTGTGTCTCTCACTCGCTCCCTGTCACTCTCTCAGCCCCTGTGTCTCTCTCTCGGTCCCTGTGACTCTCTCGGTCCCTGTGTCTCTCTCTGGGTCACTGTGTCTCACTCGGTCCCTGTCTCTCTGTCGGTCCCTGTGTCTCCCTTTCGGTCCCTGTGTCTCTCTCGGTCCGGGTCTCTCTCTCTCGGTCCCTGTATTTCTCACTCGGTCCCTGTTTCTGTCTCGGTCCCTGTGTCCCTCCCGGTCCCTGTATCTCTCTCGGTCCCTGTGTCTCTCTCTCGGTGCCTGTGTCTCTCTCTCGGTCCCTGTGTCTCTCTCGGTCCCTGTGTCTCTCAGTCCCTGTGTCTCTCTCTCGGTCCCTGTGTCTCTCTCTCGGTCCCTGTGTCTCAGTCGGTCCCTGTGACTCTCTCAGTCACTGTGTTTCTGTCGGCCCCTGTGCATATCTCTGGGTCCCTGTGTCTCACTCGGTCCCTTTCTCTCTCTCGGTCCCTGTGTCTCTCTCTTGGTCCCAGTGTCTCTCACTCGGTCCCTGTCTCTCTCTCAGTCCCTGTGACTCTCTCTTGGTCCCTGTGTCTCTCTCTCGGTCCCTGTGTCTCTCTCTCGGTCGCAGTGTCTCTCAGCCGGTACCTGTCTCTCTCTCGGTACCTGTGTCTCTCCCGGTCCCTGTCTCTGTCTCTCTCGGCCCCTGTGTCTCTCTCTCGGTCCCTGTGTCTCTCACTCGCTCCCTGTCACTCTCTCAGCCCCTGTGTCTCTCTCTCGGTCCCTGTCACTCTCTCGGTCCCTGTGTCTCTCTCGGTCCCTATGTCTCTCTCTGGGTCACTGTGTCTCACTCGGTCCCTGTCTCTCTGTCGGTCCCTGTGTCTCCCTCTCGGTCCCTGTGTCTCTCTCGGTCCGGGTCTCTCTCTCTCGGTCCCTGTATTTCTCACTCGGTCCCTGTTTCTGTCTCGGTCCCTGTGTCCCTCCCGGTCCCTGTATCTCTCTCGGTCCCTGTGTCTCTCTCTCGGTGCCTGTGTCTCTCTCTCGGACCCTGTGTCTCTCTCGGTCCCTGTGTCTCTCAGTCCCTGTGTCTCTCTCTCGGTCGCTGTGTCTCACTCCGTCCCTGTGACTCTCTCGCTCCTTGTGTCTCTCTCTCGGTCCCTGTGTCTCTCTCTCTCAGTCCCTGTGTCTCTCTCAGTCACTGTCTCTCTCTCGGTCCCTGTGTCTCTCTCGGTCACTGTGTCTCTCTCGGTCCCTGTGTCTCACTCGGTCCCTGTCTCTCTCCATCCTTGTGTCTCTCTCTCGGTCCCTGTTTCTCTCTCTCTCAGTCCCTGTGTCTCACTCGGTCCCTGTGTCTCTCTTTCGGTCCCTATGTCTCTCTCTCGGTCCCTGTCTCTCTCTCAGTCCCTGTGTCTCTCTCTCGGTCCCTGTGTCTCTCTCTCGGTCCCTGTGTCTCTCTCTCTCAGTCCCTGTGTCTCTCTCAGTCACTGTCTCTCTCTCGGTCCCTGTGTCTCTCTCGGTCACTGTGTCTCTCTCGGTCCCTGTGTCTCACTCGGTCCCTGTCTCTCTCCATCCTTGTGTCTCTCTCTCGGTCCCTGTTTCTCTCTCTCTCAGTCCCTGTGTCTCACTCGGTCCCTGTGTCTCTCTTTCGGTCCCTATGTCTCTCTCTCGGTCCCTGTCTCTCTCTCAGTCCCTGTGTCTCTCTCTCGGTCCCTGTGTCTCTCTCTCGGTCCCTGTGTCTCTCTCGGTCCCTGTGTCTTACTCGGACCCTGTGACTCTCTCAGTCACTGTCTCTCTCTCAGTCCCTGTGTCTCTCTCTCGGTCCCTGTCTCTCTCTTGGTCCCTGTGTCTCTCTCGGTCCCTGTGTCTCTCTCTCGGTCCCTGTGTCTCTCTCTCGGTCCCTGTGTCTCTCTCGGTTCCTGTGTCACTCTCTCTCAGTCCCTGTCTCTCTCTCGGTCCCTGTGTCTCTCTCGGTCCCTGTGTCACTCTCTCTCGGTCCCTGTCTCTCTCTCTCGGTCCCTGTCTCTCTCTCGGTCCCTGTCTCTCTCTCGGTCCCTGTGTCTCTCTCTCGGTCGCTGTGTCTCTCTCTCGGTCCCTGTGTCTCTCTCTTGGTCACTGTGTTTCTCTCAGTCCCTGTGTCTCTCTCTCGGTCCCTGTGTCTCACTCGGCCCCTGTCACTCTCTCGGTCCGTGTGTATCACTCGGTCCCTGTGTCTCTCTCTCGGTCCCTGTCTCTCTCTCTCTCGGTCCCTGTGTCTCTCTCTGTCGGTCCCTGTGTCTCTCTCTGTCCCTGTGTATCTCTCTCGATCCCTGTGTCTCTCTCTCTCGGGCCCTGTGTCTCTCTCTGTCCCTGTGTATCTCTCTCGGTCCCTGTGTCTCTCTCTCGGTCCCTGTCTCTCTCTCGGTCCCTGTGTCTCTCACTCGGTCCCTGTGTCTCTCTCTCAGTCCCTGTGTCTCTCTCGGTCCCTGTATCTCTCTCTTGCACCCTGTGTCTTTCTCGGTTCCTGTGTCTCTCCCGGTCCCTGTGTCTCTCTCTCTCTCAGACCCTGTGTCTCTCTCTCTCTCTCGATCCTTGTGTCTCTCTGTGTCCTTGTGTCTCTCGCACCCCTGTGTTTCTCTCGGTCCTGGTGTCTCTCTTGGTCCCTGTGTCTCTCCCGGTCCCTGTCTCTCTCTCTCAGTCCCTGTGTCTCTCTCTCAGTCCCTGTGACTCTCTCAGTCCCTGTGTCTCACTCGGTCCCTGTGTCTCTCTCTCTCGGTGCCTGTATCTCTCTCTCGGTCCCTGTCTCTCTCTCGGTCCCTGTGTCTCTCACTCGCTCCCTGTCACTCTCTCAGCCCCTGTGTCTCTCTCTCGGTCCCTGTGACTCTCTCGGTCCCTGTGTCTCTCTCTGGGTCACTGTGTCTCAATCGGTCCCTGTCTCTCTGTCGGTCCCTGTGTCTCCCTCTCGGTCCCTGTGTCTCTCTCGGTGCGGGTCTCTCTCTCTCGGTCCCTGTATTTCTCACTCGGTCCCTGTTTCTGTCTCGGTCCCTGTGTCCCTCCCGGTCCCTGTATCTCTCTCGGTCCCTGTGTCTCTCTCTCGGTCCCTGTGTCTCTCTCGGTCCCTGTGTCTCTCAGTCCCTGTGTCTCTCTCTCGGTCCCTGTGTCTCAGTCGGTCCCTGTGACTCTCTCAGTCACTGTGTTTCTGTCGGCCCCTGTGCATATCTCTGGGTCCCTGAGTCTCACTCGGTCCCTGTCTCTCTCTCGGTCCCTGTGTCTCTCTCTTGGTCCCAGTGTCTCTCTCTCGGTCCCTGTGTCTCTCTCTCGGTCCCTGTCTCTCTCTCAGTCCCTGTGTCTCGCTCTCGGTCTCTGTGTCTCTCTCGGTCCCTGCTCTCACTCGGTCCCTGTCTCTCTCTCAGTCCCTGTGACTCTCTCTTGGTCCCTGTGTCTCTCTCTCGGTCCCTGTGTCTCTCTCTCGGTCGCAGTGTCTCTCAGCCGGTACCTGTCTCTCTCTCGGTACCTGTGTCTCTCCCGGTCCCTGTCTCTGTCTCTCTCGGTCCCTGTGTCTCTCTCTCGGTCCCTGTCTCTCTCTCGGTCCCTGTGTCTCTCACTCGCTCCCTGTCACTCTCTCAGCCCCTGTGTCTCTCTCTCGGTCCCTGTGATTCTCTCGGTCCCTGTGTCTCTCTCGGTCCCTATGTCTCTCTCTGGGTCACTGTGTCTCACTCGGTCCCTGTCTCTCTGTCGGTCCCTGTGTCTCCCTCTCGGTCCCTGTGTCTCTCTCGGTCCGGGTCTCTCTCTCTCGGTCCCTGTATTTCTCACTCGGTCCCTGTTTCTGTCTCGGTCCCTGTGTCCCTCCCGGTCCCTGTATCTCTCTCGGTCCCTGTGTCTCTCTCTCGGTGCCTGTGTCTCTCTCTCGGACCCTGTGTCTTTCTCGGTCCCTGTGTCTCTCAGTCCCTGTGTCTCTCTCTCAGTCCCTGTGTCTCTCTCGGTCCCTGTGTCTCTCAGTCCCTGTGTCTCTCTCTCGGTCCCTGTGTCTCACTTGGTCCCTGTGACTCTCTCAGTCACTGTGTTTCTGTCGGCCCCTGTGTCTATCTCTGGGTCCCTGTGTCTCACTCGGTCCCTGTCTTTCTCTCGGTCCCTGTGTCTCTCTCTTGGTCCCAGTGTCTCTCTCTTGGTCCCTGTGTCTCTCTCTCGGTCCCTGTCTCTCTCTCAGTCCCTGTGTCTCGCTCTCGGTCTCTGTGTCTCTCTCGGTCCCTGTCTCTCACTCGGTCCCTGTCTCTCTCTCAGTCCCTGTGTCTCTCTCTCGGTCCCTGTGTCTCTCTCTCGGTCCCAGTGTCTCTCAGCCGGTACCTGTCTCTCTCTCGGTACCTGTGTCTCTCCCGGTCCCTGTCTCTGTCTCTCTCGGTCCCTGTGTCTCTCTCTCGGTCCCTGTGTCTCTCTCGGTCGCTCTGTCTCACTCGGTCCCTGTGTCTCTCTCTCGGTCCCTGTGTTTCTCTCTCTCAGTCCCTGTGTCTCTCTCGGTCACTGTCTCTCTCTCGGTCACTGTCTCTCTCTCGGTCCCTGTGTCTCTCTCGGGCCCTGTGTCTCACTCGGTCCCTGTGTCTCTCTCCGTCATTGTGTCTCTGTCGGTCCCTGTGTCTCTCTCGGTCCCTGTGTCTTACTCGGACCCTGTGACTCTCTCAGTCACTGTCTCTCTCTCAGTCCCTGTGTCTCTCTCTCGGTCCCTGTCTCTCTCTTGGTCCCTGTGTCTCTCTCGGTCCCTGTGTCTCTCTCTCGGTCCCTGTGTCTCTCTCTCGGTCCCTGTCTCTCTCTCAGTCCCTGTGTCTCTCTCTCGGTCCCTGTGTCTCTCTCTGGGTCCCTGTGTCTCTCTCGGTCCCTGTGTCTCTCTCGGTCCCGGTCTCTCTCTCGGTCCCTGTCTCTCTCTCTTGCTCTCTGCGTCTCGCTCGGTCCCTGTGTTTCACTTTGTCCCTGTGACTCTCTCAGTCACAGTGTCTCTCTCAGTCCCTGTGCCTCTCTCTCGGTCTCTGTGTCTCGCTTTCGTTCCCTGTGTCTGTCTCTTGGTCCCTGTGCCTCTCTCGGCCCCTGTGTCTCTCTCTCGGTCCCTGTGTCTCTCTCGATCCCTGTGTCTCTCTCTCGTTCCTGTGTCTCTCTCGGTCCCTGTCTCTCTCTCTTACTCTCTGTGTCTCTCTCGGTCCCTGTCTCTCTCTCAGTCCCTGTGACTCTTTCTCGGTCCCTGTGTCTCTCTCTCGGTCCCTGTGCCTCCTCTGTCAGTCCCTGTCTCTCTCTCAGTCCCTGTGTCTCTCTCTCGGTCCCTGTGCCTCTCTCAGCCCCTGTGTCTCTCTCTCGGTCCCTGTGTCTCTCTCGATCCCTGAGTCTCTCTCTCGGTCCCTGTGCCTCTCTCAGCCCCTGTGTCTCTCTCTCGGTCCCTGTGTCTCTCTCGATCCCTGTGTCTCTCTCTCGGTCTCTGTGCTCTCTCGGTCCCTGTCTCTCTCTCTTACTCTCTGTGTCTCTCTCGGTCCCTGTCTCTCTCTCAGTCCCTGTGTCTCTTTCTCGGTCCCTGTGTCTCTCTCTCGGTCCCTGTGCCTCTGTCAGTCCCTGTCTCTCTCTCAGTCCCTGTGTCTCTCTCTCGGTCCCTGTCTCTCTCTCGTTCACGGTGTCTCTCTTGGTCCCTGTGTCTCTCTCGGTCACTGAGTCTCTCTCTCGGTCCCAGTGTCTCTCTCGGTCCCGTTGTCTCTCTCGGTCCCTGTGTCTCTCTCTCGGTCGCTGTCTCTCTCTCTTGCTCTCTGCGTCTCTCTCGGTCCCTGTGTCTCACTTTGTCCCTGTGACTCTCTCAGTCACTATGTCTCTCTCGGTCCCTGTCTCTCTCTCAGTCCCTGTGTCTCTCTCAGTCCCTGTGTCTCTCTCAGTCCCTGTCTCTCTCTCAGTCCCTGTGTCTCGCTCTCGCTCCCCCTGTCTCTCTCTCGGTCCCTGTCTCTCTCTCTTGTCTCTGAGTCTCTCTCGGTCCCTGTGTCTCACTTTGCCCCTGTGACTCTCTGTCACTGTGTCTCTTTCGGTTCATGTCTCTCTCTCTGTCCCTGTGTCTCTCTCTCGGTCCCTGTGTCTCTCTCGGTCCCTGTGTCTCTCACTCGGTCCTTGTGTCTCCCTCTCGGTCCCGGTGTCTCTCTCGGTCCCGGTGTCTCACTCGGTCCCTGTGTTTCCCTCTCGATCCCTGTGTCTCTCTCGGTCCCTGTCTCTCTCTCTCGGTCCCTGTCTCTCTCGCGGTCCCTGTGTCTCTCTCGGTCCCTGTCTCTCTCTCGGTCCCGCTGTCTCTCTCTCTCAGTCCCTGTGTCTCTCTCGGTCCCTTTATATCTCTCTCGGTCCCTGTGTCTCTCTCGGTCCCTGTGTCTCTCTCGGTCCCTGTGTCTCTCTCGATCCCACTGTCTCTCTCTCGCTCCCTGTCTTTATCTGTCGGTCGATTGTGTCTCTCTCGGTCCCTGTGTCTCACTCGGTCCCTGTGTCTCTCTCGGTCCCTGTGTCTCCCTCGGTCCCTGTGTCTCTCTCGGTCTCTGTGTCCCTCTCGATCCCTCTGTCTCTCTCTCGCTCCCTGTCTTTATCTGTCGGTCGATTGTGTCTCTCTCGGTCCCTGTGTCTCACTCGGTCCCTGTGTCTCTCTCGGTCCCTGTGTCTCTCTCGGTCCCTGTGTCTCACTCGGTCCCTGTGTCTCTCACTCGCTCCCTGTCACTCTCTCAGTCCCTGTGTCTCTCTCGGTCACTGTCTCTCTGTCGGTCCCTGTGTCTCTCTCGGTCCCTGTGTCTCTCTCGGTCCCTGTGTCTCTCACTCGCTCCCTGTCACTCTCTCAGTCCCTGTGTCTCTCTCGGTCACTGTCTCTCTGTCGGTCCCTGTGTCTCTCTCGGTCCCTGTGTCTCTCTCGGTCCCTGTGTCTCACTCGGTCCCTGTGTCTCTCTCTCTCGGTGCCTGTACCTCTCTCTCGGTCCCTGTCTCTCTCTCGGTCCCTGTGTCTCTCACTCGCTCCCTGTCACTCTCTCAGCCCCTGTGTCTCTCTCTCGGTCCCTGTGACTCTCTCGGTCCCTGTGTCTCTCTCGGTCCCTATGTCTCTCTCTGGGTCACTGTGTCTCACTCGGTCCCTGTCTCTCTGTCGGTCCCTGTGTCTCCCTCTCGGTCCCTGTGTCTCTCTCGGTCCGGGTCTCTCTCTCTCGGTCCCTGTATTTCTCACTCGGTCCCTGTTTCTGTCTCGGTCCCTGTGTCCCTCCCGGTCCCTGTATCTCTCTCGGTCCCTGTGTCTCTCTCTCGGTGCCTGTGTCTCTCTCTCGGTCCCTGTGTCTCTCTCGGTCCCTGTGTCTCTCAGTCCCTGTGTCTCTCTCTCGGTCCCTGTGTCTCACTCGGTCCCTGTGACTCTCTCAGTCACTGTGTTTCTGTCGGTCCCTGTGTCTATCTCTGGGTCCCTGTGTCTCACTCGGTCCCTGTCTCTCTCTCGGTCCCTGTGTCTCTCTCTTGGTCCCAGTGTCTCTCTCTTGGTCCCTGTGTCTCTCTCTCGGTCCCTGTCTCTCTCTCAGTCCCTGTGTCTCGCTCTCGGTCTCTGTGTCTCTCTCGGTCCCTGTCTCTCACTCGGTCCCTGTCTCTCTCTCAGTCCCTGTGACTCTCTCTTGGTCCCTGTGTCTCTCTCTCGGTCCCTGTGTCTCTCTCTCGGTCCCAGTGTCTCTCAATCCCTGTGTCTCTCTCTCGGTCCCTGTGTCTCACTCGGTCCCTGTGACTCTCTCAGTCACTGTGTTTCTGTCGGCCCCTGTGTCTATCTCTGGGTCCCTGTGTCTCACTCGGTCCCTGTCTCTCTCTCGGTCCCTGTGTCTCTCTCTTGGTCCCAGTGTCACTCTCTTGGTCCCTGTGTCTCTCTCTCGGTCCCTGTCTCTCTCTCAGTCCCTGTGTCTCGCTCTCGGTCTCTGTGTCTCTCTCGGTCCCTGTCTCTCACTCGGTCCCTGTCTCTCTCTCAGTCCCTGTGTCTCTCTCTCGGTCCCTGTGTCTCTCTCTCGGTCCCAGTATCTCTCAGCCGGTACCTGTCTCTCTCTCGGTACCTGTGTCTCTCCCGGTCCCTGTCTCTGTCTCTCTCGGTCCCTGTGTCTCTCTCTCAGTCCCTGTGTCTCTCTCGGTCGCTGTGTCTCACTCGGTCCCTGTGTCTCTCTCTCGGTCCCTGTGTTTCTCTCTCTCAGTCCCTGTGTCTCTCTCGGTCACTGTCTCTCTCTCGGTCACTGTCTCTCTCTCGGTCCCTGTGTCTCTCTCGGTCCCTGTGTCTCACTCGGTCCCTGTGTCTCTCTCCGTCCTTGTGTCTCTCTCGGTCCCTGTTTCTCTCTCTCTCAGTCCCTGTGTCTCTCTCGGTCACTATCTCTCACTCGGTCCCTGAGTCTCAGTCGGTCCCTGTGTCTCTCTCTCAGTCCCTGTGTCTCTCTCTCGGTCCCTGTCTCTCTATCAGTCCCTGTGTCTCTCTCTCGGTCCCTGTGTCTCTCTCTCGGTCCCTGTGTCTCTCTCGGTCCCTGTGTCTTACTCGGACCCTGTGACTCTCTCAGTCACTGTCTCTCTCTCAGTCCCTGTGTCTCTCTCTCGGTCCCTGTCTCTCTCTTGGTCCCTGTGTCTCTCTCGGTCCCTGTGTCTCTCTCGGTCCCTGTGTCTCTCTCTCGGTCCCTGTGTCTCTTTCAGTTCCGGTCTCTCTTTCGATCCCTGTATCTAGCTCTCGGTCCCTGTGTCTCTCTCTCGGTCCCTGTCTCTCTCTCAGTCCCTGTGTCTCTCTCTCTCGGTCCCTGTGTCTCTCTCGGTCGCTGTGTCTCACTCGGTCCCTGTGTCTCTCTCGGTCCCTGTGTCTCCCTCTCACCCCAGTGTCTCTCTCGGTCCCTGTGTCTCTCTCTCTCGGTCCCTGTGTCTCTCTCTCTCGGTCCCTGTGTCTCTCTCGGTCGCTGAGTCTCACTCGGTCCCTGTGACTGTCTCGCTCCTTGTGTCTCTCTCTCGGTCCCTGTGTCTCTCTGGCTCAGTCCCTGTGTCTCTCTCGGTCACTGTCTCTCTCTCGGTCCCTGTGTCTCTCTCGGTCACTGTGTCTCTCTCGGTCCCTGTGTCTCACTCGGTCCCTGTGTCTCTCTCCGTCCTTGTGTCTCTCTCTCGGTCCCTGTTTCTCTCTCTCTCAGTCCCTGTGTCTCACTCGGTCCCTGTGTCTCTCTTTCGGTCCCTATGTCTCTCTCTCGGTCCCTGTCTCTCTCTCAGTCCCTGTGTCTCTCTCTCAGTCCCTGTGTCTCTCTCTCGGTCCCTGTGTCTCTCTCGGTCCCTGTGTCTTACTCGGACCCTGTGACTCTCTCAGTCACTGTCTCTCTCTCAGTCCCTGTGTCTCTCTCTCGGTCCCTGTCTCTCTCTTGGTCCCTGTGTCTCTCTCGGTCCCTGTGTCTCTCTCGGTCCCTGTGTCTCTCTCTCGGTCCCTGTGTCTCTCTCTCGGTCCCTATGTCTCTCTCTCAGTCCCTGTCTCTCTCTCAGTCCCTGTGTCTCTCTCTCGGTCCCTGTGTCTCTCTCTGGGTCCCTGTGTCTCTCTCGGTCCCTGTGTCTCTCTCGGTCCCGGTCTCTCTCTCGGTCCCTGTGTCTCTCTCTCGGTCCCTGTCTCTCTCTCTTGCTCTCTGCGTCTCGCTCGGTCCCTGTGTCTCACTTTGTCCCTGTGACTCTCTCAGTCACAGTGTCTCTCTCAGTCCCTGTGCCTCTCTCTCGGTCTCTGTGTCTCGCTTTCGGTCCCTGTGTCTGTCTCTTGGTCCCAGTGCCCCTCTCGGCCCCTGTGTCTCTCTCTCGATCCCTGTGTCTCTCTCTCGGTCCCTGTGCCTCTGTCAGTCCCTGTCTCTCTCTCAGTCCCTGTGTCTCTCTCTCGGTCCCTGTGCCTCTCTCGGTCCCTGTCTCTCTCTCGTTCACGGTGTCTCTCTTGGTCCCTGTGTCTCTCTCGGTCCCTGTGTCTCTCTCGATCCCTGTGTCTCTCTCTCGGTCCCTGTGCCTCTGTCAGTCCCTGTCTCTCTCTCAGTCCCTGTGTCTCTCTCGGTCCCTGTGTCTCTCTCGGTCCCTGAGTCTCTCTCTCGGTCCCAGTGTCTCTCTCGGTCCCGGAGTCTCTCTCGGTCCCTGTGCCTCTCTCTTGGTCCCTGTGTCTCTCTCGGTCCCTGTGTCTCTCACTCGGTCCCTGTGCCTCTCTCAGCCCCTGTGTCTCTCTCTCGGTCCCTGTGTCTCTCTCGATCCCTGTGTCTCTCTCTCGGTCCCTGTGTCTCTCTCGGTCCCTGTCTCTCTCTATTACTCCCTGTGTCTCTCTCAGTCCCTGTGTCTCTTTCTCGGTCCCTGTGTCTCTCTCTCGGTCCCTGTGCCTCTGTCAGTCCCTGTCTCTCTCTCAGTCCCTGAGTCTCTCTCTCGGTCCCAGTGTCTCTCTCGGTCCCGGTGTCTCTCTCGGTCCCTGTGTCTCTCTCTCGGTCGCTGTCTCTCTCTCTTGCTCTCTGCGTCTCTCTGGGTCCCTGAGTCTCACTTTGTCCCTGTGACTCTCTCAGTCACTATGTCTCTCTCGGTCCCTGTCTCTCTCTCAGTCCCTGTGTCTCTCTCAGTCCCTGTGTCTCTCTCAGTCCCTGTCTCTCTCTCAGTCCCTGTGTCTCGCTCTCGCTCCCTGTGTCTCTCTCTCGGTCCCTGTCTCTCTCTCGGTCCCTGTCTCTCTCTCTTGCTCTCTGTGTCTCTCTCGGTCCCTGTGTCTCACTTTGTCCCTGTGACTCTCTCAGTCACTGTGTCTCTCTCGGTTCATGTCTCTCTCTCTGTCCCTGTGTCTCTCTCTCGGTCCCTGTGTCTCTCTCGGTCCCTGTGTCTCTCACTCGGTCCTTGTGTCTCCCTCTCGGTCCCGGTGTCTCTCTCGGTCCCGGTGTCTCACTCGGTCCCTGTGTTTCCCTCGATCCCTGTGTCTCTCTCGGTCCCTGTCTCTCTCTCTCGGTCCCTATCTCTCTCGCGGTCCCTGTGTCTCTCTCGGCCCTGTCTCTCTCTCGGTCCCTGTGTCTCTCTCGGTCCCTGTCTCTCTCTCGGTCCCGCTGTCTCTCTCTCTCAGTCCCTGTGTCTCTCTCGGTCCCTTTATATCTCTCTCGGTCCCTGTGTCTCTCTCGGTCCCTGTGTCTCTCTCGGTCCCTGTGTCTCTCTCGATCCCACTGTCTCTCTCTCGCTCCCTGTCTTTATCTGTCGGTCGATTGTGTCTCTCTCGGTCCCTGTGTCTCACTCGGTCCCTGTGTCTCTCTCGGTCCCTGTGTCTCCCTCGGTCCCTGTGTCTCTCTCGGTCCCTGTGTCCCTCTCGATCCCTCTGTCTCTCTCTCGCTCCCTGTCTTTATCTGTCGGTCGATTGTGTCTCTCTCGGTCCCTGTGTCTCACTCGGTCCCTGTGTCTCTCTCGGTCCCTGTGTCTCTCTCGGTCCCTGTGTCTCACTCGGTCCCTGTGTCTCTCTCTCTCGGTGCCTGTATCTCTCTCTCGGTCCCTGTCTCTCTCTCGGTCCCTGTGTCTCTCACTCGCTCCCTGTCACTCTCTCAGCCCCTGTGTCTCTCTCTCGGTCCCTGTGACTCTCTCGGTCCCTGTGTCTCTCTCGGTCCCTATGTCTCTCTCTGGGTCACTGTGTCTCACTCGGTCCCTGTCTCTCTGTCGGTCCCTGTGTCTCCCTCTCGGTCCCTGTGTCTCTCTCGGTCCGGGTCTCTTTCTCTCTGTCCCTGTATTTCTCACTCGGTCCCTGTTTCTGTCTCGGTCCCTGTGTCCCTCCCGGTCCCTATATCTCTCTCGGTCCCTGTGTCTCGCTCTCGGTGCCTGTGTCTCTCTCTCGGTCCCTGTGTCTCTCTCGGTCCCTGTGTCTCTCAGTCCCTGTGTCTCTCTCTCGGTCCCTGTGTCTCACTCGGTCCCTGTGACTCTCTCAGTCACTGTGTTTCTGTCGGTCCCTGTGTCTATCTCTGGGTCCCTGTGTCTCACTCGGTCCCTGTCTCTCTCTCGGTCCCTGTGTCTCTCTCTTGGTCCCAGTGTCTCTCTCTTGGTCCCTGTGTCTCTCTCTCGGTCCCTGTCTCTCTCTCAGTCCCTGTGTCTCGCTCTCGGTCTCTGTGTCTCTCTCGGTCCCTGTCTCTCACTCGGTCCCTGTCTCTCTCTCAGTCCCTGTGACTCTCTCTTGGTCCCTGTGTCTCTCTCTCGGTTGCTGTGTCTCTCTCTCGGTCCCAGTGTCTTTCAGCCGGTACCTGTCTCTGACTCGGTCCTTGTGTCTCTCTCGGTCCCTATGTCTCTCTCGGTCCCTGTCTCTGACTCTCTCAGTCCCTGTGTCTCTCTCTCGGTCCCTGTGTCTCTCTCGGTCGCTGTGTCTCACTCGGTCCCTGTGTCTCTCTCGGTCCCTGTGTCTCCCTCTCACCCCAGTGTCTCTCTCGGTCCCTGTGTCTCTCTCTCTCGGTCCCTGTGTCTCTCTCTCTCGGTCCCTGTGTCTCTCTCGGTCGCTGTGTCTCACTCGTCCCTGTGTCTCACTCGGTCCCTGTGACTGTCTCGCTCCTTGTGTCTCTCTCTCGGTCCCTGTGTTTCTCTCTCTCAGTCCCTGTGTCTCTCTCGGTCACTGTCTCTCTCTCGGTCACTGTCTCTCTCTCGGTCCCTGTGTCTCTCTCGGTCCCTGTGTCTCACTCGGTCCCTGTGTCTCTCTCCGTCCTTGTGTCTCTCTCTCGGTCCCTGTTTCTCTCTCTCTCAGTCCCTGTGTCTCTCTCGGTCACTGTCTCTCACTCGGTCCCTGAGTCTCACTCGGTCCCTGTGTCTCTCTCTCAGTCCCTGTGTCTCTCTCTCGGTCCCTGTCTCTCTCTCAGTCCCTGTGTCTCTCTCTCTCGGTCCCTGTGTCTCTCTCTCGGTCCCTGTGTCTCTCTCGGTCCCTGTGTCTTACTCGGACCCTGTGACTCTCTCAGTCACTGTCTCTCTCTCAGTCCCTGTGTCTCTCTCTCGGTCCCTGTCTCTCTCTTGGTCCCTGTGTCTCTCTCGGTCCCTGTGTCTCTCTCGGTCCCTGTGTCTCTCTCTCGGTCCCTGTGTCTCTTTCAGTTCCGGTCTCTCTCTCGATCCCTGTATCTCGCTCTCGGTCCCTGTGTCTCTCTCTCGGTCCCTGTCTCTCTCTCAGTCCCTGTGTCTCTCTCCCGGTCCCTGTGTCTCTCTCTGGGTCCCTGTGTCTCTCTCGGTCCCTGTGTCTCTCTCGGTCCCGGTCTCTCTCTCGGTCCCTGCCTCTCTCTCTTGCTCTCTGCGTCTCGCTCGGTCCCTGTGTCTCACTTTGTCCCTGTGACTCTCTCAGTCCCTGTGTCTCTCTCAGTCCCTGTGTCTCTCTCAGTCCCTGTCTCTCTCTCAGTCCCAGTGTCTCTCTCTTGGTCCCTGTGTCTCGCTCTTGGTCTCTGTGTCTCTCTCGGTCCCTGTGTCTCTCACTCGGTCCCTGTCTCTCTCTCAGTCCCTGTGACTCTCTCTTGGTCCCTGTGTCTCTCTATCTCGGTCCCTGTGTCTCTCTCGGTACCTGTGTCTCTCCCGGTCCCTGTCTCTGTCTCTCTCGGTCCCTGTGTCTCTCTCTCGGTCCCTGTGTCTCTCTCGGTCGCTGTGTCTCACTCGGTCCCTGTGTCTCTCTCGGTCCCTGTGTCTCCCTCTCACCCCAGTGTCTCTCTCCGTCCCTGTGTCTCTCTCTCTCGGTCCCTGTGTCTCTCTCTCTCGGTCCCTGTGTCTCTCTCGGTCGCTGTGTCTCACTCAGTCCCTGTGTCTCTCTCGGTTCCTGTGTCTCCCTCTCACCCCAGTGTCTCTCTCGGTCCCTGTGTCTCTCCCTCGGTCCCTGTGTCTCTCTCTCTCAGTCCCTGTGTCTCTCTCGGTCACTGTCTCTCTCTCGGTCCCTGTGTCTCTCTCGGTCACTGTGTCTCTCTTGGTCCCTGTGTCTCACTCGGTCCCTGTGTCTCTCTCACTTTCAGTGCCTCTGTCGGTCCCTGTGTCTCTCTCTCAGTCCCTGTGTCTCACTAGGTCCCTGTGTCTCTCACTCGGTCCCTGTGTCTCTCTCTCACTTTCAGTGTCTCTGTCGGTCCCTGTGTCTCTCTCTCGGTCCCGGTGTCTCTCTCGGTCCCTGTGTCTCTCTCTCTCGGTCCCTGTGTCTCTCTCTCTCGGTCCCTGTGTCTCTCTCTCGGTCCCGGTGACTCTCTCGGTCCCTGTGTCACTCTCTCGGTCCCGGTGTCTCTCTCGGTCCCTGTGTCTCTCTCTCTCGGTCCCTGTGTCTCTCTCTCGGTCCCTGTCTCTCTCTCGGTCCCTGTGTCTCTCACTCGGTCCCTGTGTCTCTCTCTCGGTCCCTGTATCTCTCTCTTGCTCCCTGTGTCTTTCTCGGTTCCTGTGTCTCACTCGGTCCCTGTGTCTCTCTCTCGGCCCCTGTGTCTCTCTCTCGGTCCCTGTGTCACTCTCTCGGTCCCTGTGTCTCTCTCTCGGTCCCGGTGTCTCTCTCGGTCCCTGTGACTCTCTCTCTCGGTCCCTGTCTCTCTCTCGGTCCCTGTGTCTCTCTCTCTCGGTCCCTGTGTCTCTCACTCGGTCCCTGTGTCTCTCAGCCGGTACCTGTCTCTGAATCGGTCCCTGTGTCTCTCTCGGTCCCTGTGTCTCTCCCGGTCCCTGTGTCTGTCTCTCTCGGTCCCTGTGTCTCTCCCGGTCCCTGTCTCTGTCTCTCTCGGTCCCTGTGTCTCTCTCTTGGTCCCTGTGTCTCTCTCGGTCCCTGTGTCTCTCTCGGTCGCTGTGTCTCACTCGGTCCATGTGTCTCTCTCGATCCCTGTGTCTCCCTCTCACCCCTGTGTCTCTCTCGGTCCCTGTGTCTCTCTCGGTCCCTGTGTCTCTCTCTCGGTCCCTGTGTCTCTCTCTCGGTCCCTGTGTCTCTCTCGGTCACTGTGTCTCTCTCGGTCCCTGTGTCTCTCTCTCGGTCCCTGTGTCTCTCTCTCGGTCCCTGATTCTCTCTCTCTCAGCCCCTGTGTCTCTCTCTCTCGGTCACTGTGCCTCACTCGGTCCCTGTGTCTCTCTCCGTCCTTGTGTCTCTCTCTCGGTCCCTGATTCTCTCTCTCTCAGCCCCTGTGTCTCTCTCGGTCACTGTCTCTCTCTCGGTCCCTGTGTCTCTCACGGTCCCTGTGTCTCTCTCTCGGTCCCTGTGTCTCTCTCGGTCCCTGTGTCTCTCTCTCACTTTCAGTGTCTCTCTCGGTCCCTGTGTCTCTCACGGTCCCTGTGTCTCTCTCTCGCTCCCTGTGTCTCTCTCGGTCACTGTGTCTCTCACTCGGTCCCTGTGTCTCTCACTCGGTCCCTGTGTCTCACTCGGTCCCTGTCTCTCTCTCTCACTTTCAGTGTCTCTGTCGGTCCCTGTGTCTCTCTCTAGTTCCTTGTGTCTCTCTCGGTCCCTGTGTCACTCTCTCGGTCCCTGTGTCTCTCTCTCGGTCCCGGTGTCTCTCTCGGTCCCTGTGTCTCTCTAACAGTCCCTGTGTCTCTATCAGGCCCTGTCTCTCTCTCGGTCCCTGTGTCTCTCTCGGTCCCTGTGTCACTCTCTCCCGGTCCCTGTCTCTCTCTCGGTCCCTGTGTCTCTCTCTCGGTCCCTGTCTCTCTCTCGGTCCCTGTGTCTCTCTCTCGGTCGCTGTGTCTCTCTCTCGGTCCCTGTGTCTCTCTCTCGGTCCCTCTGTCTCTCTCTCGGTCGCTGTGTCTCTCTCTCGGTCCCTGTCTCTCTCTCGGTCCCTGTCTCTCTCTCGGTCCCTGTGTCTCTCTCTCGGTCCCTGTGTCTCTCTCTTGGTCACTGTGTTTCTCTCAGTCCCTGTGTCTCTCTCTCGGTCCCTGTGTCTCACTCGGTCCCTGTCACTCTCTCGGTCCCTGTGTCTCACTCGGTCCCTGTGTCTCTCTCTCGGTCCCTGTCTCTCTCTCTCGGTCCCTTTGTCTCTCTCTCTCGGTCCCTGTGTCTCTCTCTGTCCCTGTGTATCTCTCTCGGTCCCTGTGTCTCTCTCTCGGTCCCTGTCTCTCTCTCGGTCCCTGTGTCTCTCACTCGGTCCCTGTGTCTCTCTCTCGGTCCCTGTATCTCTCTCTTGCTCCCTGTGTCTTTCTCGGTTCCTGTGTCTCACTCGGTCCCTGTGTCTCTCTCTCGGTCCCTGTGTCTCTCTCTCGGTCCCTGTGTCACTCTCTCGGTCCCTGTGTCTCTCTCTCGGTCCCGGTGTCTCTCTCGGTCCCTGTGTCTCTCTCTCTCGGTCCCTGTCTCTCTCTCGGTCCCTGCGTCTCTCTCGGTCCCTGTGTCACTCTCTCTCGGTCCCTGTCTCTCTCTCGGTCCCTGTGTCTCTCTCGGTCCCTGTGTCACTCTCTCTCGGTCCCTGTCTCTCTCTTGGTCCCTGTGTATCTCTCTCGGTCCCTGTGTCTCTCTCTCGGTCCCTGTCTCTCTCTCGGTCCCTGTGTCTCTCACTCGGTCCCTGTATCTCTCTCTTGCTCCCTGTGTCTCTCTCTCTCTCTCTCTCTCCCTGTGTCTCTCTCTCGATCCTTGTGTCTCTCTGTGTCCTTGTGTCTCTCGCACCCCTGTGTCTCTCTCGGTCCTGGTGTCTCTCTTGGTCCCTGTGACTCTCCCGGTCCCTGTCTCTCTCTCTCAGTCCCTGTGTCTCGCTCTCAGTCCCTGTGTCTCTCTCAGTCCCTGTGTCTCTCTCGGTCCCTGTGTCTCTCCTTCGGTCCCTGTGTCTCTCACGGTCCCTCTGACTCGCTCAGTCCCTGTGTCTCTAACTCTGTCCCTGTGTCTCTCTCTCGGTCCCTGTGTCTCTCTCGGTCCCTGTGTCTCTCTCGGTCCCTGTGTCTCTATCTCGATCCCTGTGTCTCTCTCGGTCGCTGTGTCTCACTCGGTCCCTGTGTCTCTCTCGGTCCCTGTGTCTCCCTCTCACCCCTGTGTCTCTCTCGGTCCCAGTGCCTCTCTCTAACACCCTGTGTCACTCACTTGGTCCCTGTGTATCTCTCTCGGCCCCTGTGTCTCTCTCACGGTCCCTGTGACTCGCTCAGTCCCTGTGTCTCTAACTCGGTCCCTGTGTCTCTCTCTCGGGCCCTGTGTCTCTCTCTCGGTCACTGTATCTCTCTCGGTCCCTGTTTCTCTCTCTCGGTCCCAGTGTCTCTCTCGGTCGCTGTGTCTCACTCGTCCCTGTGTCTCTCTCGGTCCCTGTGTCTCCCTCTCACCCCTATGTCTCACTCGGTCCCTGTGTAGTCTCGGTCCTTGTGTCTCTCTCTCGGTCCCTGTGTCTCTCTCTCTCAGTCCCTGTGTCTCTCTCGGTCACTGTCTCTCTCTCGGTCCCGGTGTCTCTCTCGGTCACTGTGTCTCTCTCAGTCCCTGTGTCTCACTCGGTCCCTGTGTCTCTCTCGGTCCTTGTGTCTCTCTCTCGGTCCCTGTGTCTCACTCTCTCAGTCCCTGTGTCTCTCTCGGTCACTGTCTCTCTCTCGGTCCCTGTGTCTCTCTCGGTCCCTGTGTCTCTCTCTCGGTCCCTCTCTCACTCGGTCCCTGTCTCTCTCTCGCACTTTCAGTGTCTCTGTCTGTCCCTGTGTCTCTCTCTCGGTCGCTGTGTTTCTCTCGGTCCCTGTGTCTCACTCGGTCCCTGTGTCTCTCAGTCGGTCCCTATGTATCTCTCGGTCCCTGTGTCTCACTCGGTCCCTGTGTCTCTCTCGGTCCTTGTGTCTCTCTCTCGGTCCCTGTGTCTCCCTCTCGGTCCCTGTGTCTCTCTCGGTCCCTGTGTCTCTCTCTCGCTCCATGTCATCCTCTCTCGGACGATTGTGTCTCTCACTCGGTCCCTGTGTCTCACTCGGTCCCTCTGTCTCTCACTCGGTCCCTGTCACTCTCTCGGTCCCTGTGTCTCACTCGGTCCCTGTGTCTCTCTCTCGGTCCCTGTCTCTCTCTCTTGGTCACTGTGTTTCTCTCAGTCCCTGTGTAACTCTCTCGGTCCCTGTGTCTCTCTCTCGGTCCCTGTGTCTCTCTCGGTCCCTGTGTCTCTCTCGGTCCCTGTGTCTCTATCTCGGTCCCTGTGTCTCTCTCGGTCGCTGTGTCTCACTCGGTCCCTGTGCCTCTCTCTAACACCCTGTGTCACTCTCTTGGTCCCTGTGTATCTCTCTCGGCCCCTGTGTCTCTAACTCGGTCCCTGTGTCTCTCTCTCGGGCCCTGTGTCTCTCTCTCGGTCCCAGTGTCTCACTCGGTCCCTGTGTCTGTCTCCTCCTTGTGTCTCTCTCTCGGTCCCTGTGTCTCTCTCTCAGTCCCTGTGTCTCTCTCGGTCACTGTCTCTCTCTCAGTCCCTGTGTCTCACTCGGTCCCTGTGTCTCTCTCGGTCCTTGTGTCTCTCTCTCGGTCCCTGTGTCTCACTCTCTCAGTCCCTGTGTCTCTCTCGGTCACTGTCTCTCTCTCGGTCCCTGTGTCTCTCTCGGTCCCTGTGTCTCTCTCTCGGTCCCTCTCTCACTCGGTCCCTGTCTCTCTCTCGCACTTTCAGTGTCTCTGTCTGTCCCTGTGTCTCTCTCTCGGTCGCTGTGTTTCTCTCGGTCCCTGTGTCTCACTCGGTCCCTGTGTCTCTCACTCGGTCCCTGTCTCTCTCTCGCACTTTCAGTGTCTCTGTCTGTCCCTGTGTCTCTCTCTCGGTCACTGTGTCTCTCTCGGTCCCTGTGTCTCACTCGGTCCCTGTGTCTCTCTCGGTCCTTGTGTCTCTCTCTCGGTCCCTGTGTCTCTCTCTCAGTCCCTGTGTCTCACTAGGTCCCTGTGTCTCTCACTCGGTCCCTGTGTCTCTCTCTCACTTTCAGTGTCTCTGTCGGTCCCTGTGTCTCTCTCTCGGTCCCGGTGTCTCTCTCGGTCCCTGTGTCTCTCTCTCTCGGTCCCTGTGTCTCTCTCTCGGTCCCGGTGACTCTCTCGGTCCCTGTGTCACTCTCTCGGTCCCGGTGTCTCTCTCGGTCCCTGTGTCTCTCTCTCTCGGTCCCTGTGTCTCTCTCTCGGTCCCTGTGTCTCTCACTCGGTCCCTGTGTCTCTCAGCCGGTACCTGTCTCTGAATCGGTCCCTGTGTCTCTCTCGGTCCCTGTGTCTCTCCCGGTCCCTGTGTCTGTCTCTCTCGGTCCCTGTGTCTCTCCCGGTCCCTGTCTCTGTCTCTCTCGGT
This sequence comes from Prionace glauca, assembly GCA_037974335.1. Lineage (NCBI taxonomy): Eukaryota > Metazoa > Chordata > Chondrichthyes > Carcharhiniformes > Carcharhinidae > Prionace > Prionace glauca. Next base: position 142,888 of record JBBMRE010000119.1, read on the forward strand.
CCCTGTGTCTCTCTCTTGGTCCCTGTGTCTCTCTCGGTTCCTGTGTCTCTCTCGGTCGCTGTGTCTCACTCGGTCCCTGTGTCTCTCTCGGTCCCTGTGTCTCTCTCGGTCCCTGTGTCTCTCTCTCGGTCCCTGTGTCTCTCTCGGTCCCTGTGTCTCTCTCTCGGTCCCTGTGTCTCTCTCGGTCGCTGTGTCTCACTCGTCCCTGTGTCTCTCTCGGTCCCTGTGACTGCCTCGCTCCTTGTGTCTCTCTCTCTCGGTCCCTGTGTCTCTCTCGGTCACTGTCTCTCTCTCGGTCCCTGTGTCTCTCTCGGTCACTGTGTCTCTCTCGGTCCCTGTGCCTCACTCGGTCCCTGTGTCTCTCTCCGTCCTTGTGTCTCTCTCTCGGTCCCTGATTCTCTCTCTCTCAGCCCCTGTGTCTCTCTCGGTCACTGTCTCTCTCTCGGTCCCTGTGTCTCTCACGGTCCCTGTGTCTCTCTCTCGGTCCCTGTGTCTCTCTCGGTCCCTGTGTCTCTCTCTCACTTTCAGTGTCTCTCTCGGTCCCTGTGACTCTCACGGTCCCTGTGTCTCTCTCTCGCTCCCTGTGTCTCTCTCGGTCACTGTGTCTCTCACTCGGTCCCTGTGTCTCTCACTCGGTCCCTGTGTCTCACTCGGTCCCTGTCTCTCTCTCTCACTTTCAGTGTCTCTGTCGGTCACTGTGTCTCTCTCTAGTTCCTTGTGTCTCTCTCGGTCCCTGTGTCACTCTCTCGGTCCCTGTGTCACTCTCTCGGTCCCTGTGTCTCTCTCTCGGTCCCGGTGTCTCTCTCGGTCCCTGTGTCTCTCTAACAGTCCCTGTGTCTCTATCAGGCCCTGTCTCTCTCTCGGTCCCTGTGTCTCTCTCGGTCCCTGTGTCACTCTCTCCCGGTCCCTGTCTCTCTCTCGGTCCCTGTGTCTCTCTCTCGGTCCCTGTCTCTCTCTCGGTCCCTGTGTCTCTCTCTCGGTCGCTGTGTCTCTCTCTCGGTCCCTGTGTCTCTCTCTCGGTCCCTGTGTCTCTCTCTCGGTCGCTGTGTCTCTCTCTCGGTCCCTGTCTCTCTCTCGGTCCCTGTCTCTCTCTCGGTCCCTGTGTCTCTCTCTCGGTCGCTGTGTCTCTCTCTCGGTCCCTGTGTCTCTCTCTTGGTCACTGTGTTTCTCTCAGTCCCTGTGTCTCTCTCTCGGTCCCTGTGTCTCACTCGGTCCCTGTCACTCTCTCGGTCCCTGTGTCTCACTCGGTCCCTGTGTCTCTCTCTCGGTCCCTGTCTCTCTCTCTCGGTCCCTTTGTCTCTCTCTCTCGGTCCCTGTGTCTCTCTCTGTCCCTGTGTATCTCTCTCGGTCCCTGTGTCTCTCTCTCGGTCCCTGTCTCTCTCTCGGTCCCTGTGTCTCTCACTCGGTCCCTGTGTCTCTCTCTCGGTCCCTGTATCTCTCTCTTGCTCCCTGTGTCTTTCTCGGTTCCTGTGTCTCACTCGGTCCCTGTGTCTCTCTCTCGGTCCCTGTGTCTCTCTCTCGGTCCCTGTGTCACTCTCTCGGTCCCTGTGTCTCTCTCTCGGTCCCGGTGTCTCTCTCGGTCCCTGTGGCTCTCTCTCTCGGTCCCTGTCTCTCTCTCGGTCCCTGCGTCTCTCTCGGTCCCTGTGTCACTCTCTCTCGGTCCCTGTCTCTCCTCTCGGTCCCTGTGTCTCTCTCGGTCCCTGTGTCACTCTCTCTCGGTCCCTGTCTCTCTCTTGGTCCCTGTGTATCTCTCTCGGTCCCTGTGTCTCTCTCTCGGTCCCTGTCTCTCTCTCGGTCCCTGTGTCTTTCACTCGGTCCCTGTATCTCTCTCTTGCTCCCTGTGTCTCTCTCTCTCTCTCTCTGTCCCTGTGTCTCTCTCTCGATCCTTGTGTCTCTCTGTGTCCTTGTGTCTCTCTCCCACCCCTGTGTTTCTCTCGGTCCTGGTGTCTCTCTTGGTCCCTGTGACTCTCCCGGACCCTGTCTCTCTCTCTCAGTCCCTGTGTCTCGCTCTCAGTCCCTGTGTCTCTCTCAGTCCCTGTGTCTCTCTCGGTCCCTGTGTCTCTCCTTCGGTCCCTGTGTCTCTCACGGTCCCTCTGACTCGCTCAGTCCCTGTGTCTCTAACTCTGTCCCTGTGTCTCTCTCTCGGTCCCTGTGTCTCTCTCGGTCGCTGTGTCTCTCTCGGTCCCTGTGTCTCTATCTCGATCCCTGTGTCTCTCTCGGTCGCTGTGTCTCACTCGGTCCCTGTGTCTCTCTCGGTCCCTGTGTCTCCCTCTCACCCCTGTGTCTCTCTCGGTCCCAGTGCCTCTCTCTAACACCCTGTGTCACTCACTTGGTCCCTGTGTATCTCTCTCGGCCCCTGTGTCTCTCTCACGGTCCCTGTGACTCGCTCAGTCCCTGTGTCTCTAACTCGGTCCCTGTGTCTCTCTCTCGGGCCCTGTGTCTCTCTCTCGGTCACTGTATCTCTCTCGGTCCCTGTTTCTCTCTCTCGGTCCCAGTGTCTCTCTCGGTCGCTGTGTCTCACTCGTCCCTGTGTCTCTCTCGGTCCCTGTGTCTCCCTCTCACCCCTATGTCTCACTCGGTCCCTGTGTCTGTCTCGGTCCTTGTGTCTCTCTCTCGGTCCCTGTGTCTCTCTCTCTCAGTCCCTGTGTCTCTCTCGGTCACTGTCTCTCTCTCGGTCCCGGTGTCTCTCTCGGTCACTGTGTCTCTCTCAGTCCCTGTGTCTCACTCGGTCCCTGTGTCTCTCTCGGTCCTTGTGTCTCTCTCTCGGTCCCTGTGTCTCACTCTCTCAGTCCCTGTGTCTCTCTCGGTCACTGTCTCTCTCTCTGTCCCTGTGTCTCTCTCGGTCCCTGTGTCTCTCTCTCGGTCCCTCTCTCACTCGGTCCCTGTCTCTCTCTCGCACTTTCAGTGTCTCTGTCTGTCCCTGTGTCTCTCTCTCGGTCGCTGTGTTTCTCTCGGTCCCTGTGTCTCACTCGGTCCCTGTGTCTCTCAGTCGGTCCCTATGTATCTCTCGGTCCCTGTGTCTCACTCGGTCCCTGTGTCTCTCTCGGTCCTTGTGTCTCTCTCTCGGTCCCTGTGTCTCCCTCTCGGTCCCTGTGTCTCTCTCGGTCCCTGTGTCTCTCTCTCGCTCCATGTCATCCTCTCTCGGACGATTGTGTCTCTCACTCGGTCCCTGTGTCTCACTCGGTCCCTCTGTCTCTCACTCGGTCCCTGTCACTCTCTTGGTCCCTGTGTCTCACTCGGTCCCTGTGTCTCTCTCTCGGTCCCTGTCTCTCTCTCTTGGTCACTGTGTTTCTCTCAGTCCCTGTGTAACTCTCTCGGTCCCTGTGTCTCTCCTTCGGTCCCTGTGTCTCTCACGGTCCCTGTGACTCGCTCAGTCCCTGTGTCTCTAACTCTGTCCCTGTGTCTCTCTCTCGGTCCCTGTGTCTCTCTCGGTCCCTGTGTCTCTCTCGGTCCCTGTGTCTCTATCTCGGTCCCTGTGTCTCTCTCGGTCGCTGTGTCTCACTCGGTCCCTGTGCCTCTCTCTAACACCCTGTGTCACTCTCTTGGTCCCTGTGTATCTCTCTCGGCCCCTGTGTCTCTATCTCGGTCCCTGTGTCTCTCTCTCGGGCCCTGTGTCTCTCTCTCGGTCCCAGTGTCTCTCTCGGTCCCTGTGTCTCCCTCTCACCCCTATGTCTCACTCGGTCCCTGTGTCTGTCTCCTCCTTGTGTCTCTCTCTCGGTCCCCTGTGTCTCACTCTCTCAGTCCCTGTGTCTCTCTCGGTCACTGTCTCTCTCTCGGTCCCTGTGTCTCTGTCGGTCCCTGTGTCTCTCTCTCGGTCCCTCTCTCACTCGGTCCCTGTCTCTCTCTCGCACTTTCAGTGTCTCTGTCTGTCCCTGTGTCTCTCTCTCGGTCGCTGTGTTTCTCTTGGTCCCTGTGTCTCACTCGGTCCCTGTGTCTCTCACTCGGTCCCTGTCTCTCTCTCGCACTTTCAGTGTCTCTGTCTGTCCCTGTGTCTCTCTCTCGGTCACTGTGTCTCTCTCGGTCCCTGTGTCTCACTCGGTCCCTGTGTCTCTCTCGGTCCTTGTGTCTCTCTCTCGGTCCCTGTGTCTCACTCGGTCCCTGTGTCTCTCTCGGTCCTTGTGTCTCTCTCTCGGTCCCTGTGTCTCCCTCTCGGTCCCTGTGTCTCTCTCGGTCCCTGTGTCTCTCTCTCGCTCCATGTCATCCTCTCTCGGACGATTGTGTCTCTCACTCGGTCCCTGTGTCTCACTCGGTCCCTCTGTCTCTCACTCGGTCCCTGTCACTCTCTCGGTCCCTGTGTCTCACTCGGTCCCTGTGTCTCTCTCTCGGTCCCTGTCTCTCTCTCGGTCCCGGTGTCTCTCACTCGGTCCTGTGTCTCTCTCTTGCTCCCTGTGTCTTTCTCGGTTCCTGTGTCTTTCTCGGTTCCTGTGTCTCTCCCGGTCCCTGTCTCTCTCTCTCTCAGACCCTGTGTCTCTCTCTCTCTCTGTCCCGGTGTCTCTCACTCGGTCCCTGTGTCTCTCTCTCGGTCCCTGTGTCTCTCTCTCGGTCCCTGTGTCTCTCTGTGTCCTTGTGTCTCTCGCACCCCTGTGTATCTCTCGGTCCTGGTGTCTCTCTTGGTCCCTGTGTCTCACTCGGTCACTGTGTCTCTCTCTCTCAGTCCCTGTGTCTCTCTCTCAATCCCTGTGTCTCTCTCTCTGTCCCTGTGTCTCTCTCTATCGGTCCCTGTGTCTCTCTCACCCCTGTGCCTCTCTCTCGGTCTCTGTGTCTCGCTTTCGGTCCCTGTGTCTGTATCTTGGTCCCTGTGTCTCTCTCGGTCCCTGTGTCTCTCACTCGGTCCCTGTGCCTCTCTCGGCCCCTGTGACTCTCTCGGTCCCTGTGTCTCTCTCGATCCCTGTCTCTCTCTCTCGGTCCCTGTGTCTCTCTCGGTCCCTGTGTCTCTTTCTCGGACCCTTTGTCTCTCTCTCGGTCCGTGTGCCTCAGTCAGTCCCTGTGTCTCTCTCTCTCGGTCCCTGTGTCTCTCTCAGTCCCTGTGTCTCTCTCTCTCGGTCCCTGTCTCTCTCTCGTTCACTGTGTCTCTCTCGGTCCCTGAGTCTCTCTCTCGGTCCCAGTGTCTCTCTCGTCCCGGTGTCTCTCTCGGTCCCTGTGTCTCTCTCTCGGTCGCTGTCTCTCTCTCTTGCTCTCTGCGTCTCTCTCGGTCCCTGTGTCTCACTTTGTCCCTGTGACTCTCTCAGTCCCTGTCTCTCTCTCAGTCCCTGTGTCTCTCTCAGTCCCTGTCTCTCTCTCAGTCCCAGTGTCTCTCTCTTGGTCCCTGTGTCTCGCTCTCGGTCTCTGTGTCTCTCTCGGTCCCTGTGTCTCTCACTCGGTCCCTGTCTCTCTCTCAGTCCCTGTGACTCTCTCTTGGTCCCTGTGTCTCTCTCTCGGTCCCTGTGTCTCTCTCGGTACCTGTGTCTCTCCCGGTCCCTGTCTCTGTCTCTCTCGGTCCCTGTGTCTCTCTCTCGGTCCCTGTGTCTCTCTCGGTCGCTGTGTCTCACTCGGTCCCTGTGTCTCTCTCGGTCCCTGTGTCTCCCTCTCACCCCAGTGTCTCTCTCGGTCCCTGTGTCTCTCTCTCTCGGTCCCTGTGTCTCTCTCTCTCGGTCCCTGTGTCTCTCTCGGTCGCTGTGTCTCACTCAGTCCCTGTGTCTCTCTCGGTTCCTGTGTCTCCCTCTCACCCCAGTGTCTCTCTCGTCCCTGTGTCTCTCTCTCTCAGTCCCTGTGTCGCTCTCGGTCACTGTCTCTCTCTCGGTCCCTGTGTCTCTCTCGGTCACTGTGTCTCTCTCGGTCCCTGTGTCTCACTCGGTCCCTGTGTCTCTCTCACTTTCAGTGTCTCTGTCGGTCCCTGTGTCTCTCTCTCAGTCCCTGTGTCTCACTAGGTCCCTGTGTCTCTCACTCGGTCCCTGTGTCTCTCTCTCACTTTCAGTGTCTCTGTCGGTCCCTGTGTCTCTCTCTCGGTCCCGGTGTCTCTCTCGGTCCCTGTGTCTCTCTCTCTCGGTCCCTGTGTCTCTCTCTCGGTCCCGGTGTCTCTCTCGGTCCCTGTGTCTCTCTCTCTCGGTCCCTGTGTCTCTCTCTCGGTCCCTGTGTCTCTCTCTCTCGGTCCCTGTGTCTCTCTCTCTCGGTCCCTGTGTCTCTCTCTCGGTCCCTGTGACTCTCTCTCGGTCCCTGTCTCTCTCTCGGTCCCTGTGTCTCTCACACGGTCCCTGTGTCTCTCTCTCGGTCCCTGTGTCTCTCACTCGGTCCCTGTGTCTCTCAGCCGGTACCTGTCTCTGACTCGGTCCCTGTGTCTCTCTCGGTCCCTGTGTCTCTCTCGGTCCCTGTGTCTCTCCCGGTCCCTGTGTCTGTCTCTCTCGGTCCCTGTGTCTCTCCCGGTCCCTGTCTCTCTCTCGGTCCCTGTGTCTCTCACTCGGTCCCTGTGTCTCTCTCTCGGTCCCTGTATCTCTCTCTTGCTCCCTGTGTCTTTCTCGGTTCCTGTGTCTCACTCGGTCCCTGTGTCTCTCTCTCGGCCCCTGTGTCTCTCTCTCGGTCCCTGTGTCACTCTCTCGGTCCCTGTGTCTCTCTCTCGGTCCCGGTGTCTCTCTCGGTCCCTGTGTCTCTCTCTCTCGGTCCCTGTCTCTCTCTCGGCCCCTGTGTCTCTCTCTCGGTCCCTGTGTCACTCTCTCGGTCTCTGTGTCTCTCTCTCGGTCCCGGTGTCTCTCTCGGTCCCTGTGTCTCTCTCTCTCGGTCCCTGTCTCTCTCTCGGGTCCCTGTGTCTCTCTCTCTCGGTCCCTGTGTCTCTCTCTCTCGGTCCCTGTGTCTCTCTCTCGGTCCCTGTGTCTCTCACTCGGTCCCTGTGTCTCTCTCGGTCGCTGTGTCTGTCTCTCTCGGTCCCTGTGTCTCTCTCTTGGTCCCTGTGTCTCTCTCGGTCCCTGTGTCTGTCTCTCTCGGTCCCTGTGTCTCTCCCGGTCCCTGTCTCTGTCTCTCTCGGTCCCTGTGTCTCTCTCTTGGTCCCTGTGTCTCTCTCGGTCCCTGTGTCTCTCTCGGTCGCTGTGTCTCACTCGGTCCATGTGTCTCTCTCGCTCCCTGTGTCTCTCTCGGTCCCTGTGTCTCTCTCGGTCCCTGTGTCTCTCTCTCGGTCCCTGTGCTTCTCTCGGTCCCTGTGTCTCTCTCTCGGTCCCTGTGTCTCTCTCGGTCGCTGTGTCTCACTCGTCCCTGTGTCTCTCTCGGTCCCTGTGACTGCCTCGCTCCTTGTGTCTCTCTCTCTCGGTCCCTGTGTCTCTCTCGGTCACTGTCTCTCTCTCGGTCCCTGTGTCTCTCTCGGTCACTGTGTCTCTCTCGGTCCCTGTGCCTCACTCGGTCCCTGTGTCTCTCTCCGTCCTTGTGTCTCTCTCTCGGTCCCTGATTCTCTCTCTCTCAGCCCCTGTGTCTCTCTCGGTCACTGTCTCTCTCTCGGTCCCTGTGTCTCTCACGGTCCCTGTGTCTCTCTCTCGGTCCCTGTGTCTCTCTCGGTCCCTGTGTCTCTCTCTCACTTTCAGTGTCTCTCTCGGTCCCTCTGTCTCTCACGGTCCCTGTGTCTCTCTCTCGCTCCCTGTGTCTCTCTCGGTCACTGTGTCTCTCACTCGGTCCCTGTGTCTCTCACTCGGTCCCTGTGTCTCACTCGGTCCCTGTCTCTCTCTCTCACTTTCAGTGTCTCTGTCGGTCACTGTGTCTCTCTCTAGTTCCTTGTGTCTCTCTCGGTCCCTGTGTCACTCTCTCGGTCCCTGTGTCACTCTCTCGGTCCCTGTGTCTCTCTCTCGGTCCCGGTGTCTCTCTTGGTCCCTGTGTCTCTCTAACAGTCCCTGTGTCTCTATCAGGCCCTGTCTCTCTCTCGGTCCCTGTGTCTCTCTCGGTCCCTGTGTCACTCTCTCCCGGTCCCTGTCTCTCTCTCGGTCCCTGTGTCTCTCTCTCGGTCCCTGTGTCTCTCTCTCGGTCGCTGTGTCTCTCTCTCGGTCCCTGTGTCTCTCTCTCGGTCCCTGTGTCTCTCTCTAGGTCGCTGTGTCTCTCTCTCGGTCCCTGTCTCTCTCTCGGTCCCTGTCTCTCTCTCGGTCCCTGTGTTTCTCTCTCGGTCGCTGTGTCTCTCTCTCGGTCCCTCTGTCTCTCTCTTGGTCACTGTGTTTCTCTCAGTCCCTGTGTCTCTCTCTCGGTCCCTGTGTCTCACTCGGTCCCTGTGTCACTCTCTCGGTCCCTGTCTCTCTCTCTCGGTCCCTTTGTCTCTCTCTCTCGGTCCCTGTGTCACTCTCTTGGTCCCTGTGTCTCACTCGGTCCCTGTGTCTCTCTCTCGGTCCCTGTCTCTCTCTCTCGGTCCCTTTGTCTCTCTCTCTCGGTCCCTGTGTCTCTCTCTGTCCCTGTGTATCTCTCTCGGTCCCTGTGTCTCTCTCTCGGTCCCTGTCTCTCTCTCGGTCCCTGTGTCTCTCACTCGGTCCCTGTGTCTCTCTCTCGGTCCCTGTATCTCTCTCTTGCTCCCTGTGTCTTTCTCGGTTCCTGTGTCTCACTCGGTCCCTGTGTCTCTCTCTCGGTCCCTGTGTCTCTCTCTCGGTCCCTGTGTCACTCTCTCGGTCCCTGTGTCTCTCTCTCGGTCCCGGTGTCTCTCTCGGTCCCTGTGTCTCTCTCTCTCGGTCCCTGTCTCTCTCTCGGTCCCTGCGTCTCTCTCGGTCCCTGTGTCACTCTCTCTCGGTCCCTGTCTCTCTCTCGGTCCCTGTGTCTCTCTCGGTCCCCTGTGTCACTCTCTCTCGGTCCCTGTCTCTCTCTTGGTCCCTGTGTATCTCTCTCGGTCCCTGTGTCTCTCTCTCGGTCCCTGTCTCTCTCTCGGTCCCTGTGTCTCTCACTCGGTCCCTGTATCTCTCTCTTGCTCCCTGTGTCTCTCTCTCTCTCTCTCTGTCCCTGTGTCTCTCTCTCGATACTTGTGTCTCTCTGTGTCCTTGTGTCTCTCGCACCCCTGTGTTTCTCTCGGTCCTGGTGTCTCTCTTGGTCCCTGTGAATCTCCCGGTCCCTGTCTCTCTCTCTCAGTCCCTGTGTCTCGCTCTCAGTCCCTGTGTCTCTCTCAGTCCCTGTGTCTCTCTCGGTCCCTGTGTCTCTCCTTCGGTCCCTGTGTCTCTCACGGTCCCTCTGACTCGCTCAGTCCCTGTGTCTCTAACTCTGTCCCTGTGTCTCTCTCTCGGTCCCTGTGTCTCTCTCTGTCCCTGTGTCTCTCTCGGTCCCTGTGTCTCTATCTCGATCCCTGTGTCTCTCTCGGTCGCTGTGTCTCACTCGGTCCCTGTGTCTCTCTCGGTCCCTGTGTCTCCCTCTCACCCCTGTGTCTCTCTCGGTCCGAGTGCCTCTCTCTAACACCCTGTGTCACTCACTTGGTCCCTGTGTATCTCTCTCGGCCCCTGTGTCTCTCTCACGGTCCCTGTGACTCGCTCAGTCCCTGTGTCTCTAACTCGGTCCCTGTGTCTCTCTCTCGGGCCCTGTGTCTCTCTCTCGGTCACTGTATCTCTCTCGGTCCCTGTTTCTCTCTCTCGGTCCCAGTGTCTCTCTCGGTCGCTGTGTCTCACTCGTCCCTGTGTCTCTCTCGGTCCCTGTGTCTCCCTCTCACCCCTATGTCTCACTCGGTCCCTGTGTCTGTCTCGGTCCTTGTGTCTCTCTCTCGGTCCCTGTGTCTCTCTCTCTCAGTCCCTGTGTCTCTCTCGGTCACTGTCTCTCTCTCGGTCCCGGTGTCTCTCTCGGTCACTGTGTCTCTCTCAGTCCCTGTGTCTCACTCGGTCCCTGTGTCTCTCTCGGTCCTTGTGTCTCTCTCTCGGTCCCTGTGTCTCACTCTCTCAGTCCCTGTGTCTCTCTCGGTCACTGTCTCTCTCTCGGTCCCTGTGTCTCTCTCGGTCCCTGTGTCTCTCTCTCGGTCCCTCTCTCACTCGGTCCCTGTCTCTCTCTCGCATTTTCAGTGTCTCTGTCTGTCCCTGTGTCTCTCTCTCGGTCGCTGTGTTTCTCTCGGTCCCTGTGTCTCACTCGGTCCCTGTGTCTCTCAGTCGGTCCCTATGTATCTCTCGGTCCCTGTGTCTCACTCGGGTCCCTGTGTCTCTCTCGGTCCTTGTGTCTCTCTCTCGGTCCCTGTGTCTCCCTCTCGGTCCCTGTGTCTCTCTCGGTCCCTGTGTCTCTCTCTCGCTCCATGTCATCCTCTCTCGGACGATTGTGTCTCTCACTCGGTCCCTGTGTCTCACTCGGTCCCTCTGTCTCTCACTCGGTCCCTGTCACTCTCTCGGTCCCTGTGTCTCACTCGGTCCCTGTGTCTCTCTCTCGGTCCCTGTCTCTCTCTCTTGGTCACTGTGTTTCTCTCAGTCCCTGTGTAACTCTCTCGGTCCCTGTGTCTCTCCTTCGGTCCCTGTGTCTCTCACGGTCCCTGTGACTCGCTCAGTCCCTGTGTCTCTAACTCTGTCCCTGTGTCTCTCTCTCGGTCCCTGTGTCTCTCTCGGTCCCTGTGTCTCTCTCGGTCCCTGTGTCTCTCTCGGTCCCTGTGTCTCTATCTCGGTCCCTGTGTCTCTCTCGGTCGCTGTGTCTCACTCGGTCCCTGTGCCTCTCTCTAACACCCTGTGTCACTCTCTCGGTCCCTGTGTCTCTCTCTCGGTCCCTGTGTCTCTCTCTCGGTCCCTGTGTCTCTCTCTCAGTCCCTGTGTCTCTCTCTCAGTCGCTGTGTCTCTCTCGGTCACTGTCTCTCTCTCGGTCCCTGTGTCTCTCTCGGTCCCTGTGTCTCTCTCTCGGTCCTTGTGTCTCTCTCGGTCCCTGTGTCTCTCTCTGGGTCCCTGTGTCTCCCTCGGTCCCTGTCACTCTCTCGGTCCCTGTGTCTCACTCGGTCCCTGTGTCTCTCTCTCTGTCCCTGTCTCTCTCTCTCGGTCACTGTGTTTCTCTCTGGGTCCCTGTGTCTCCCTCGGTCCCTGTCACTCTCTCGGTCCCTGTGTCTCACTCGGTCCCTGTGTCTCTCTCTCGGTCCCTGTATCTCTCTCTGTCCCTGTATATCTCTCTCGGTCCCTGTGTCTCTCTCTCGGTCCCTGTCTCTCTCTCGGTCCCTGTGACTCTCACTCGGTCCCTGTGTCTCTCACTGGGTCCCTGTGTCTCTCACTCGGTCCCTGTGTCTCTCTCTTGCTCCCTGTATCTTTCTCGGTCCCTGTGTCTCACTCGGTCCCTTTGTCTCTCCCGGACCATGTCTCTCTCTCTCTCAGACCCTGTGTCTCTCTCTCTGTCCCAGTATCTCTCTCTCGGACCCTTTGTCTCTCGGGTCCCTGTGTCTCTCTCAGTCCCTGTCTCTCTCTCAGTCCCTGTGTCTCTCTCGGTCCCTGTGTCTCTCTCGGTCCCTGTGTCTCTCTCTCTGGGTCCCTGTCTCTCTGTCTCAGTCCCTGTGTCTCTCTCTCTCGGTCCCTGTGTCTCTCTCTGGGTCCCTGTGTCTCACTCGGTCCTTGTCACTCTCTCGGTCCCTGTGTCTCACTCGGTCCCTGTGTCTCTCTCTCTGTCCCTGTCTCTCTATCTCGGTCACTGTGTTTCTCTCAGTCAATGTGTCTCTCTCTCAGTCGCTGTGCCTCTCTCGGTCCCTGTGTCTCTCTCGGTCCCTGTGTCTCTCTCTCGTTCCCTGTATCTCTCTCTCAGTCCCTGTGTCTCTCTCTCGGTCCCTGTGTCTCTCTCTCGGTCCCTGTGTCTCTCTCGGTCCCTGTGTCTCTCTCGGTCCCTGTGTCTCTCTCTAGGTCCTTGTGTCTCTCTCGATCCCTGTGTCTCTCTCTGGGTCCCTGTGTCTCCCTCGGTCCCTGTGTCTCTCTCTCTGGGTTCCTGTCTCTCTGTCTCAGTCCCTGTGTCTCTCTCTCGGTCCCTGTGTCTCTCTCTAAGTCCCTGTGTCTCTCTCTCAGTCGCTGTGTCTCTCTCGGTCTCTGTCTCTCTCTCGGTCCCTGTGTCTCTCTCGGTCCCTGTGTCTCTCTCTAGGTCCTTGTGTCTCTCTCGATCCCTATGTCTCTCTCTGGGTCCCTGTGTCTCCCTCGGTCCCTGTGTCTCTCTCTCTGGTTCCCTGTCTCTCTGTCTCAGTCCCTGTGTCTCTCTCTCGGTCCCGGTGTCTCTCTCTGGGTCCCAGTGTCTCACTCGGTTCCTGTCACTCTCTCGGTCCCTGTGTCTCACTCGGTCCCTGTGTCTCTCTCTCTGTCCCTGTCTGTCTCTCTCGGTCACTGTGTTTCTCTCAGTCCCTGTGTCTCTCTCTCGGTCCCTGTATCTCTTTCTGTCCCTGTGTATCTCTCTCGGTCCCTGTGTCTCTCTCTCGGTCCCTGTCTCTCTCTCGTTCCTTGTGTCTCTCTCTCGGTCCCTGTGTCTCTCTCGGTCCTGTGTCTCTCTCGGTCCCTGTGTCTCTCTCGGTCACTGTGTCTCTCTCGGTCCTTGTGTCTCTCAGTCGGTCCTGTGTCTCTCTCGGTCCCTGTGTCTCTCTCGGTCCTTGTGTCTCTCTCTCGGTCCCTGTGTCTCTCTTTGGGTCCCTATGTCTCACTCGGTCCCTGTGTCTCTCTCTCGGTCACTGTCTCTCTCTCTCGGTCACTGTGTTTCTCTCAGTCCCTGTGTCTCTCTCTCGGTCCCTGTGTCTCTCTCTCGGTCCCTGTCTCTCTCTCGGTCCCTGTGTCTCTCACTCGGTCCCTGTGTCTCTCACTCGGTCCCTGTGTCTCTCTCTCGGTCCCTGTGTCTCTCTCTTGCTCACAGTGTCTTTCTCGGTCCCTGTGTCTCACTCGGTCCCTGTGTCTCTCCCGGTCCCTGTCTCTCTCTCTCTCAGACCCTGTGTCTCTCTCTCGGTCCCTGTGTCTCTCTGGGTCCCTGTGTCTCTCTCACCCCTGTGTCTCTCTCGGTCCTGGTGTCTCTCTCGGTCCCTGTGTCACTAACTCGGTCCCTGTGTCTCTCTCTCTCAGTCCCTGTGTCTCTCTCTCTCAGTCGCTGTGTCTCTCTCGGTCACTGTCTCTCTCTCGGTCCCTGTGTCTCTCTCGGTCCCTGTGTCTCTCTCGGTCCCTGTGTCTCTCTCTAGGTCCTTGTGTCTCTCTCGGTCCCTGTGTCTCTCTCTGGGTCCCTGTGTCTCCATCGGTCCCTGTGTCTATCTCTCTGGGTCCCTGTCTCTCTCTCTCAGTCCCTGTGTCTCTCTCTCGGTCCCTGTGTCTCTCTCTGGGTCCCTGTGTCTCACTCGGTCCCTGTCACTCTCTCGGTCCCTGTGTCTCACTCGGTCCCTGTGTCTCTCTCTCTGTCCGTGTCTCTCTCTCTCGGTCACTGTGTTTCTCTCAGTCCCTGTGTCTCTCTCTCGGTCCCTATATCTCTCTCTGTCCCTTTGTATCTCTCTCGGTCCCTGTGTCTCTCTCTCGGTCCCTGTGTCTCTCACTCGGTCCCTGTGTCTCTCACTCGGTCCCTGTGTCTCTCTCTTGCTCCCTGTGTCTTTCTCGGTCCCTGTGTCTCACTCGGTCCCTTTCTCTCTCCCGGACCCTGTCTCTCTCTCTCTCAGACCCTGTGGCTCTCTCTCTGTCCCAGTATCTCTCTCTTGGACCCTTTTGTCTCTCTGGGTCCCTGTGTCTCTCTCACCCCTGTGTCTCTCTCGGTCCTGGTGTCTCTCTTGGTCCCTGTGTCTCTCCCGGTCCCTGTCTCTCTCTCTCGGTCCCTGTGTCTCTCTCTCAGTCGCTGTGTCTCTCTCGGTCCCTGTGTCTCTCTCTCGGTCCCTGTGTCTCTCTCTCGGTCCCTGTCTCTCTCTCGGTCCCTGTGTATCTCTCGGTCGCTATGTCTCACTCGGTCCCTATGTCTCTCTCGGTCCCGGTGTCTCTCTCGGTCCCTGTGTATCTCTCTCGGTCCCTGTCTCTCTCTCGGTCCCTGTGTCTCACTCGGTCCCTGTGTCTCTCTCGTTCCTTATGTCTCTCTCTCGGTCCCTGTGTCTCTCTCGGTCCCTGTGTCTCTCTCGGTCCCTGTTTCTCTCTCGGTCACTGTGTCTCTCTCGGTCCTTGTGTCTCTCAGTCGGTCCCTGTGTCTCTCTCGGTCCCTGTATCTCACTCGGTCCCTGTGTCTCTCTCGGTCCTTGTGTCTCTCTCTCTCGGTCCCTGCGTCTCTCTCTGGGTCCCTATGTCTCACTCGGTCCCTGTGTCTCTCACTCGGTCCCTGTGTCTCTCTCTCGGTCCCTGTGTCTCTCTCTCGGTCCTGTATCTCTCAAGTGCTCACTGTGTCTTTCTCGGTCCCTGTGTCTCAGTCGGTCCCTGTGTCTCTCCCGGTCCCTGTCTCTCTCTCTCTCAGACCCTGTGTCTTTCTCTCGGTCCCTGTGTCTCTCTGGGTCCCTGTGTCTCTCTCACCCCTGTGTCTCTCTCGGTCCTGGTGTCTCTCTCGGTCCCTGTGTCTCTCACTCGGTCCCTGTGTCTCTCTCTCTCAGTCCCTCTGTCTCTCTCTCAGTCGCTGTGTCTCTCTCGGTCACTGTCTCTCTCTCGGTCCCTGTGTCTCTCTCGGTCCCTGTGTCTCTCTCTAGGTCCTTGTGTCTCTCTCGGTCCCTGTGTCTCTCTCTGGGTCCCTGTGTCTCCCTCGGTCCCCTGTGTCTCTCTCTCTGGGTCCCTGTCTCTCTCTCTCAGTCCCTGTGTCTCTCTCTCGGTCCCTGTGTCTCTCTCTGGGTCCCTGTGTCTCACTCGGTCCTGTCACTCTCTCGGTCCCTGTGTCTCACTCGGTCCCTGTGTCTCTCTCTGTCCCTTTGTATCTCTCTCGGTCCCTGTGTCTCTCACTCGGTCCCTGTGTCTCACTCGGTCCCTGTGTCTCTCACTCGGTCCCTGTGTCTCTCTCTCGGTCCCTGTGTCTCTCTCTTGCTCCCTGTGTCTTTCTCGGTCCCTGTGTCCCACTCGGTCCCTTTCTCTCTCCCGGACCCTGTCTCTCTCTCTCTCAGACCCTGTGGCTCTCTCTCTGTCCTAGTATCTCTCTCTTGGACCCTTTGTCTCTCTGGGTCCCTGTGTCTCTCTCACCCCTATGTCTCTCTCGGTCCTGGTGTCTCTCTTGGTCCCTGTGTCTCTCCCGGTCCCTGTCTCTCTCTCTCGGTCCCTGTGTCTCTCTCTCAGTCGCTGTGTCTCTCTCGGTCCCTGTGTCTCTCTCTCAGTCGCTGTGTCTCTCTCGGTCCCTGTGTCTCTCTCTCGGTCCCTGTGTCTCTCTCTGTCACTGTGTATCTCTCTCGGTCCCTTTGTATCTCTCTCGGTCCCTGTCTCTCTCTCGGTCCCTGTGTCTCTCTCGGTCCCTGTGTCTCTCACTCGGTCCCTGTGCCTCTCACTCGGTCCCCTGTCTCTCTCTTGGTCCCTGTGTCTCTCTCGGTCCCTGTGTCTCTCACTCGGTCCCTGTGTCTCTCTCTCGGTCACTGTGTTTCTCTCAGTCCCTGTGTCTCTCTCTCGGTCCCTGTATCTCTCTCTGTCCCTTTGTATCTCTCTCGGTCCCTGTGTCTCTCTCTCGGTCCCTGTGTCTCTCACTCGGTCCCTGTGTCTCTCTCTCGGTCCCTGTGTCTCTCTCTTGCTCCCTGTGTCTCTCTCGGTCACTGTCTCTCTCTCGGTCCCTGTGTCTCTCTCGGTCCCTGTGCCTCTCTCGGTCCCTGTTTCTCTCTCACTGTCCCTGTGTCACTCTCTCAGTCCCTGTGTCTCTAACTCGGTCCCTGTGTCTCTCTCTCGGGCCCTGTGTCTCTCTCTCGATCCCTGTGTCTCTCTCGCGGTCCCTGTGTCTCTCTCTCGGTCCCTGTGTCGCTCTCGGTCCCTGTGTCGCTCTCGGTCCCTGTGTCGCTCTCGGTCGCTGTGTCTCTCTCGGTCCCTGTGTCTCTCTCGGTCTCTGTGTCTCCCTCTCACCCCTGTGTCTCTCTCGGTCCCAGTGTCTCTCTCTCTCGGTCCCTGTGTCTCTCTCTCTCGGTCCCTGTGTCTCTCTCTCGGTCCCTGTGTCGCTCTCGGTCGCTGTGTCTCACTCGGTCCCTGTGTCTCTCTCGGTCTCTGTGTCTCCCTCTCACCCCCTGTGTCTCTCTCGGTCCCTGTGTCTCTCTCTCTCGGTCCCTGTGTCTCTCTCTCGGTCCCTGTGTATCTCTCGGTCCCTGTGTCTCTCTCTCGGTCCCTGTGTCTCACTTGGTCCCTATGTCTCTCTCGGTCCCGGTGTCTCTCTCGGTCCCTGTGTCTCTCTCTCTGTCCCTGTGTCTCACTCGGTCCCTGTGTCTCTCTCGTTCCTTGTGTCTCTCTCTCGGTCCCTGTGTCTCTCTCGTTCCTTGTGTCTCTCTCTCGGTCCCTGTGTCTCTCTCGGTCCCTGTGTCTCTCTCGGTCTCTGTGTCTCTCTCGGTCCCTGTGTCTCTCTCGGTCCCTGTGTCTCTCTCGGTCCCTGTGTCTCACTCGGTCCCTGTGTCTCTCTCGTTCCTTGTGTCTCTCTCTCGGTCCCTGTGTCTCTCTCGTTCCTTGTGTCTCTCTCTCGGTCCCTGTGTCTCTCTCGGTCCCTGTCTCTCTCTCGGTCCCTGTGTCTCTCTCGGTCCCTGTGTCTCTCTCGGTCTCTGTGTCTCTCTCGGTCCCTGTGCCTCTCTCGGTCCCTGTGTCTCACTCGGTCCCTGTGTCTCTCTCGGTCCTTGTGTCTCTCTCTCGGTCCCTGTGTCTCTCTCTGGGTCCCTATGTCTCACTCGGTCCCTGTGTCTCTCTCTCGGTCCCTGTCTCTCTCTCTTGGTCTCTGTGTTTCTCTCAGTCCCTGTGTCTCTCTCTCGGTCCCTGTGTCTCTCTCTCGGTCCCTGTCTCTCTCTCGGACCCTGTGTCTCTCACTCGGTCCCTGTGTCTCTCACTCGGTCCCTGTGTCTCTCTCTCGGTCCCTGTGTCTCTCTCTCGGTCCCTGTATCTCTCTCTTGCTCACTGTGTCTTTCTCGGTCCCTGTGTCTCACTCGGTCCCTGTGTCTCTCCCTGTTCCTGTCTCTCTCTCTCTCAGACCCTGTGTCTCTCTCTCGGTCCCTGTGTCTCTCTGGGACCCTGTGTCTCTCTCACCCCTGTGCCTCTCTCGGTCCTGTTGTCTCTCTCAGTCCCTGTGTCTCTCACTCGGTCCCTGTGTCTCTCTCTCAGTCCCTGTGTCTCTCTCTCAGTCGCTGTGTCTCTCTCGGTCACTGTCTCTCTCTCGGTCCCTGTGTCTCTCTCGGTCCCTGTGTCTCTCTCGGTCCCTGTGTCTCTCTCTCTAGGTCCTTGTGTCTCTCTCGGTCCCTGTGTCTCTCTCTGGGTCCCTGTGTCTCCCTCGGTCCCTGTGTCTCTCTCTCTGGGTCCCTGTCTCTCTCTCTCAGTCCCTGTGTCTCTCTCTCGGTCCCTGTGTCTCTCTCTGGGTCCCTGTGTCTCACTCGGTCCCTGTCACTCTCTCGGTCCAGTGTCTCACTCGGTCCCTGTGTCTCTCTCTCTGTCCCTGTCTCTCTCTCTCGGTCACTGTGTTTCTCTCAGTCCCTGTGTCTCTCTCTCGGTCCCTGTATCTCTCTCTGTCCCTTTGTATCTCTCTCGGTCCCTGTGTCTCTCTCTCGGTCCCTGTGTCTCTCACTCGGTCCCTGTGTCTCTCTCTCGGTCCCTGTGTCTCTCTCTTGCTCCCTGTGTCTTTCTCGGTCCCTGTGTCTCACTCGGTCCCTTTCTCTCTCCCGGACCCTGTCTCTCTCTCTCTCAGACCCTGTGGCTCTCTCTCTGTCCCAGTATCTCTCTCTTGGACCCTTTGTCTCTCTGGGTCCCTGTGTCTCTCTCACCCCTGTGTCTCTCTCGGTCCTGGTGTCTCTCTTGGTCCCTGTGTCTCTCCCGGTCCCTGTCTCTCTCTCTCTCGGTCCCTGTGTCTCTCTCTCAGTCGCTGTGTCTCTCTCGGTCCCTGTGTCTCTCTCTCGGTCCCTGTGTCTCTCTCTCAGTCGCTGTGTCTCTCTCGGTCCCTGTGTCTCTCTCTCGGTCCCTGTGTCTCTCTCTGTCACTGTGTATCTCTCTCGGTCCCTTTGTATCTCTCTCGGTCCCTGTCTCTCTCTCGGTCCCTGTGTCTCTCTCTCGGTCCCTGTGTCTCTCTCGGTCCCTGTGTCTCTCACTCGGTCCCTGTGCCTCTCACTCGGTCCCTGTCTCTCTCTCGGTCCCTGTGTCTCTCTCGGTCCCTGTGTCTCTCACTCGGTCCCTGTGTCTCTCTCTCGGTCCCTGTGTCTCTCTCTCGGTCCCTGTGTCGCTCTCGGTCGCTGTGTCTCACTCGGTCCCTGTGTCTCTCTCGGTCCCTGTGTCTCTCTCTCGGTCCCTGTGTCGCTCTCGGTCGCTGTGTCTCTCTCGGTCCCTGTGTCTCTCTCTCTCTCGGTCCCTGTGTCTCTCTCTCGGTCCCTGTGTCTCTCTCTTGGTCCCTGTGTCTCTCTCTCGGTCCCTGTGTCTCTCTCGGTCGCTATGTAACACTCGGGCCCTGTGTCTCTCGCTCGATCCCTGTGTCTCTCTCGGTCTCTGTGTCTCCCTCTCACCCCTGTGTCTCTGTCGATCCCTGTGTCTCTCTCTCGGTCCCTGTGTCTCTCTCTCGGTCCCTGTGTCTCTCTCTCGGTCCCTGTGTCTCTCTCTCGGTCCCTGTGTCGCTCTCGGTCGCTGTGTCTCACTCGGTCCCTGTGTCTCTCTCGGTCTCTGTGTCTCCCTCTCACCCCTGTGTCTCTCTCGGTCCCTGTGTCGCTCTCAGTCGCTGTGTCTCACTCGGTCCATGTGTCTCTCTCGGTCTCTGTGTCTCCCTCTCACCCCTGTGTCTCTCTCGGTCCCTGTGTCTCTCTCTCTCGGTCCCTGTGTCTTTCTCTCGGTCCCTGTGTCTCTCTGGGTCCCTGTGTCTCTCTCACCCCTGTGTCTCTTTCGGTCCTGGTGTCTCTCTCGGTCCTGTGTCTCTCTCGGTCCCTGTGTCTCTCTCGGTCCCTGTGTCTCACTCGGTCCCTGTGTCTCTCTCGTTCCTTGTGTCTCTCTCTCGGTCCCTGTGTCTCTCTCGTTCCTTGTGTCTCTCTCTCGGTCCCTGTGTCTCTCTCGGTCCCTGTCTCTCTCTCGGTCCCTGTGTCTCTCTCGGTCCCTGTGTCTCTCTCGGTCTCTGTGTCTCTCTCGGTCCCTGTGCCTCTCTCGGTCCCTGTGTCTCACTCGGTCCCTGTGTCTCTCTCGGTCCTTGTGTCTCTCTCTCGGTCCCTGTGTCTCTCTCTGGGTCCCTATGTCTCACTCGGTCCCTGTGTCTCTCTCTCGGTCCCTGTCTCTCTCTCTTGGTCTCTGTGTTTCTCTCAGTCCCTGTGTCTCTCTCTCGGTCCCTGTGTCTCTCTCTCGGTCCCTGTCTCTCTCTCGGACCCTGTGTCTCTCACTCGGTCCCTGTGTCTCTCACTCGGTCCCTGTGTCTCTCTCTCGGTCCCTGTGTCTCTCTCTCGGTCCCTGTATCTCTCTCTTGCTCACTGTGTCTTTCTCGGTCCCTGTGTCTCACTCGGTCCCTGTGTCTCTCCCTGTTCCTGTCTCTCTCTCTCTCAGACCCTGTGTCTCTCTCTCGGTCCCTGTGTCTCTCTGGGACCCTGTGTCTCTCTCACCCTGTGCCTCTCTCGGTCCTGTTGTCTCTCTCAGTCCCTGTGTCTCTCACTCGGTCCCTGTGTCTCTCTCTCAGTCCCTGTGTCTCTCTCTCAGTCGCTGTGTCTCTCTCGGTCACTGTCTCTCTCTCGGTCCCTGTGTCTCTCTCGGTCCCTGTGTCTCTCTCGGTCCCTGTGTCTCTCTCTCTAGGTCCTTGTGTCTCTCTCGGTCCCTGTGTCTCTCTCTGGGTCCCTGTGTCTCCCTCGGTCCCTGTGTCTCTCTCTCTGGGTCCCTGTCTCTCTCTCTCAGTCCCTGTGTCTCTCTCTCGGTCCCTGTGTCTCTCTCTGGGTCCCTGTGTCTCACTCGGTCCCTGTCACTCTCTCGGTCCCTGTGTCTCACTCGGTCCCTGTGTCTCTCTCTCTGTCCCTGTCTCTCTCTCTCGGTCACTGTGTTTCTCTCAGTCCCTGTGTCTCTCTCTCGGTCCCTGTATCTCTCTCTGTCCCTTTGTATCTCTCTCGGTGCCTGTGTCTCTCTCTCGGTCCCTGTGTCTCTCACTCGGTCCCTGTGTCTCTCTCGCGGTCCCTGTGTCTCTCTCTTGCTCCCTGTGTCTTTCTCGGTCCCTGTTTCTCACTCGGTCCCTTTCTCTCTCCCGGACCCTGTCTCTCTCTCTCTCAGACCCTGTGGCTCTCTCTCTGTCCCAGTATCTCTCTCTTGGACCCTTTCTCTCTCTGGGTCCCTGTGTCTCTCTCACCCCTGTGTCTCTCTCGGTCCTGGTGTCTCTCTTGGTCCCTGTGTCTCTCCCGGTCCCTGTCTCTCTCTCTCTCGGTCCCTGTGTCTCTCTCTCAGTCGCTGTGTCTCTCTCGGTCCCTGTGTCTCTCTCTCGGTCCCTGTGTCTCTCTCTCAGTCGCTGTGTTTCTCTCGGTCCCTGTGTCTCTCTCTCGGTCCCTGTGTCTCTCTCTGTCACTGTGTATCTCTCTCGGTCCCTTTGTATCTCTCTCGGTCCCTGTCTCTCTCTCGGTCCCTGTGTCTCTCTCTCGGTCCCTGTGTCTCTCTCGGTCCCTGTGTCTCTCACTCGGTCCCTGTGTCTCTCACTCGGTCCCTGTGCCTCTCACTCGGTCCCCTGTCTCTCTCTCGGTCCCTGTGTCTCTCTCGGTCCCTGTGTCTCTCACTCGGTCCCTGTGTCTCTCTCTCGGTCCCTGTGTCTCTCTCTTGCTCCCTGTGTCTTTCTCGGTCCCTGTTTCTCACTCGGTCCCTTTCTCTCTCCCGGACCCTGTCTCTCTCTCTCTCAGACCCTGTGGCTCTCTCTCTGTCCCAGTATCTCTCTCTTGGACCCTTTGTCTCTCTGGGTCCTGTGTCTCTCTCACCCCTGTGTCTCTCTCGGTCCTGGTGTCTCTCTTGGTCCCTGTGTCTCTCCCGGTCCCTGTCTCTCTCTCTCTCGGTCCCTGTGTCTCTCTCTCAGTCGCTGTGTCTGTCTCGGTCCCTGTGTCTCTCTCTCGGTCCCTGTGTCTCTCTCTCAGTCGCTGTGTTTCTCTCGGTCCCTGTGTCTCTCTCTCGGTCCCTGTGTCTCTCTCTGTCACTGTGTATCTCTCTCGTCCCTTTGTATCTCTCTCGGTCCCTGTCTCTCTCTCGGTCCCTGTGTCTCTCTCTCGGTCCCTGTGTCTCTCTCGGTCCCTGTGTCTCTCACTCGGTCCCTGTGCCTCTCACTCGGTCCCTGTCTCTCTCTCGGTCCCTGTGTCTCTCTCGGTCCCTGAGTCTCTCACTCGGTCCCTGTGTCTCTCTCTCGGTCCCTGTGTCTCTCTCTCGGTCCCTGTGTCGCTCTCGGTCGTTGTGTCTCACTCGGTCCCTGTGTCTCTCTCGGTCTCTGTGTCTCCCTCTCACCCCTGTGTCTCTCTCGGTCCCTGTGTCTCTCTCTCTCTCGGTCAGTGTGTCTCTCTCTCGGTCCCTGTGTCTCTCTCGGTCGCTATGTATCACTCGGGCCCTGTGTCTCTCGCTCGATCCCTGTGTCTCTCTCGGTCTCTGTGTCTCCCTCTCACCCCTGTGTCTCTGTCGATCCCTGTGTCTCTCTCTCGGTCCCTGTGTCTCTCTCTCGGTCCCTGTGTCTCTCTCTCGGTCCCTGTGTCGCTCTCGGTCGCTGTGTCTCACTCGGTCCCTGTGTCTCTCTCGGTCTCTGTGTCTCCCTCTCACCCCTGTGTCTCTCTCGGTCCCTGTGTCGCTCTCAGTCGCTGTGTCTCACTCGGTCCATGTGTCTCTCTCGGTCTCTGTCTCTCCCCCTCACCCCTGTGTCTCTCTCGGTCCCTGTGTCTCTCTCTCTCGGTCCCTGTGTCTCTCTCTCGGTCCCTGTCTCTCTCTCGGTCCCTGTGTCTCACTCGGTCCCTGTGTCTATCTCGTTCCTTGTGTCTCTCTCTCGGTCCCTGTGTCTCTCTCGGTCCCTGTGTCTCTCTCGGTCCCTGTTTCTCTCTCGGTCACTGTGTCTCTCTCGGTCCTTGTGTCTCTCAGTCGGTCCCTGTTTCTCTCTCGGTCCCTGTATCTCACTCGGTCCCTGTGTCTCTCTCGGTCCTTGTGTCTCTCTCTCTCGGTCCCTGCGTCTCTCTCTGGGTCCCTATGTCTCACTCGGTCCCTGTGTCTCTCACTCGGTCCCTGTGTCTCTCTCTCGGTCCCTGTGTCTCTCTCTCGGTCCCTGTATCTCTCTATTGCTCACTGTGTCTTTCTCGGTCCCTGTGTCTTCACGTGCTCACTGTGTGTCTCTCTCTCACTCACAGACCCTGTGTCTTTCTCTCAGTCCCTGTGTCTCTCTGGGTCCCTGTGTCTCTCTCACACCCCTGTGTCTCTCTCGGTCCTGGTGTCTCTCTCGGTCCCTGTGTCTCACTCGGTCCCTGTGTCTCTCTCTCAGTCCCTGTGTCCTCTCTCTCAGTCGCTGTGTCTCTCTCGGTCCCTGTGTCTCTCTCTAGGTCCTGTGTCTCTCTCGGTCCCTGTGTCTCTCTCTGGGTCCCTGTGTCTCTCTCGGTCCCTGTGTCTCTCTCTCGGTCCCCTGTCTCTCTCTCGGTCCCTGTGTCTCTCTCTCGGTCCATGTGTCTCTCTCGGTCCCTGTGTCTCTCTCTAGGTCCTTGTGTCTCTCTCGGTCCCTGTGTCTCTCTCTGGGTCCCTGTGTCTCCCTCGGTTCCCTGTGTCTCTCTCTCTGGGTCCCTGTCTCTCTCTCTCAGTCCCTGTGTCTCTCTCTCGGTCCCTGTGTCTCTCTCTGGGTCCCTGTGTCTCACTCGGTCCCCTGTCACTCTCTCGGTCCCTGTGTCTCACTCGGTCCCTGTGTCTCTCTCTGTCCCTTTGTATCTCTCTCGGTCCCTGTGTCTCTCACTCGGTCCCTGTGTCTCACTCGGTCCCTGTGTCTCTCACTCGGTCCCTTTCTCTCTCCCGGACCCTGTCTCTCTCTCTCTCAGGACCCTGTGGCTCTCTCTCCTGTCCCAGTATCTCTCTCTTGGACCCTTTGTCTCTCTGGGTCCCTGTGTCTCTCTCACCCCTGTGTCTCTCTCGGTCCTGGTGTCTCTCTTGGTCCCTGTGTCTCTCCCGGTCCCTGTCTCTCTCTCTCTCTCGGTCCCTGTGTCTCTCTCTCAGTCGCTGTGTCTCTCTCGGTCCCTGTGTCTCTCTCTCGGTCCCTGTGTCTCTCTCTCAGTCGCTGTGTCTCTCTCGGTCCCTGTGTCTCTCTCTCGGTCCCTGTGTCTCTCTCTGTCACTGTGTATCTCTCTCGGTCCCTTTGTATCTCTCTCGGGTCCCTGTCTCTCTCTCGGTCCCCTGTGTCTCTTCTCTCGGTCCCTGTGTCTCTCTCGGTCCCTGTGTCTCTCACTCGGTTCCTGTGCCTCTCACTCGGTCCCTGTCTCTCTCTCGGTCCCTGTGTCTCTCGCGGTCCCTGTGTCTCTCACTCGGTCCCTGTGTCTCTCTCTCGGTCCCTGTGTCTCTCTCTCGGTCCCTGTGTCGCTCTCGGTCGCTGTGTCTCACTCGGTCCCTGTGTCTCTCTCGTCTCTGTGTCTCCCTCTCACCCCTGTGTCTCTCTCGGTCCCTGTGTCTCTCTCTCTCTCGGTCAGTGTGTCTCTCTCTCGGTCCCTGTGTCTCTCTCGGTCGCTATGTATCACTCGGGCCCTGTGTCTCTTCGCATCGATCCCTGTGTCTCTCTCGGTCTCTGTGTCTCCCTCTCACCCCTGTGTCTCTGTCGATCCCTGCGTCTCTCTCTCGGTCCCTGTGTCTCTCTCTCGGTCCCTGTGTCTCTCTCTCGGTCCCTGTGTCGCTCTCGGTCGCTGTGTCTCACTCGGTCCCTGTGTCTCTCTCGGTCTCTGTGTCTCCCTCTCACCCCTGTGTCTCTCTCGGTCCTGTGTCGCTCTCAGTCGCTGTGTCTCACTCGGTCCATGTGTCTCTCTCGGTCTCTGTGTCTCCCTCTCACCCTGTGTCTCTCTTGGTCCCTGTGTCTCTCTCTCTCGGTCCCTGTGTCTCTCTCTCGGTCCCTGTCTCTCTCCGGTCCCTGTGTCTCACTCGGCTCCCTGTGTCTCTCTCGTTCCTTGTGTCTCTCTCTCGGTCCCCTGTGTCTCTCTCGGTCCCTGTGTCTCTCGGTCCCTGTTTCTCTCTCGGTCACTGTGTCTCTCTCGGTCCTTGTGTCTCTCAGTCGGTCCCTGTGTCTCTCTCGGTCCCTGTATCTCACTCGGTCCCTGTGTCTCTCTCGGTCCTTGTGTCTCTCTCTCGGTCCCTGCGTCTCTCTCTGGGTCCCTTATGTCTCACTCGGTCCCTGTGTCTCTCACTCGGTCCCTGTGTCTCTCTCTCGGTCCCTGTGTCTCTCTCTCGGTCCCTGTATCTCTCTATTGCTCACTGTGTCTTTCTCAGGTCCCTGTGTCTCACTCGGTCCCTGTGTCTCTCCCGGTCCCTGTCTCTCTCTCTCTCAGACCCCTGTGTCTTTCTCTCAGTCCTAGTGTCTCTCTGGGTCCCTGTGTCTCTCTCACCCCTGTGTCTCTCTCGGTCCTGGTGTCTCTCTCGGTCCCTGTGTCTCCACTCGGTCCCTGTGTCTCTCTCTCAGTCCCTGTGTCTCTCTCTCAGTCGCTGTGTCTCTCTCGGTCACTGTCTCTCTCTCGTCCCTGTGTCTCTCTCGGTCCCTGTGTCTCTCTCTAGGTCCTTGTGTCTCTCTCTGTCCCTATGTCTCTCTCTGCGTCCCTGTGTCTCCCTCGGTCCCTGTGTCTCTCTCTCTGGGTCCCTGTCTCTCTCTCTCAGTCCCTGTGTCTCTCTCTCGGGTCCCTGTGTCTCTCTCTGGGTCCCTGTGTCTCACTCGGTCCTGTCACTCTCTCGGTCCCTGTGTCTCACTCGGTCCCTGCGTCTCTCTCTGTCCCTTTGTATCTCTCTCGGTCCCTGTGTCTCTCACTCGGTCCCTGTGTCTCACTCGGTCCCTGTGTCTCTCACTCGGTCCCTGTGTCTCTCTCTCGGTCCCTGTCTCTCTCTCGGTCCCTGTGTCTCTCTCTCGGTCCCTGTGTCTCTCTCTCAGTCGCTGTGTCTCTCTCGGTCCCTGTGTCTCTCTCTCGGTCCCTGTGTCTCTCTCTGTCACTGTGTATCTCTCTCGGTCCCTTTGTATCTCTCTCGGTCCCTGTCTCTCTCTCGGTCCCTGTGTCTCTCTCTCGGTCCCTGTGTCTCTCTCGGTCCCCTGTGTCTCTCACTCGGTCCCTGTGCCTCTCACTCGGTCCCTGTCTCTCTCTTGGTCCCTGTGTCTCTCTCAGTCCCTGTGTCACTCACTCGGTCCCTGTGTCTCTCTCTCTCGGTCCCTGTGTCTCTCTCTAGGTCCTTGTGTCTCTCTCGGTCCCTGTGTCTCTCTCTGGGTCCCTGTGTCTCCCTCGGTCCCTGTCTTTCTCTCTCTCAGGACCCTGTGTCTCTCTCTCGGTCCCTGTGTCTCTCTGGGTCCCTGTGTCTCTCTCACCCCTGTGTCTCTCTCGGTCCTGGTGTCTCTCTCGGTCCCTGTGTCTCTCACTCGGTCCCTGTGTCTCCCTCTCAGTCCACTGTGTCTCTCTCTCAGTCGCTGTGTCTCTCTCGGTCACTGTCTCTCTCTCGGTCCCCTGTGTCTCTCTCGGTCCCTGTGCCTCTCTCGGTCCCTGTGTCTCTCTCTAGGTCCTTGTGTCTCTCTCGGTCCCTGTGTCTCTCTCTGGGTCCCTGTGTCTCCCTCGGTCCCTGTGTCTATCTCTCTGGGTCCCTGTCTCTCTCTCTCAGTCCCTGTGTCTCTCTCTCGGTCCCTGTGTCTCTCTCTGGGTCCCTGTGTCTCACTCGGTCCCTGTCACTCTCTCGGTACCGGTGTCTCACTCGGTCCTTGTGTCTCTCTCTCTGTCCCTGTGTCTCTCTCTCTCGGTCCCTGTGACTCTCTCTCGGTCCCTGTGTCTCTCTCGGTCGCTATGTCTCACTCGAGGCCCTGAGTCTCTCGCTCTAATCCCCTGTGTCTCTCTCGGTCCCTGTGTATCTCTCTCGGGCCCCTGTGCCTCTCTCGGTCCCTGTGTCTCTCTCTCGGTCCCTGTATCTCTCTCGGCCCCTGTGCCTCTCTCGGTCCCTGTTTCTCTCTCACTGTCCCTGTGTCACTCTCTCAGTCCCTGTGTCTCTAACTCGGTCCCTGTGTCTCTCTCTCGGGCCCTGTGTCTCTCTCTCGATCCCTGTGTCTCTCTCGCGGTCCCTGTGTCTCTCTCTCGGTCCCTGTGTCGCTCTCGGTCCCTGTGTCGCTCTCGGTCGCTGTGTCTCTCTCGGTCCCTGTGTCTCTCTCGGTCTCTGTGTCTCCCTCTCACCCCTGTGTCTCTCTTCGGTCCCTGTGTCTCTCTCTCTCTCGTCCCTGTGTCTCTCTCTCTCGGTCCCTGTGTCTCTCTCTCGGTCCCTGTGTCGCTCTCGGTCGCTGTGTCTCACTCGGTCCCTGTGTCTCTCTCGTCTCTGTGTCTCCCTCTCACCCCTGTGTCTCTCTCGGTCCCTGTGTCTCTCTCTCTCGGTCCCTGTGTCTCTCTCTCGGTCCCTGTGTATCTCTCGGTCCCTGTGTCTCTCTCTCGGTCCCTGTGTCTCACTTGGTCCCTATGTCTCTCTCGGTCCCGGTGTCTCTCTCGATCCCTGTGTCTCTCTCTCTGTCCTGTGTCTCACTCGGTCCCTGTGTCTCTCTCGTTCCTTGTGTCTCTCTCTCGGGTCCCTGTGTCTCTCTCGTTCCTTGTGTCTCTCTCTCGGTCCCTGTGTCTCTCTCAGGTCCTGTGTCTCTCTCGGTCTCTGTGTCTCTCTCGGTCCCTGTGTCTCTCTCGGTCCCTGTGTCTCACTCGGTCCCTGTGTCTCTCTCGTTCCTTGTGTCTCTCTCTCGGTCCCTGTGTCTCTCTCGTTTCTCTGTGTCTCTCTCTCGGTCCCTGTGTTCTCCTCTCGGTCCCTGTCTCTCTCTCGGTCCCTGTGTCTCTCTCGGTCCCTGTGTCTCTCTCGGTCTCTGTGTCTCTCTCGGTCCCTGTGCCTCTCTCGGTCCCTGTGTCTCACTCGGTCCCTGTGTCTCTCTCGGTCCTTGTGTCTCTCTCTCGGTCCCTGTGTCTCTCTCTGGGTCCCTATGTCTCACTCGGTCCCTGTGTCTCTCTCTCGGTCCCTGTCTCTCTCTCTTGGTCACTATGTTTCTCTCAGTCCCTGTGTCTCTCTCTCGGTCCCTGTGTCTCTCTCTCGTCCCTGTCTCTCTCTCGTCCCTGTGTCTCTCACTCGGTCCCTGTGTCTCTCACTCGGTCCCTGTGTCTCTCTCTCGGTCCCTGTGTCTCTCTCTCGGTCCCTGTATCTCTCTCTTGCTCACTGTGTGCTTTCTCGGTCCCTGTGTCTCACTCGGTCCTGTGTCTCTCCCTGTTCCTGTCTCTCTCTCTCTCAGACCCTGTGTCTCTCTCTCGGTCCCTGTGTCTCTCTGGGACCTGTGTCTCTCTCACCCCTGTGCCTCTCTCGTCCTGTTGTCTCTCTCAGTCCCTGTGTCTCTCACTCGGTCCCTGTGTCTCTCTCTCAGTCCCTGTGTCTCTCTCTCAGTCGCTGTGTCTCTCTCGGTCACTGTCTCTCTCTCGGTCCCTGTGTCTCTCTCGGTCCCTGTGTCTCTCTCGGTCCCTGTGTCTCTCTCTCTAGGTCCTTGTGTCTCTCTCGGTCCCTGTGTCTCTCTCTGGGTCCCTGGTGTCTCCCTCGGTCCCTGTGTCTCTCTCTCTGGGTCCCTGTCTCTCTCTCTCAGTCCCTGTGTCTCTCTCTCGGTCCCTGTGTCTCTCTCTGGGTCCCTGTGTCTCACTCGGTCCCTGTCACTCTCTCGGTCCTGTGTCTCACTCGGTCCCTGTGTCTCTCTCTCTGTCCCTGTCTCTCTCTCTCGGTCACTGTTTTTCTCTCAGTCCCTGTGTCTCTCTCTCGGTCCCTGTATCTCTCTCTGTCCCTTTGTATCTCTCTCGGTCCCTGTGTCTCTCTCTCGGTCCCTGTGTCTCTCACTCGGTCCCTGTGTCTCTCTCTCGGTCCCTGTGTCTCTCTCTTGCTCCCTGTGTCTTTCTCGGTCCCTGTGTCTCACTCGGTCCCTTTCTCTCTCCCGGACCCTGTCTCTCTCTCTCTCAGACCCTGTGGCTCTCTCTCTGTCCCAGTATCTCTCTCTTGGACCCTTTGTCTCTCTGGGTCCCTGTGTCTCTCTCACCCCTGTGTCTCTCTCGGTCTGGTGTCTCTCTTGGTCCCTGTGTCTCTCCCGGTCCCTGTCTCTCTCTCTCTCGGTCCCTGTGTCTCTCTCTCAGTCGCTGTGTCTCTCTCGGTCCCTGTGTCTCTCTCTCGGTCCCTGTGTCTCTCTCTCAGTCGCTGTGTCTCTCTCGGTCCCTGTGTCTCTCTCTCGGTCCCTGTGTCTCTCTCTGTCACTGTGTATCTCTCTCGGTCCCTTTGTATCTCTCTCGGTCCCTGTCTCTCTCTCGGTCCCTGTGTCTCTCTCTCGGTCCCTATGTCTCTCTCGGTCCCTGTGTCTCTCACTCGGTCCCTGTGCCTCTCACTCGGTCCCTGTCTCTCTCTCGGTCCCTGTGTCTCTCTCGGTCCCTGTGTCTCTCACTCGGTCCCTGTGTCTCTCTCTCGGTCCCTGTGTCTCTCTCTCGGTCCCTGTGTCGCTCTCGGTCGCTGTGTCTCACTCGTCCCTGTGTCTCTCTCGGTCCCTGTGTCTCTCTCTCGGTCCCTGTGTCGCTCTCGGTCGCTGTGTCTCTCTCGGTCCCTGTGTCTCTCTCTCTCTCGGTCAGTGTGTCTCTCTCTCGGTCCCTGTGTCTCTCTCTCGGTCCCTGTGTCTCTCTCTCGGTCCCTGTGTCTCTCTCGGTCGCTGTGTATCACTCGGGCTCTGTGTCTCTCGCTCGATCCCTGTGTCTCTCTCGGTCTCTGTGTCTCCCTCTCACCCCTGTGTCTCTGTCGATCCCTGTGTCTCTCTCTCGGTCCCTGTGTCCTCTCTCTCGGTCCCTGTGTCTCTCTCTCGGTCCCTGTGTCTCTCTCTCGGTCCCTGTGTCGCTCTCGGTCGCTGTGTCTCACTCGGTCCCTGTGTCTCTCTCGGTCTCTGTGTCTCCCTCTCACCCCTGTGTCTCTCTCGGTCCCTGTGTCGCTCTCAGTCGCTGTGTCTCACTCGGTCCATGTGTCTCTCTCGGTCTCTGTGTCTCCCTCTCACCCCTGTGTCTCTCTCGGTCCCTGTGTCTCTCTCTCTCGGTCCCTGTGTCTCTCTCTCGGTCCCTGTGTATCTCTCGGTCGCTATGTCTCACTCGGTCCCTATGTCTCTCTCGGTCCCGGTGTCTCTCTCGGTCCCTGTGTATCTCTCTCGGTCCCTGTCTCTCTCTCGGTCCCTGTGTCTCACTCGGTCCCTGTGTCTCTCTCGTTCCTTGTGTCTCTCTCTCTCGGTCCCTGTGTCTCTCTCGGTCCCTGTGTCTCTCTCGGTCCCTGTTTCTCTCTCGGTCACTGTGTCTCTCTCGGTCCTTGTGTCTCTCAGTCGGTCCCTGTGTCTCCTCTCGGTCCCTGTATCTCACTCGGTCCCTGTGTCTCTCTCGGTCCTTGTGTCTCTCTCTCGGTCCCTGCGTCTCTCTCTGGGTCCCTATGTCTCACTCGGTCCCTGTGTCTCTCACTCGGTCCCTGTGTCTCTCTCTCGGTCCCTGTGTCTCTCTCTCGGTCCCTGTATCTCTCTATTGCTCACTGTGTCTTTCTCGGTCCCTGTGTCTCACTCGGTCCCTGTGTCTCTCCCGGTCCCTGTCTCTCTCTCTCTCAGACCCTGTGTCTTTCTCTCGGTCCCTGTGTCTCTCTGGGTCCCTGTGTCTCTCTCACCCCTGTGTCTCTTTCGGTCCTGGTGTCTATCTCGGTCCCTGTGTCTCTCACTCGGTCCCTGTGTCTCTCTCGCTCAGTCCCTGTGTCTCTCTCTCAGTCGCTGTGTCTCTCTCGGTCACTGTCTCTCTCTCGGTCCTGTGTCTCTCTCGGTCCCTGTGTCTCTCTCTAGGTCCTTGTGTCTCTCTCGGTCCCTGTGTCTCTCTCTGGGTCCACTGTGTCTCCCTCGGTCCCTGTGTCTCTCTCTCTGGGTCCCTGTCTCTCTCTCTCAGTCCCTGTGTCTCTCTCTCGGTCCCTGTGTCTCTCTCTGGGTCCCTGTGTCTCACTCGGTCCCTGTCACTCTCTCGGTCCCTGTGTCTCACTCGGTCCCTGTGTCTCTCTCTGTCCCTTTGTATCTCTCTCGGTCCCTGTGTCTCTCACTCGGTCCCTGTGTCTCACTCGGTCCCTGTGTCTCTCACTCGGTCCCTGTGTCTATCTCTCGGTCCCTGTCTCTCTCTCTCTCGGTCCCTGTGTCTCTCTCTCAGTCGCTGTGTCTCTCTCGGTCCCTGTGTCTCTCTCTCGGTCCCTGTGTCTCTCTCTCAGTCGCTGTGTCCTCTCTCGGTCCCTGTGTCTCCCTCTCGGTCCCTGTGTCTCTCTCTGTCCCTTTGTATCTCTCTCGGTCCCTGTGTCTCTCTCTCGGTCCCTGTGTCTCTCTCTCGGTCCTGTGTCTCTCTCTTGCTCCCTGTGTCTTTCTCGGTCCCTGTGTCTCACTCGGTCCCTTTCTCTCTCCCGGACCCTGTCTCTCTCTCTCTCAGACCCTCTGGCTCTCTCTCTGTCCCAGTATCTCTCTCTTGGACCTTTGTCTCTCTGGGTCCCTGTGTCTCTCTCACCCCTGTGTCTCTCTCGGTCCTGGTGTCTCTCTTGGTCCCTGTGTCTCTCCCGGTCCCTGTCTCTCTCTCTCTCGGTCCCTGTGTCTCTCTCTCAGTCGCTGTGTCTCTCTCGGTCCCTGTGTCTCTCTCTCGGTCCCTGTGTCTCTCTCTCAGTCGCTGTGTCTCTCTCGGTCCCTGTGTCTCTCTCTCGGTCCCTGTGTCTCTCTCTGTCACTGTGTATCTCTCTCGATCCCCTTTGTATCTCTCTCGGTCCCTGTCTCTCTCTCGGTCCCTGTGTCTCTCTCTCGGTCCCTGTGTCTCTCTCGGTCCCTGTGTCTCTCACTCGGTCCCTGTGCCTCTCACTCGGTCCCTGTCTCTCTCTCGGTCCCTGTGTCTCTCTCGGTCCCTGTGTCTCTCACTCGGTCCCTGTGTCTCTCTCTCGGTCCCTGTGTCTCTCTCTCGGTCCCTGTGTCGCTCTCGGTCGCTGTGTCTCACACGGTCCCTGTGTCTCTCTCGGTCTCTGTGTCTCCCTCTCACCCCTGTGTCTCTCTCGGTCCCTGTGTCTCTCTCTCTCTCGGTCAGTGTGTCTCTCTCTCGGTCCCTGTGTCTCTCTCGGTCGCTATGTATCACTCGGGCCCTGTGTCTCTCGCTCGATCCCTGTGTCTCTCTCGGTCTCTGTGTCTCCCTCTCACCCCTGTGTCTCTGTCGATCCCTGTGTCTCTCTCTCGGTCCCTGTGTCTCTCTCTCGGTCCCTGTGTCTCTCTCTCGGTCCCCTGTGTCGCTCTCAGTCGCTGTGCCTCACTCGGTCCCTGTGTCTCTCTCGGTCTCTGTGTCTCCCTCTCACCCCTGTGTCTCTCTCGGTCCCTGTGTCGCTCTCAGTCGCTGTGTCTCACTCGGTCCATGTGTCTCTCTCGGTCTCTGTGTCTCCCTCTCACCCCTTTGTCTCTCTCGGTCCCTGTGTCTCTCTCTCTCGGTCCCTGTGTCTCTCTCTCGGTCCCTGTCTCTCTCTCTGGTCCCTGTGTCTCACTCGGTCCCTGTGTCTCTCTCGTTCCTTGTGTCTCTCTCTCGGTCCCTGTGTCTCTCTCGGTCCCTGTGTCTCTCTCGGTCCCTGTTTCTCTCTCGGTCACTGTGTCTCTCTCGGTCCTTGTGTCTCTCAGTCGGTCCTGTGTCTGTCTCGGTCCCTGTATCTCACTCGGTCCCTGTGTCTCTCTCGGTCCTTGTGTCTCTCTCTCGGTCCCTGCGTCTCTCTCTGGTCCCTATGTCTCACTTCGGTCCCTGTGTCTCTCACTCGGTCCCTGTGTCTCTCTCTCGGTCCCTGTGTCTCTCTCGGTCTCTGTGTCTCTCTCGGTCCCTGTGCCTCTCTCGGTCCCTGTGTCTCACTCGGTCCCTGTGTCTCTCTCGGTCCTTGTGTCTCTCTCTCGGTCCCTGTGTCTCTCTCTGGGTCCCTATGTCTCACTCGGTCCCTGTGTCTCTCTCTCGGTCCTGTCTCTCTCTCTTGGTCACTATGTTTCTCTCAGTCCCTGTGTCTCTCTCTCGGTCCCTGTGTCTCTCTCTCGGTCCCTGTCTCTCTCTCGGTCCCTGTGTCTCTCACTCGGTCCCTGTGTCTCTCACTTCGGTCCCTGTGTCTCCTCTCTCGGTCCCTGTGTCTCTCTCTCGGTCCCTGTATCTCTCTCTTGCTCACTGTGTCTTTCTCGGTCCCTGTGTCTCACTCGGTCCCTGTGTCTCTCCCTGTTCCTGTCTCTCTCTCTCTCAGACCCTGTGTCTCTCTCTCGGTCCCTGTGTCTCTCTGGGACCCTGTGTCTCTCTCACCCTGTGCCTCTCTCGGTCCTGTTGTCTCTCTCAGTCCCTGTGTCTCTCACTCGGTCCCTGTGTCTCTCTCTCAGTCCCTGTGTCTCTCTCTCAGTCGCTGTGTCTCTCTCGGTCACTGTCTCTCTCTCGGTCCCTGTGTCTCTCTCGGTCCCTGTGTCTCTCTCGGTCCCTGTGTCTCTCTCTCTAGGTCCTTGTGTCTCTCTCGGTCCCTGTGTCTCTCTCTGGGTCCCTGTGTCTCCCTCGGTCCCTGTGTCTCTCTCTCTGGGTCCCTGTGTCTCTCTCTCGGTCCTGTGTCTCTCTCTCGGTCCCTGTGTCTCACTCGGTCCCTGTCTCTCTCGGTCCTGTGTCTCACTCGGTCCCTGTGTCTCTCTCTCTGTCCCCTGTCTCTCTCTCTCGGTCACTGTGTTTCTCTCAGTCCCTGTGTCTCTCTCTCGGTCCCTGTATCTCTCTCTGTCCCTTTGTATCTCACGTGCTCACTGTGTGTATCTCTCTCGGTCCCTGTGTCTCTCTCTCGGTCCCTGTGTCTCTCACTCGGTCCCTGTGTCTCTCTCTCGGTCCCTGTGTCTCTCTCTTGCTCCCTGTGTCTTTCTCGGTCCCTGTGTCTCACTCGGTCCCTTTCTCTTTCCCGGACCCTGTCTCTCTCTCTCTCAGACCCTGTGGCTCTCTCTCTGTCCCAGTATCTCTCTCTTGGACCCTTTGTCTCTCTGGGTCCCTGTGTCTCTCTCACCCCTGTGTCTCTCTCGGTCCTGGTGTCTCTCTTGGTCCCTGTGTCTCTCCCGGTCCCTGTCTCTCTCTCTCTCTGTCCCCTGTGTCTCTCTCTCAGTCGCTGTGTCTCTCTCGGTCCCTGTGTCTCTCTCTCGGTCCCTGTGTCTCTCTCTCAGTCGCTGTGTCTCTCTCGGTCCCTGTGTCTCTCTCTCGGTCCCTGTGTCTCTCTCTGTCACTGTGTATCTCTCTCGGTCCCTTTGTATCTCTCTCGGTCCCTGTCTCTCTCTCGGTCCCTGTGTCTCTCTCTCGGTCCCTGTGTCTCTCTCGGTCCCTGTGTCTCTCACTCGGTCCCTGTGCCTCTCACTCGGTCCCTGTCTCTCTCTCGGTCCCTGTGTCTCTCTCGGTCCCTGTGTCTCTCACTCGGTCCCTGTGTCTCTCTCTCGGTCCCTGTGTCTCTCTCTCGGTCCCTGTGTCGCTCTCGGTCGCTGTGTCTCACTCGGTCCCTGTGTCTCTCTCGGTCCCTGTGTCTCTCTCTCGGTCCCTGTGTCGCTCTCGGTCGCTGTGTCTCTCTCGGTCCCTGTGTCTCTCTCTCTCTCGGTCAGTGTGTCTCTCTCTCGGTCCCTGTGTCTCTCTCTCGGTCCCTGTGTCTCTCTCTCGGTCCCTGTGTCTCTCTCGGTCGCTATGTATCACTCGGGCCCTGTGTCTCTCGCTCGATCCCTGTGTCTCTCTCGGTCTCTGTGTCTCCCTCTCACCCCTGTGTCTCTGTCGATCCCTGTGTCTCTCTCTCGGTCCCTGTGTCTCTCTCTCGGTCCCTGTGTCTCTCTCTCGGTCCCTGTGTCTCTCTCTCGGTCCCTGTGTCGCTCTCGGTCGCTGTGTCTCACTCGGTCCCTGTGTCTCTCTCGGTCCCTGTGTCTCTCTCTCGGTCCCTGTGTCGCTCTCGGTCGCTGTGTCTCACTCGGTCCCTGTGTCTCTCTCTGTCACTGTGTATCTCTCTCGGTCCCTTTGTATCTCTCTCGGTCCCTGTCTCTCTCTCGGTCCCTGTGTCTCTCTCTCGGTCCCTGTGTCTCTCTCGGTCCCTGTGTCTCTCACTCGGTCCCTGTGCCTCTCACTCGGTCCCTGTCTCTCTCTCGGTCCCTGTGTCTCTCTCGGTCCCTGTGTCTCTCACTCGGTCCCTGTGTCTCTCTCTCGGTCCCTGTGTCTCTCTCTCGGTCCCTGTGTCGCTCTCGGTCGCTGTGTCTCACTCGGTCCCTGTGTCTCTCTCGGTCTCTGTGTCTCCCTCTCACCCCTGTGTCTCTCTCGGTCCCTGTGTCTCTCTCTCTCTCGGTCAGTGTGTCTCTCTCTCGGTCCCTGTGTCTCTCTCGGTCGCTATGTATCACTCGGGCCCTGTGTCTCTCGCTCGATCCCTGTGTCTCTCTCGGTCTCTGTGTCTCCCTCTCACCCCTGTGTCTCTGTCGATCCCTGTGTCTCTCTCTCGGTCCCTGTGTCTCTCTCTCGGTCCCTGTGTCTCTCTCTCGGTCCCTGTGTCGCTCTCGGTCGCTGTGTCTCACTCGGTCCCTGTGTCTCTCTCGGTCTCTGTGTCTCCCTCTCACCCCTGTGTCTCTCTCGGTCCCTGTGTCGCTCTCAGTCGCTGTGTCTCACTCGGTCCATGTGTCTCTCTCGGTCTCTGTGTCTCCCTCTCACCCCTTTGTCTCTCTCGGTCCCTGTGTCTCTCTCTCTCGGTCCCTGTGTCTCTCTCTCGGTCCCTGTCTCTCTCTCTCGGTCCCTGTGTCTCACTCGGTCCCTGTGTCTCTCTCGTTCCTTGTGTCTCTCTCTCGGTCCCTGTGTCTCTCTCGGTCCCTGTGTCTCTCTCGGTCCCTGTTTCTCTCTCGGTCACTGTGTCTCTCTCGGTCCTTGTGTCTCTCAGTCGGTCCCTGTGTCTCTCCCGGTCCCTGTCTCTCTCTCTCTCGGTCCCTGTGTCTCTCTCTCAGTCGCTGTGTCTCTCTCGGTCCCTGTGTCTCTCTCTCGGTCCCTGTGTCTCTCTCTCAGTCGCTGTGTCTCTCTCGGTCCCTGTGTCTCTCTCTCGGTCCCTGTGTCTCTCTCTGTCACTGTGTATCTCTCTCGGTCCCTTTGTATCTCTCTCGGTCCCTGTCTCTCTCTCGGTCCCTGTGTCTCTCTCTCGGTCCCTGTGTCTCTCTCGGTCCCTGTGTCTCTCACTCGGTCCCTGTGCCTCTCACTCGGTCCCTGTCTCTCTCTCGGTCCCTGTGTCTCTCTCGGTCCCTGTGTCTCTCACTCGGTCCCTGTGTCTCTCTCTCGGTCCCTGTGTCTCTCTCTCGGTCCCTGTGTCGCTCTCGGTCGCTGTGTCTCACTCGGTCCCTGTGTCTCTCTCGGTCCCTGTGTCTCTCTCTCGGTCCCTGTGTCGCTCTCGGTCGCTGTGTCTCTCTCGGTCCCTGTGTCTCTCTCTCTCTCGGTCAGTGTGTCTCTCTCTCGGTCCCTGTATCTCTCTCTCGGTCCCTGTGTCTCTCTCTCGGTCCCTGTGTCTCTCTCGGTCGCTATGTATCACTCGGGCCCTGTGTCTCTCGCTCGATCCCTGTGTCTCTCTCGGTCTCTGTGTCTCCCTCTCACCCCTGTGTCTCTGTCGATCCCTGTGTCTCTCTCTCGGTCCCTGTGTCTCTCTCTCGGTCCCTGTGTCTCTCTCTCGGTCCCTGTGTCGCTCTCGGTCGCTGTGTCTCACTCGGTCCCTGTGTCTCTCTCGGTCTCTGTGTCTCCCTCTCACCCCTGTGTCTCTCTCGGTCCCTGTGTCGCTCTCAGTCGCTGTGTCTCACTCGGTCCATGTGTCTCTCTCGGTCTCTGTGTCTCCCTCTCACCCCTGTGTCTCTCTCGGTCCCTGTGTCTCTCTCTCTCGGTCCCTGTGTCTCTCTCTCGGTCCCTGTGTATCTCTCGGTCGCTATGTCTCACTCGGTCCCTATGTCTCTCTCGGTCCCGGTGTCTCTCTCGGTCCCTGTGTATCTCTCTCGGTCCCTGTCTCTCTCTCGGTCCCTGTGTCTCACTCGGTCCCTGTGTCTCTCTCGTTCCTTGTGTCTCTCTCTCTCGGTCCCTGTGTCTCTCTCGGTCCCTGTGTCTCTCTCGGTCCCTGTTTCTCTCTCGGTCACTGTGTCTCTCTCGGTCCTTGTGTCTCTCAGTCGGTCCCTGTGTCTCTCTCGGTCCCTGTATCTCACTCGGTCCCTGTGTCTCTCTCGGTCCTTGTGTCTCTCTCTCGGTCCCTGCGTCTCTCTCTGGGTCCCTATGTCTCACTCGGTCCCTGTGTCTCTCACTCGGTCCCTGTGTCTCTCTCTCGGTCCCTGTGTCTCTCTCTCGGTCCCTGTATCTCTCTATTGCTCACTGTGTCTTTCTCGGTCCCTGTGTCTCACTCGGTCCCTGTGTCTCTCCCGGTCCCTGTCTCTCTCTCTCTCAGACCCTGTGTCTTTCTCTCGGTCCCTGTGTCTCTCTGGGTCCCTGTGTCTCTCTCACCCCTGTGTCTCTTTCGGTCCTGGTGTCTCTCTCGGTCCCTGTGTCTCTCACTCGGTCCCTGTGTCTCTCTCGCTCAGTCCCTGTGTCTCTCTCTCAGTCGCTGTGTCTCTCTCGGTCACTGTCTCTCTCTCGGTCCCTGTGTCTCTCTCGGTCCCTGTGTCTCTCTCTAGGTCCTTGTGTCTCTCTCGGTCCCTGTGTCTCTCTCTGGGTCCCTGTGTCTCCCTCGGTCCCTGTGTCTCTCTCTCTGGGTCCCTGTCTCTCTCTCTCAGTCCCTGTGTCTCTCTCTCGGTCCCTGTGTCTCTCTCTGGGTCCCTGTGTCTCACTCGGTCCCTGTCACTCTCTCGGTCCCTGTGTCTCACTCGGTCCCTGTGTCTCTCTCTGTCCCTTTGTATCTCTCTCGGTCCCTGTGTCTCTCACTCGGTCCCTGTGTCTCACTCGGTCCCTGTGTCTCTCACTCGGTCCCTGTGTCTCTCTCTCGGTCCCTGTCTCTCTCTCTCTCGGTCCCTGTGTCTCTCTCTCAGTCGCTGTGTCTCTCTCGGTCCCTGTGTCTCTCTCTCGGTCCCTGTGTCTCTCTCTCAGTCGCTGTGTCTCTCTCGGTCCCTGTGTCTCCCTCTCGGTCCCTGTGTCTCTCTCTGTCCCTTTGTATCTCTCTCGGTCCCTGTGTCTCTCTCTCGGTCCCTGTGTCTCTCTCTCGGTCCCTGTGTCTCTCTCTTGCTCCCTGTGTCTTTCTCGGTCCCTGTGTCTCACTCGGTCCCTTTCTCTCTCCCGGACCCTGTCTCTCTCTCTCTCAGACCCTCTGGCTCTCTCTCTGTCCCAGTATCTCTCTCTTGGACCCTTTGTCTCTCTGGGTCCCTGTGTCTCTCTCACCCCTGTGTCTCTCTCGGTCCTGGTGTCTCTCTTGGTCCCTGTGTCTCTCCCGGTCCCTGTCTCTCTCTCTCTCGGTCCCTGTGTCTCTCTCTCAGTCGCTGTGTCTCTCTCGGTCCCTGTGTCTCTCTCTCGGTCCCTGTGTCTCTCTCTGTCACTGTGTATCTCTCTCGGTCCCTTTGTATCTCTCTCGGTCCCTGTCTCTCTCTCGGTCCCTGTGTCTCTCTCTCGGTCCCTGTGTCTCTCTCGGTCCCTGTGTCTCTCACTCGGTCCCTGTGCCTCTCACTCGGTCCCTGTCTCTCTCTCGGTCCCTGTGTCTCTCTCGGTCCCTGTGTCTCTCACTCGGTCCCTGTGTCTCTCTCTCGGTCCCTGTGTCTCTCTCTCGGTCCCTGTGTCGCTCTCGGTCGCTGTGTCTCACTCGGTCCCTGTGTCTCTCTCGGTCTCTGTGTCTCCCTCTCACCCCTGTGTCTCTCTCGGTCCCTGTGTCTCTCTCTCTCTCGGTCAGTGTGTCTCTCTCTCGGTCCCTGTGTCTCTCTCGGTCGCTATGTATCACTCGGGCCCTGTGTCTCTCGCTCGATCCCTGTGTCTCTCTCGGTCTCTGTGTCTCCCTCTCACCCCTGTGTCTCTGTCGATCCCTGTGTCTCTCTCTCGGTCCCTGTGTCTCTCTCTCGGTCCCTGTGTCTCTCTCTCGGTCCCTGTGTCGCTCTCGGTCGCTGTGTCTCACTCGGTCCCTGTGTCTCTCTCGGTCTCTGTGTCTCCCTCTCATCCCTGTGTCTCTCTCGGTCCCTGTGTCGCTCTCAGTCGCTGTGTCTCACTCGGTCCATGTGTCTCTCTCGGTCTCTGTGTCTCCCTCTCACCCCTTTGTCTCTCTCGGTCCCTGTGTCTCTCTCTCTCGGTCCCTGTGTCTCTCTCTCGGTCCCTGTCTCTCTCTCGGTCCCTGTGTCTCACTCGGTCCCTGTGTCTCTCTCGTTCCTTGTGTCTCTCTCTCGGTCCCTGTGTCTCTCTCGGTCCCTGTGTCTCTCTCGGTCCCTGTTTCTCTCTCGGTCACTGTGTCTCTCTCGGTCCTTGTGTCTCTCAGTCGGTCCCTGTGTCTCTCTCGGTCCCTGTATCTCACTCGGTCCCTGTGTCTCTCTCGGTCCTTGTGTCTCTCTCTCGGTCCCTGCGTCTCTCTCTGGGTCCCTATGTCTCACTCGGTCCCTGTGTCTCTCACTCGGTCCCTGTGTCTCTCTCTCGGTCCCTGTGTCTCTCTCTCGGTCCCTGTATCTCTCTATTGCTCACTGTGTCTTTCTCGGTCCCTGTGTCTCACTCGGTCCCTGTGTCTCTCCCGGTCCCTGTCTCTCTCTCTCTCAGACCCTGTGTCTTTCTCTCAGCCCCTGTGTCTCTCTGGGTCCCTGTGTCTCTCTCACCCCTGTGTCTCTCTCGGTCCTGGTGACTCTCTCGGTCCCTGTGTCTCACTCGGTCCCTGTGTCTCTCTCTCAGTCCCTGTGTCTCTCTCTCAGTCGCTGTGTCTCTCTCGGTCACTGTCTCTCTCTCGGTCCCTGTGTCTCTCTCGGTCCCTGTGTCTCTCTCTAGGTCCTTGTGTCTCTCTCGGTCCCTGTGTCTCTCTCTGGGTCCCTGTGTCTCTCTCTCGGTCCCTGTGTCTCACTCGGTCCCTGTGTCTTCTCTCTCGGTCCCTGTGCCTCTCTCGGTCCCTGTGTCTCACTCGGTCCCTGTGTCTCTCTCGGTCCTTGTGTCTCTCTCTCGGTCCCTGTGTCTCTCTCTGGGTCCCTATGTCTCACTCGGTCCCTGTGTCTCTCTCTCGGTCCCTGTCTCTCTCTCTTGGTCACTATGTTTCTCTCAGTCCCTGTGTCTCTCTCTCGGTCCCTGTGTCTCTCTCTCGGTCCCTGTCTCTCTCTCGGTCCCTGTGTCTCTCACTCGGTCCCTGTGTCTCTCACTCGGTCCCTGTGTCTCTCTCTCGGTCCCTGTGTCTCTCTCTCGGTCCCTGTATCTCTCTCTTGCTCACTGTGTCTTTCTCGGTCCCTGTGTCTCACTCGGTCCCTGTGTCTCTCCCTGTTCCTGTCTCTCTCTCTCTCAGACCCTGTGTCTCTCTCTCGGTCCCTGTGTCTCTCTGGGACCCTGTGTCTCTCTCACCCCTGTGCCTCTCTCGGTCCTGTTGTCTCTCTCAGTCCCTGTGTCTCTCACTCGGTCCCTGTGTCTCTCTCTCAGTCCCTGTGTCTCTCTCTCAGTCGCTGTGTCTCTCTCGGTCACTGTCTCTCTCTCGGTCCCTGTGTCTCTCTCGGTCCCTGTGTCTCTCTCGGTCCCTGTGTCTCTCTCTCTAGGTCCTTGTGTCTCTCTCGGTCCCTGTGTCTCTCTCTGGGTCCCTGTGTCTCCCTCGGTCCCTGTGTCTCTCTCTCTGGGTCCCTGTCTCTCTCTCTCAGTCCCTGTGTCTCTCTCTCGGTCCCTGTGTCTCTCTCTGGGTCCCTGTGTCTCACTCGGTCCCTGTCACTCTCTCGGTCCCTGTGTCTCACTCGGTCCCTGTGTCTCTCTCTCTGTCCCTGTCTCTCTCTCTCGGTCACTGTGTTTCTCTCAGTCCCTGTGTCTCTCTCTCGGTCCCTGTATCTCTCTCTGTCCCTTTGTATCTCTCTCGGTCCCTGTGTCTCTCTCTCGGTCCCTGTGTCTCTCACTCGGTCCCTGTGTCTCTCTCTCGGTCCCTGTGTCTCTCTCTTGCTCCCTGTGTCTTTCTCGGTCCCTGTGTCTCACTCGGTCCCTTTCTCTTTCCCGGACCCTGTCTCTCTCTCTCTCAGACCCTGTGGCTCTCTCTCTGTCCCAGTATCTCTCTCTTGGACCCTTTGTCTCTCTGGGTCCCTGTGTCTCTCTCACCCCTGTGTCTCTCTCGGTCCTGGTGTCTCTCTTGGTCCCTGTGTCTCTCCCGGTCCCTGTCTCTCTCTCTCTCGGTCCCTGTGTCTCTCTCTCAGTCGCTGTGTCTCTCTCGGTCCCTGTGTCTCTCTCTCGGTCCCTGTGTCTCTCTCTCAGTCGCTGTGTCTCTCTCGGTCCCTGTGTCTCTCTCTCGGTCCCTGTGTCTCTCTCTGTCACTGTGTATCTCTCTCGGTCCCTTTGTATCTCTCTCGGTCCCTGTCTCTCTCTCGGTCCCTGTGTCTCTCTCTCGGTCCCTGTGTCTCTCTCGGTCCCTGTGTCTCTCACTCGGTCCCTGTGCCTCTCACTCGGTCCCTGTCTCTCTCTCGGTCCCTGTGTCTCTCTCGGTCCCTGTGTCTCTCACTCGGTCCCTGTGTCTCTCTCTCGGTCCCTGTGTCTCTCTCTCGGTCCCTGTGTCGCTCTCGGTCGCTGTGTCTCACTCGGTCCCTGTGTCTCTCTCGGTCCCTGTGTCTCTCTCTCGGTCCCTGTGTCGCTCTCGGTCGCTGTGTCTCTCTCGGTCCCTGTGTCTCTCTCTCTCTCGGTCAGTGTGTCTCTCTCTCGGTCCCTGTGTCTCTCTCTCGGTCCCTGTGTCTCTCTCTCGGTCCCTGTGTCTCTCTCGGTCGCTATGTATCACTCGGGCCCTGTGTCTCTCGCTCGATCCCTGTGTCTCTCTCGGTCTCTGTGTCTCCCTCTCACCCCTGTGTCTCTGTCGATCCCTGTGTCTCTCTCTCGGTCCCTGTGTCTCTCTCTCGGTCCCTGTGTCTCTCTCTCGGTCCCTGTGTCTCTCTCTCGGTCCCTGTGTCGCTCTCGGTCGCTGTGTCTCACTCGGTCCCTGTGTCTCTCTCGGTCTCTGTGTCTCCCTCTCACCCCTGTGTCTCTCTCGGTCCCTGTGTCGCTCTCAGTCGCTGTGTCTCACTCGGTCCATGTGTCTCTCTCGGTCTCTGTGTCTCCCTCTCACCCCTGTGTCTCTCTCGGTCCCTGTGTCTCTCTCTCTCGGTCCCTGTGTCTCTCTCTCGGTCCCTGTGTATCTCTCGGTCGCTATGTCTCACTCGGTCCCTATGTCTCTCTCGGTCCCGGTGTCTCTCTCGGTCCCTGTGTATCTCTCTCGGTCCCTGTCTCTCTCTCGGTCCCTGTGTCTCACTCGGTCCCTGTGTCTCTCTCGTTCCTTGTGTCTCTCTCTCTCGGTCCCTGTGTCTCTCTCGGTCCCTGTGTCTCTCTCGGTCCCTGTTTCTCTCTCGGTCACTGTGTCTCTCTCGGTCCTTGTGTCTCTCAGTCGGTCCCTGTGTCTCTCTCGGTCCCTGTATCTCACTCGGTCCCTGTGTCTCTCTCGGTCCTTGTGTCTCTCAGTCGGTCCCTGTGTCTCTCTCGGTCCCTGTATCTCACTCGGTCCCTGTGTCTCTCTCGGTCCTTGTGTCTCTCTCTCGGTCCCTGTGTCTCTCTCGGTCCCTGTATCTCACTCGGTCCCTGTGTCTCTCTCGGTCCTTGTGTCTCTCTCTGGGTCCCTATGTCTCACTCGGTCCCTGTGTCTCTCACTCGGTCCCTGTGTCTCTCTCTCGGTCCCTGTGTCTCTCTCTCGGTCCCTGTATCTCTCTATTGCTCACTGTGTCTTTCTCGGTCCCTGTGTCTCACTCGGTCCCTGTGTCTCTCCCGGTCCCTGTCTCTCTCTCTCTCAGACCCTGTGTCTTTCTCTCGGTCCCTGTGTCTCTCTGGGTCCCTGTGTCTCTCTCACCCCTGTGTCTCTTTCGGTCCTGGTGTCTCTCTCGGTCCCTGTGTCTCTCACTCGGTCCCTGTGTCTCTCTCGCTCAGTCCCTGTGTCTCTCTCTCAGTCGCTGTGTCTCTCTCGGTCACTGTCTCTCTCTCGGTCCCTGTGTCTCTCTCGGTCCCTGTGTCTCTCTCTAGGTCCTTGTGTCTCTCTCGGTCCCTGTGTCTCTCTCTGGGTCCCTGTGTCTCCCTCGGTCCCTGTGTCTCTCTCTCTGGGTCCCTGTCTCTCTCTCTCAGTCCCTGTGTCTCTCTCTCGGTCCCTGTGTCTCTCTCTGGGTCCCTGTGTCTCACTCGGTCCCTGTCACTCTCTCGGTCCCTGTGTCTCACTCGGTCCCTGTGTCTCTCTCTGTCCCTTTGTATCTCTCTCGGTCCCTGTGTCTCTCACTCGGTCCCTGTGTCTCACTCGGTCCCTGTGTCTCTCACTCGGTCCCTGTGTCTCTCTCTCGGTCCCTGTCTCTCTCTCTCTCGGTCCCTGTGTCTCTCTCTCAGTCGCTGTGTCTCTCTCGGTCCCTGTGTCTCTCTCTCGGTCCCTGTGTCTCTCTCTCAGTCGCTGTGTCTCTCTCGGTCCCTGTGTCTCCCTCTCGGTCCCTGTGTCTCTCT
Source organism: Prionace glauca (assembly GCA_037974335.1). Classification (NCBI taxonomy): domain Eukaryota; kingdom Metazoa; phylum Chordata; class Chondrichthyes; order Carcharhiniformes; family Carcharhinidae; genus Prionace; species Prionace glauca. The sequence goes on from JBBMRE010000119.1 coordinate 185,645, forward strand.
CTGTCCCTTTGTATCTCTCTCGGTCCCTGTGTCTCTCTCTCGGTCCCTGTGTCTCTCTCTCGGTCCCTGTGTCTCTCTCTTGCTCCCTGTGTCTTTCTCGGTCCCTGTGTCTCACTCGGTCCCTTTCTCTCTCCCGGACCCTGTCTCTCTCTCTCTCAGACCCTCTGGCTCTCTCTCTGTCCCAGTATCTCTCTCTTGGACCCTTTGTCTCTCTGGGTCCCTGTGTCTCTCTCACCCCTGTGTCTCTCTCGGTCCTGGTGTCTCTCTTGGTCCCTCACGTGCTCACTGTGTTCTCTCTCTCTCGGTCCCTGTGTCCTCTCTCTCAGTCGCTGTGTCTCTCTCGGTCCCTGTGTCTCTCTCTCGGTCCCTGTGTCTCTCTCTCAGTCGCTGTGTCTCTCTCGGTCCCTGTGTCTCTCTCTCGGTCCCTGTGTCTCTCTCTGTCACTGTGTATCTCTCTCGGTCCCTTTGTATCTCTCTCGGTCCCTGTCTCTCTCTCGGTCCCTGTGTCTCTCTCTCGGTCCCTGTGTCTCTCTCGGTCCCTGTGTCTCTCACTCGGTCCCTGTGCCTCTCACTCGGTCCCTGTCTCTCTCTCGGTCCCTGTGTCTCTCTCGTCCCTGTGTCTCTCACTCGGTCCCTGTGTCTCTCTCTCGGTCCCTGTGTCTCTCTCTCGGTCCCTGTGTCGCTCTCGGTCGCTGTGTCTCACTCGGTCCCTGTGTCTCTCTCGGTCTCTGTGTCTCCCTCTCACCCCTGTGTCTCTCTCGTCCCTGTGTCTCTCTCTCTCTCGGTCAGTGTGTCTCTCTCTCGGTCCCTGTGTCTCTCTCGGTCGCTATGTATCACTCGGGCCCTGTGTCTCTCGCTCGATCCTGTGTCTCTCTCGGTCTCTGTGTCCCTCTCTCACCCCTGTGTCTCTGTCGATCCCTGTGTCTCTCTCTCGGTCCCTGTGTCTCTCTCTCGGTCCCTGTGTCTCTCTCTCGGTCCCTGTGTCGCTCTCGGTCGCTGTGTCTCACTCGGTCCTGTGACTCTCTCGGTCTCTGTGTCTCCCTCTCATCCTGTGTCTCTCTCGGTCCCTGTGTCGCTCTCAGTCGCTGTGTCTCACTCGGTCCATGTGTCTCTCTCGGTCTCTGTGTCTCCCTCTCACCCCTTTGTCTCTCTCGGTCCTGTGTCTCTCTCTCTCGGTCCCTGTGTCTCTCTCTCGGTCCCTGTCTCTCTCTCGGTCCCTGTGTCTCACTCGGTCCCTGTGTCTCTCTCGTTCCTTGTGTCTCTCTCCTCGGTCCCTGTGTCTCTCTCGGTCCCTGTGTCTCTCTCGGTCCCTGTTTCTCTCTCGGTCACTGTGTCTCTCTCGGTCCTTGTGTCTCTCAGTCGGTCCCTGTGTCTCTCTCGGTCCCTGTAATCTCACTCGGTCCCTGTGTCTCTCTCGGTCCTTGTGTCTCTCTCCTCGGTCCCTGCGTCTCTCTCTCTGGGTCCCTATGTCTCACTCGGTCCCTGTGTCTCTCACTCGGTCCCCTGTGTCCTCTCTCTCGGTCCCTGTGTCTCTCTCTCGGTCCCTGTATCTCTCTATTGCTCACTGTGTCCTTTCTCGGTCCCTGTGTCTCACTCGGTCCCTGTGTCTCTCCCGGTCCCTGTCTCTCTCTCTCTCAGACCCTGTGTCTTTCTCTCAGCCCCTGTGTCTCTCTGGGTCCCTGTGTCTCCTCTCACCCCTGTGTCTCTCTCGGTCCTGGTGTCTCTCTCTCGGTCCCTGTGTCTCACTCGGTCCCTGTGTCTCTCTCTCAGTCCCTGTGTCTCTCTCTCAGTCGCTGTGTCCTCTCTCGGTCCCTGTGTCTCTCTCTAGGTCCTTGTGTCTCTCTCGTCCCTGTCTCTCTCTGGGTCCCTGTGTCTCCCTCGGTCCCTGTGTCTTCTCTCTCGGTCCCTGTGCCTCTCTCGGTCCCTGTGTCTCACTCGGTCCCTGTGTCTCTCTCGGTCCTTGTGTCTCTCTCTCGGTCCCTGTCTCTCTCTCTTGGTCACTATGTTTCTCTCAGTCCCTGTGTCTCTCTCTCGGTCCCTGTGTCTCTCTCTCGGTCCCTGTCTCTCTCTCGGTCCCTGTGTCTCTCACTCGGTCCCTGTGTCTCTCACTCGGTCCCTGTGTCTCTCTCTCGGTCCCTGTGTCTCTCTCTCGGTCCTGTATCTCTCTCTTGCTCACTGTGTCTTTCTCGGTCCCTGTGTCTCACTCGGTCCCTGTGTCTCTCCCTGTTCCTGTCTCTCGTCTCTCTCAAGACCCTGTGTCTCTCTCTCGGTCCCTGTGTCTCTCTCGGTCCCTGTGTCTCTCTCTCGGTCCCTGTCTCTCTCTCTTGGTCACTATGTTTCTCTCAGTCCCTGTGTCTCTCTCTCGGTCCCTGTGTCTCTCTCTCGGTCCCTGTCTCTCTCTCGGTCCCTGTGTCTCTCACTCGGTCCCTGTGTCTCTCACTCGGTCCCTGTGTCTCTCTCTCGGTCCCTGTGTCTCTCTCTCGGTCCCTGTATCTCTCTCTTGCTCACTGTGTCTTTCTCGGTCCCTGTGTCTCACTCGGTCCCTGTGTCTCTCCCTGTTCCTGTCTCTCTCTCTCTCAGACCCTGTGTCTCTCTCTCGGTCCTGTGTCTCTCTGGGACCCTGTGTCTCTCTCACCCCCTGTGCCTCTCTCGGTCCTGTTGTCTCTCTCAGTCCCTGTGTCTCTCACTCGGTCCCTGTGTCTCTCTCTCAGTCCCTGTGTCTCTCTCTCAGTCCGCTGTGTCTCTCTCGGTCACTGTCTCTCTCTCGGTCCCTGTGTCTCTCTCGGTCCCTGTGTCTCTCTCGGTCCCTGTGTCTCTCTCTCTAGGTCTTGTGTCTCTCTCGGTCCCTGTGTCTCTCTCTGGGTCCCTGTGTCTCCCTCGGTCCCTGTGTCTCTCTCTCTGGGTCCCTGTCTCTCTCTCTCAGTCCCTGTGTCTCTCTCTCGGTCCCTGTGTCTCTCTCTGGGTCCCTGTGTCTCACTCGGTCCCTGTCACTCTCTCGTCCCTGTGTCTCACTCGGTCCCTGTGTCTCTCTCTCTGTCCCTGTCTCTCTCTCTCGGTCACTGTGTTTCTCTCAGTCCCTGTGTCTCTCTCTCTAGGTCCTTGTGTCTCTCCTCGGTCCCTGTGTCTCTCTCTGGGTCCCTGTGTCTCCCTCGGTCCCTGTGTCTCTCTCTCTGGGTCCCTGTCTCTCTCTCTCAGTCCCTGTGTCTCTCTCTCGGTCCCTGTGTCTCTCTCTGGGTCCCTGTGTCTCACTCGGTCCCTGTCACTCTCTCGGTCCCTGTATCTCACTCGGTCCCTGTGTCTCTCTCGGTCCTTGTGTCTCTCAGTCGGTCCCTGTGTCTCTCTCGGTCCCTGTATCTCACTCGGTCCCTGTGTCTCTCTCGGTCCTTGTGTCTCTCTCTCGGTCCCTGTGTCTCTCTCGGTCCCTGTATCTCACTCGGTCCCTGTGTCTCTCTCGGTCCTTGTGTCTCTCTCTGGGTCCCTATGTCTCACTCGGTCCCTGTGTCTCTCACTCGGTCCCTGTGTCTCTCTCTCGGTCCCTGTGTCTCTCTCTCGGTCCCTGTATCTCTCTATTGCTCACCTGTGTCTTTCTCGGTCCCTGTGTCTCACTCGGTCCCTGTGTCTCTCCCGGTCCCTGTCTCTCTCTCTCTCAGACCCTGTGTCTTTCTCTCGGTCCCTGTGTCTCTCTGGGTCCCTGTGTCCTCTCTCACCCCTGTGTCTCTTTCGGTCCTGGTGTCTCTCTCGGTCCCTGTGTCTCTCACTCGGTCCCCTGTGTCTCTCTCGCTCAGTCCCTGTGTCTCTCTCTCAGTCGCTGTGTCTCTCTCGGTCACTGTCTCTCTCTCGGTCCCTGTGTCTCTCTCTCGGTCCTGTGTCTCTCTCTAGGTCCTTGTGTCTCTCTCGGTCCCTGTGTCTCTCTCTGGGTCCCTGTGTCTCCCTCGGTCCCTGTGTCTCTCTCTCTGGGTCCCTGTCTCTCTCTCACGTCCCTGTGTCCCTCTCTCTCGGTCCCTGTGTCTCTCTCTGGGTCCCTGTGTCTCACTCGGTCCCTGTCACTCCTCTCGGTCCCTGTGTCTCACTCGGTCCCTGTGTCTCTCTCTGTCCCTTTGTATCTCTCTCGGTCCCTGTGTCTCTCACCTCGGTCCCTGTGTCTCACTCGGTCCCTGTGTCTCTCACTCGGTCCCTGTGTCTCTCTCTCGGTCCCTGTCTCTCTCTCTCTCGGTCCCTGTGTCTCTCTCTCAGTCGCTGTGTCTCTCTCGGTCCCTGTGTCTCTCTCTCGGTCCCTGTGTCTCTCTCTCAGTCGCTGTGTCTCTCTCGGTCCCCTGTGTCTCCCTCTCGGTCCCTGTGTCTCTCTCTGTCCCTTTGTATCTCTCTCGGTCCCTGTGTCTCTCTCTCGGTCCCTGTGTCTCTCTCTCGGTCCCTGTGTCTCTCTCTTGCTCCCTGTGTCTTTCTCGGTCCCTGTGTCTCACTCGGTCCCTTTCTCTCTCCCGGGACCCTGTCTCTCTCTCTCTCAGACCCTCTGGCTCTCTCTCTGTCCCCAGTATCTCTCTCTTGGACCCTTTGTCTCTCTGGGTCCCTGTGTCTCTCTCACCCCTGTGCTCTCTCTCGGTCCTGGTGTCTCTCTTGGTCCCTGTGTCTCTCCGGTCCCTGTCTCTCTCTCTCTCGGTCCCTGTGTCTCTCTCTCAGTCGCTGTGTCTCTCTCGGTCCCTGTGTCTCTCTCTCGGTCCCTGTGTCTCTCTCTCAGTCGCTGTGTCTCTCTCGGTCCCTGTGTCCTCTCTCTCGGTCCCCTGTGTCTCTCTCTGTCACTGTGTATCTCTCTCGGTCCCCTTGTATCTCTCTCGGTCCCTGTCTCTCTCTCGGTCCTGTGTCTCTCTCTCGGTCCCTGTGTCTCTCTCGGTCCCTGTGTCCTCTCACTCGGTCCCTGTGCCTCTCACTCGGTCCCTGTCTCTCTCTCGGTCCCTGTGTCTCTCTCGGTCCTGTGTCTCTCACTCGGTCCCTGTGTCTCTCTCTCGGTCCCTGTGTCTCTCTCTCGGTCCCTGTGTCGCTCTCGGTCGCTGTGTCTCACTCGGTCCCTGTGTCTCTCTCGGTCTCTGTGTCTCCCTCTCACCCCTGTGTCTCTCTCGGTCCCTGTGTCTCTCTCTCTCTCGGTCAGTGTGTCTCTCTCTCGTCCCTGTGTCTCTCTCGGTCGCTATGTATCACTCGGGCCCTGTGTCTCTCGCTCGATCCCTGTGTCTCTCTCGGTCTCTGTGTCTCCCTCTCACCCCTGTGTCTCTGTCGATCCCTGTGTCTCTCTCTCGTCCCTGTGTCTCTCTCTCGGTCCCTGTGTCTCTCTCTCGGTCCCTGTGTCGCTCTCGGTCGCTGTGTCTCACTCGGTCCCTGTGTCTCTCTCGGTCTCTGTGTCTCCCTCTCATCCTGTGTCTCTCTCGGGTCCCTGTGTCGCTCTCAGTCGCTGTGTCTCACTCGGTCATGTGTCTCTCTCGGTCTCTGTGTCTCCCCTCTCACCCCCTTTGTCTCTCTCGGTCCCTGTGTCTCTCTCTCTCGGTCCCTGTGTCTCTCTCTCGGTCCCTGTCTCTCTCTCGGTCCCTGTGTCTCACTCGGTCCCTGTGTCTCTCTCGTTCCTTGTGTCTCTCTCTCGGTCCCTGTGTCTCTCTCGGTCCTGTGTCTCTCTCGGTCCCTGTTTCTCTCTCGGTCACTGTGTCTCTCGGTCCTTGTGTCTCTCAGTCGGTCCCTGTGTCTCTCTCGCGTCCCTGTATCTCACTCGGTCCCCTGTGTCTCTCTCGGTCCTTGTGTCTCTCTCTCGGTCCCTGCGTCTCTCTCTGGGTCCCTATGTCCTCACTCGGTCCCCTGTGTCTCTCACTCGGTCCCTGTGTCTCTCTCTCTCGGTCCCTGTGTCTCTCTCTCGGTCCCTGTATCTCTCTATTGCTCACTGTGTCTTTCTCGGTCCCTGTGTCTCACTCGGTCCCTGTGTCCCTCTCCCGGTCCCTGTCTCTCTCTCTCTCAGACCCTGTGTCTTTCTCTCAGCCCCTGTGTCTCTCTGGGTCCCTGTGTCTCTCTCACCCCTGTGTCCTCTCTCGGTCCCTGGTGTCTCTCTCGGTCCCTGTGTCTCACTCGGTCCCCTGTGTCTCTCTCTCAGTCCCTGTGTCTCTCTCTCAGTCGCTGTGTTTCTCTCGGTCCCTGTGTCTCTCTCTAGGTCCTTGTGTCTCTCTCGGTCCCTGTGTCTCTCTCTGGGTCCTGTGTCTCCCTCGGTCCCTGTGTCTTCTCTCTCGGTCCCTGTGCCTCTCTCGGTCCCTGTGTCTCACTCGGTCCCTGTGTCTCTCTCGGTCCTTGTGTCTCTCTCTCGGTCCCTGTCTCTCTCTCTTGGTCACTATGTTTCTCTCAGTCCCTGTGTCTCTCTCTCGGTCCCTGTGTCTCTCTCTCGTCCCTGTCTCTCTCTCGGTCCTGTCTCTCACATCGGTCCCTGTGTCTCTCACTCGGTCCCTGTGTCTCTCTCTCGGTCCCTGTGTCTCTCTCTCGGTCCCTGTATCTCTCTCTTGCTCACTGTGTCTTTCTCGGTCCCTGTGTCTCACACTCGGTCCCTGTGTCTCTCCCTGTTCTGTCTCTCTCTCTCTCAGACCCTGTGTCTCTCTCTCGGTTCCCTGTGTCTCTCTCGGTCCCTGTGTCTCTCTCTCGGTCCCTGTCTCTCTCTCTTGGTCACTATGTTTCTCTCAGTCCCCTGTGTCTCTCTCTCGGTCCCTGTGTCTCTCTCTCGGTCCCTGTCTCTCTCTCGGTCCCTTGTGTCTCTCACTCGGTCCCTGTGTCTCTCACTCGGTCCCTGTGTCTCTCTCTCGGTCCCTGTGTCTCTCTCTCGGTCCCTGTATCCTCTCTCTTGCTCACTGTGTCTTTCTCGGTCCCTGTGTCTCACTCGGTCCCTGTGTCCTCTCCCTGTTTCCTGTCTCTCTCTCTCTCAGACCCTGTGTCTCTCTCTCGGTCCCTGTGTCTCTCTGGGACCCTGTGTCTCTCTCTCCACCCTGTGCCTCTCTCGGTCCTGTTGTCTCTCTCAGTCCCTGTGTCTCTCACTCGGTCCCTGTGTCTCTCTCTCAGTCCCTGTGTCTCTCTCTCAGTCGCTGTGTCTCTCTCGGTCACTGTCTCTCTCTCGGGTCCCTGTGTCTCTCTCGGTCCCTGTGTCTCTCTCGGTCCCTGTGTCTCTCTCTCTAGGTCCTTGTGTCTCTCTCGGTCCCTGTGTCTCTCTCTGGGTCCCTGTGTCTCCCTCGGGTCCCTGTGTCTCTCTCTCTGGGTCCCTGTCTCTCTCTCTCAGTCCCTGTGTCTCTCTCTCGGTCCCTGTGTCTCTCTCTGGGTCCCTGTGTCTCACTCGGTCCCTGTCACTCTCTCGGTCCCCTGTGTCTCACTCGGTCCCTGTGTCTCTCTCTCTGTCCCTGTCTCTCTCTCTCGGTCACTGTGTTTCTCTCAGTCCCTGTGTCTCTCTCTCGGTCCCTGTATCTCTCTCTGTCCCTTTGTATCTCTCTCGGTCCCTGTGTCTCTCTCTCGGTCCCTGTGTCTCTCACTCGGTCCCTGTGTCTCTCTCTCGGTTCACGTCCTCACTGTGTGCTCCCTGTGTCTTTCTCGGTCCCTGTGTCTCACTCGGTCCCTTTCTCTTTCCCGGACCCTGTCTCTCTCTCTCTCAGACCCTGTGGCTCTCTCTCTGTCCCAGTATCTCTCTCTTGGACCCTTTGTCTCTCTGGGTCCCTGTGTCTCTCTCACCCCTGTGTCTCTCTCGGTCCTGGTGTCTCTCTTGGTCCCTGTGTCTCTCCCGGTCCCTGTCTCTCTCTCTCTCGGTCCCTGTGTCTCTCTCTCAGTCGCTGTGTCTCTCTCGGTCCCTGTGTCTCTCTCTCGGTCCCTGTGTCTCTCTCTCAGTCGCTGTGTCTCTCTCGGTCCCTGTGTCTCTCTCTCGGTCCCTGTGTCTCTCTCTGTCACTGTGTATCTCTCTCGGTCCCTTTGTATCTCTCTCGGTCCCTGTCTCTCTCTCGGTCCCTGTGTCTCTCTCTCGGTCCCTGTGTCTCTCTCGGTCCCTGTGTCTCTCACTCGGTCCCTGTGCCTCTCACTCGGTCCCTGTCTCTCTCTCGGTCCCTGTGTCTCTCTCGGTCCCTGTGTCTCTCACTCGGTCCCTGTGTCTCTCTCTCGGTCCCTGTGTCTCTCTCTCGGTCCCTGTGTCGCTCTCGGTCGCTGTGTCTCACTCGGTCCCTGTGTCTCTCTCGGTCCCTGTGTCTCTCTCTCGGTCCCTGTGTCGCTCTCGGTCGCTGTGTCTCTCTCGGTCCCTGTGTCTCTCTCTCTCTCGGTCAGTGTGTCTCTCTCTCGGTCCCTGTGTCTCTCTCTCGGTCCCTGTGTCTCTCTCTCGGTCCCTGTGTCTCTCTCGGTCGCTATGTATCACTCGGGCCCTGTGTCTCTCGCTCGATCCCTGTGTCTCTCTCGGTCTCTGTGTCTCCCTCTCACCCCTGTGTCTCTGTCGATCCCTGTGTCTCTCTCTCGGTCCCTGTGTCTCTCTCTCGGTCCCTGTGTCTCTCTCTCGGTCCCTGTGTCTCTCTCTCGGTCCCTGTGTCGCTCTCGGTCGCTGTGTCTCACTCGGTCCCTGTGTCTCTCTCGGTCTCTGTGTCTCCCTCTCACCCCCTGTGTCTCTCTCGGTCCCTGTGTCGCTCTCAGTCGCTGTGTCTCACTCGGTCCATGTGTCTCTCTCGGTCTCTGTGTCTCCCTCTCACCCCTGTGTCTCTCTCGGTCCCTGTGTCTCTCTCTCTCGGTCCCTGTGTCACTCTCTCGGTCCCTGTGTATCTCTCGGTCGCTATGTCTCACTCGGTCCCTATGTCTCTCTCGGTCCCGGTGTCTCTCTCGGTCCCTGTGTATCTCTCTCGGTCCCTGTCTCTCTCTCGGTCCCTGTGTCTCACTCGGTCCCTGTGTCTCTCTCGTTCCTTGTGTCTCTCTCTCTCGGTCCCTGTGTCTCTCTCGGTCCCTGTGTCTCTCTCGGTCCCTGTTTCTCTCTCGGTCACTGTGTCTCTCTCGGTCCTTGTGTCTCTCAGTCGGTCCCTGTGTCTCTCTCGGTCCCTGTATCTCACTCGGTCCCTGTGTCTCTCTCGGTCCTTGTGTCTCTCTCTCGGTCCCTGCGTCTCTCTCTGGGTCCCTATGTCTCACTCGGTCCCTGTGTCTCTCACTCGGTCCCTGTGTCTCTCTCTCGGTCCCTGTGTCTCTCTCTCGGTCCCTGTATCTCTCTATTGCTCACTGTGTCTTTCTCGGTCCCTGTGTCTCACTCGGTCCCTGTGTCTCTCCCGGTCCCTGTCTCTCTCTCTCTCTCAGACCCTGTGTCTTTCTCTCGGTCCCTGTGTCTCTCTGGGTCCCTGTGTCTCTCTCACCCCTGTGTCTCTTTCGGTCCTGGTGTCTCTCTCGGTCCCTGTGTCTCTCACTCGGTCCCTGTGTCTCTCTCGCTCAGTCCCTGTGTCTCTCTCTCAGTCGCTGTGTCTCTCTCGGTCACTGTCTCTCTCTCGGTCCCTGTGTCTCTCTCGGTCCCTGTGTCTCTCTCTGGGTCCCTGTGTCTCCCTCGGTCCCTGTGTCTCTCTCTCTGGGTCCCTGTCTCTCTCTCTCAGTCCCTGTGTCTCTCTCTCGGTCCCTGTGTCTCTCTCTGGGTCCCTGTGTCTCACTCGGTCCCTGTCACTCTCTCGGTCCCTGTGTCTCACTCGGTCCCTGTGTCTCTCTCTGTCCCTTTGTATCTCTCTCGGTCCCTGTGTCTCTCACTCGGTCCCTGTGTCTCACTCGGTCCCTGTGTCTCTCACTCGGTCCCTGTGTCTCTCTCTCGGTCCCTGTCTCTCTCTCTCTCGGTCCCTGTGTCTCTCTCTCAGTCGCTGTGTCTCTCTCGGTCCCTGTGTCTCTCTCTCGGTCCCTGTGTCTCTCTCTCAGTCGCTGTGTCTCTCTCGGTCCCTGTGTCTCCCTCTCGGTCCCTGTGTCTCTCTCTGTCCCTTTGTATCTCTCTCGGTCCCTGTGTCTCTCTCTCGGTCCCTGTGTCTCTCTCTCGGTCCCTGTGTCTCTCTCTTGCTCCCTGTGTCTTTCTCGGTCCCTGTGTCTCACTCGGTCCCTTTCTCTCTCCCGGACCCTGTCTCTCTCTCTCTCAGACCCTCTGGCTCTCTCTCTGTCCCAGTATCTCTCTCTTGGACCCTTTGTCTCTCTGGGTCCCTGTGTCTCTCTCACCCCTGTGTCTCTCTCGGTCCTGGTGTCTCTCTTGGTCCCTGTGTCTCTCCCGGTCCCTGTCTCTCTCTCTCTCGGTCCCTGTGTCTCTCTCTCAGTCGCTGTGTCTCTCTCGGTCCCTGTGTCTCTCTCTCGGTCCCTGTGTCTCTCTCTCAGTCGCTGTGTCTCTCTCGGTCCCTGTGTCTCTCTCTCGGTCCCTGTGTCTCTCTCTGTCACTGTGTATCTCTCTCGGTCCCTTTGTATCTCTCTCGGTCCCTGTCTCTCTCTCGGTCCCTGTGTCTCTCTCTCGGTCCCTGTGTCTCTCTCGGTCCCTGTGTCTCTCACTCGGTCCCTGTGCCTCTCACTCGGTCCCTGTCTCTCTCTCGGTCCCTGTGTCTCTCTCGGTCCCTGTGTCTCTCACTCGGTCCCTGTGTCTCTCTCTCGGTCCCTGTGTCTCTCTCTCGGTCCCTGTGTCGCTCTCGGTCGCTGTGTCTCACTCGGTCCCTGTGTCTCTCTCGGTCTCTGTGTCTCCCTCTCACCCCTGTGTCTCTCTCGGTCCCTGTGTCTCTCTCTCTCTCGGTCAGTGTGTCTCTCTCTCGGTCCCTGTGTCTCTCTCGGTCGCTATGTATCACTCGGGCCCTGTGTCTCTCGCTCGATCCCTGTGTCTCTCTCGGTCTCTGTGTCTCCCTCTCACCCCTGTGTCTCTGTCGATCCCTGTGTCTCTCTCTCGGTCCCTGTGTCTCTCTCTCGGTCCCTGTGTCTCTCTCTCGGTCCCTGTGTCGCTCTTGGTCGCTGTGTCTCACTCGGTCCCTGTGTCTCTCTCGGTCTCTGTGTCTCCCTCTCACCCCTGTGTCTCTCTCGGTCCCTGTGTCGCTCTCAGTCGCTGTGTCTCACTCGGTCCATGTGTCTCTCTCGGTCTCTGTGTCTCCCTCTCACCCCTTTGTCTCTCTCGGTCCCTGTGTCTCTCTCTCTCGGTCCCTGTGTCTCTCTCTCGGTCCCTGTCTCTCTCTCGGTCCCTGTGTCTCACTCGGTCCCTGTGTCTCTCTCGTTCCTTGTGTCTCTCTCTCGGTCCCTGTGTCTCTCTCGGTCCCTGTGTCTCTCTCGGTCCCTGTTTCTCTCTCGGTCACTGTGTCTCTCTCGGTCCTTGTGTCTCTCAGTCGGTCCCTGTGTCTCTCCCGGTCCCTGTCTCTCTCTCTCTCGGTCCCTGTGTCTCTCTCTCAGTCGCTGTGTCTCTCTCGGTCCCTGTGTCTCTCTCTCGGTCCCTGTGTCTCTCTCTCGGTCCCTGTGTCTCTCTCTGTCACTGTGTATCTCTCTCGGTCCCTTTGTATCTCTCTCGGTCCCTGTCTCTCTCTCGGTCCCTGTGTCTCTCTCTCGGTCCCTGTGTCTCTCTCGGTCCCTGTGTCTCTCACTCGGTCCCTGTGCCTCTCACTCGGTCCCTGTCTCTCTCTCGGTCCCTGTGTCTCTCTCGGTCCCTGTGTCTCTCACTCGGTCCCTGTGTCTCTCTCTCGGTCCCTGTGTCTCTCTCTCGGTCCCTGTGTCGCTCTCGGTCGCTGTGTCTCACTCGGTCCCTGTGTCTCTCTCGGTCCCTGTGTCTCTCTCTCGGTCCCTGTGTCGCTCTCGGTCGCTGTGTCTCTCTCGGTCCCTGTGTCTCTCTCTCTCTCGGTCAGTGTGTCTCTCTCTCGGTCCCTGTGTCTCTCTCTCGGTCCCTGTGTCTCTCTCTCGGTCCCTGTGTCTCTCTCGGTCGCTATGTATCACTCGGGCCCTGTGTCTCTCGCTCGATCCCTGTGTCTCTCTCGGTCTCTGTGTCTCCCTCTCACCCCTGTGTCTCTGTCGATCCCTGTGTCTCTCTCTCGGTCCCTGTGTCTCTCTCTCGGTCCCTGTGTCTCTCTCTCGGTCCCTGTGTCTCTCTCTCGGTCCCTGTGTCGCTCTCGTCGCTGTGTCTCACTCGGTCCCTGTGTCTCTCTCGGTCTCTGTGTCTCCCTCTCACCCCTGTGTCTCTCTCGGTCCCTGTGTCGCTCTCAGTCGCTGTGTCTCACTCGGTCCATGTGTCTCTCTCGGTCTCTGTGTCTCCCTCTCACCCCTGTGTCTCTCTCGGTCCCTGTGTCTCTCTCTCTCGGTCCCTGTGTCTCTCTCTCGGTCCCTGTGTATCTCTCGGTCGCTATGTCTCACTCGGTCCCTATGTCTCTCTCGGTCCCGGTGTCTCTCTCGGTCCCTGTGTATCTCTCTCGGTCCCTGTCTCTCTCTCGGTCCCTGTGTCTCACTCGGTCCCTGTGTCTCTCTCGTTCCTTGTGTCTCTCTCTCTCGGTCCCTGTGTCTCTCTCGGTCCCTGTGTCTCTCTCGGTCCCTGTTTCTCTCTCGGTCACTGTGTCTCTCTCGGTCCTTGTGTCTCTCAGTCGGTCCCTGTGTCTCTCTCGGTCCCTGTATCTCACTCGGTCCCCTGTGTCTCTCTCGGTCCTTGTGTCTCTCTCTCGGTCCCTGCGTCTCTCTCTGGGTCCCTATGTCTCACTCGGTCCCTGTGTCTCTCACTCGGTCCCTGTGTCTCTCTCTCGGTCCCTGTGTCTCTCTCTCGGTCCCTGTATCTCTCTATTGCTCACTGTGTCTTTCTCGGTCCCTGTGTCTCACTCGGTCCCTGTGTCTCTCCCGGTCCCTGTCTCTCTCTCTCTCAGACCCTGTGTCTTTCTCTCGGTCCCTGTGTCTCTCTGGGTCCCTGTGTCTCTCTCACCCCTGTGTCTCTTTCGGTCCTGGTGTCTCTCTCGGTCCCTGTGTCTCTCACTCGGTCCCTGTGTCTCTCTCGCTCAGTCCCTGTGTCTCTCTCTCAGTCGCTGTGTCTCTCTCGGTCACTGTCTCTCTCTCGGTCCCTGTGTCTCTCTCGGTCCCTGTGTCTCTCTCTAGGTCCTTGTGTCTCTCTCGGTCCCTGTGTCTCTCTCTGGGTCCCCTGTGTCTCCCTCGGTCCCTGTGTCTCTCTCTCTGGGTCCCTGTCTCTCTCTCTCAGTCCCTGTGTCTCTCTCTCGGTCCCTGTGTCTCTCTCTGGGTCCCTGTGTCTCACTCGGTCCCTGTCACTCTCTCGGTCCCTGTGTCTCACTCGGTCCCTGTGTCTCTCTCTGTCCCTTTGTATCTCTCTCGGTGCCTGTGTCTCTCACTCGGTCCCTGTGTCTCACTCGGTCCCTGTGTCTCTCACTCGGTCCCTGTGTCTCTCTCTCGGTCCCTGTCTCTCTCTCTCTCGGTCCCTGTGTCTCTCTCTCAGTCGCTGTGTCTCTCTCGGTCCCTGTGTCTCTCTCTCGGTCCCTGTGTCTCTCTCTCAGTCGCTGTGTCTCTCTCGGTCCCTGTGTCTCCCTCTCGGTCCCTGTGTCTCTCTCTGTCCCTTTGTATCTCTCTCGGTCCCTGTGTCTCTCTCTCGGTCCCTGTGTCTCTCTCTCGGTCCCTGTGTCTCTCTCTTGCTCCCTGTGTCTTTCTCGGTCCCTGTGTCTCACTCGGTCCCTTTCTCTCTCCCGGACCCTGTCTCTCTCTCTCTCAGACCCTCTGGCTCTCTCTCTGTCCAGTATCTCTCTCTTGGACCCTTTGTCTCTCTGGGTCCCTGTGTCTCTCTCACCCCTGTGTCTCTCTCGGTCCTGGTGTCTCTCTTGGTCCCTGTGTCTCTCCCGGTCCCTGTCTCTCTCTCTCTCGGTCCCTGTGTCTCTCTCTCAGTCGCTGTGTCTCTCTCGGTCCCTGTGTCTCTCTCTCGGTCCCTGTGTCTCTCTCTCAGTCGCTGTGTCTCTCTCGGTCCCTGTGTCTCTCTCTCGGTCCCTGTGTCTCTCTCTGTCACTGTGTATCTCTCTCGGTCCCTTTGTATCTCTCTCGGTCCCTGTCTCTCTCTCGGTCCCTGTGTCTCTCTCTCGGTCCCTGTGTCTCTCTCGGTCCCTGTGTCTCTCACTCGGTCCCTGTGCCTCTCACTCGGTCCCTGTCTCTCTCTCGGTCCCTGTGTCTCTCTCGGTCCCTGTGTCTCTCACTCGGTCCCTGTGTCTCTCTCTCGGTCCCTGTGTCTCTCTCTCGGTCCCTGTGTCGCTCTCGGTCGCTGTGTCTCACTCGGTCCCTGTGTCTCTCTCGGTCTCTGTGTCTCCCTCTCACCCCTGTGTCTCTCTCGGTCCCTGTGTCTCTCTCTCTCTCGGTCAGTGTGTCTCTCTCTCGGTCCCTGTGTCTCTCTCGGTCGCTATGTATCACTCGGGCCCTGTGTCTCTCGCTCGATCCCTGTGTCTCTCTCGGTCTCTGTGTCTCCCTCTCACCCCTGTGTCTCTGTCGATCCCAGTGTCTCTCTCTCGGTCCCTGTGTCTCTCTCTCGGTCCCTGTGTCTCTCTCTCGGTCCCTGTGTCGCTCTCGGTCGCTGTGTCTCACTCGGTCCCTGTGTCTCTCTCGGTCTCTGTGTCTCCCTCTCATCCCTGTGTCTCTCTCGGTCCCTGTGTCGCTCTCAGTCGCTGTGTCTCACTCGGTCCATGTGTCTCTCTCGGTCTCTGTGTCTCCCTCTCACCCCTTTGTCTCTCTCGGTCCCTGTGTCTCTCTCTCTCGGTCCCTGTGTCTCTCTCTCGGTCCCTGTCTCTCTCTCGGTCCCTGTGTCTCACTCGGTCCCTGTGTCTCTCTCGTTCCTTGTGTCTCTCTCTCGGTCCCTGTGTCTCTCTCGGTCCCTGTGTCTCTCTCGGTCCCTGTTTCTCTCTCGGTCACTGTGTCTCTCTCGGTCCTTGTGTCTCTCAGTCGGTCCCTGTGTCTCTCTCGGTCCCTGTATCTCACTCGGTCCCTGTGTCTCTCTCGGTCCTTGTGTCTCTCTCTCGGTCCCTGCGTCTCTCTCTGGGTCCCTATGTCTCACTCGGTCCCTGTGTCTCTCACTCGGTCCCTGTGTCTCTCTCTCGGTCCCTGTGTCTCTCTCTCGGTCCCTGTATCTCTCTATTGCTCACTGTGTCTTTCTCGGTCCCTGTGTCTCACTCGGTCCCTGTGTCTCTCCCGGTCCCTGTCTCTCTCTCTCTCAGACCCTGTGTCTTTCTCTCAGCCCCTGTGTCTCTCTGGGTCCCTGTGTCTCTCTCACCCCTGTGTCTCTCTCGGTCCTGGTGTCTCTCTCGGTCCCTGTGTCTCACTCGGTCCCTGTGTCTCTCTCTCAGTCCCTGTGTCTCTCTCTCAGTCGCTGTGTCTCTCTCGGTCACTGTCTCTCTCTCGGTCCCTGTGTCTCTCTCGGTCCCTGTGTCTCTCTCTAGGTCCTTGTGTCTCTCTCGGTCCCTGTGTCTCTCTCTGGGTCCCTGTGTCTCCCTCGGTCCCTGTGTCTTCTCTCTCGGTCCCTGTGTCTCTCTCGGTCCCTGTGTCTCTCTCTAGGTCCTTGTGTCTCTCTCAGTCCCTGTGTCTCTCTCTGGGTCCCTGTGTCTCACTCGGTCCCTGTCACTCTCTCGGTCCCTGTGTCTCACTCGGTCCCTGTGTCTCTCTCTGTCCCTTTGTATCTCTCTCGGTCCCTGTGTCTCTCACTCGGTCCCTGTGTCTCACTCGGTCCCTGTGTCTCTCACTCGGTCCCTGTGTCTCTCTCTCGGTCCCTGTCTCTCTCTCTCGGTCCCTGTGTCTCTCTCTCAGTCGCTGTGTCTCTCTCGGTCCCTGTGTCTCTCTCTCGGTCCCTGTGTCTCTCTCTGTCACTGTGTATCTCTCTCGGTCCCTTTGTATCTCTCTCGGTCCCTGTCTCTCTCTCGGTCCCTGTGTCTCTCTCTCGGTCCCTGTGTCTCTCTCGGTCCCTGTGTCTCTCACTCGGTCCCTGTGCCTCTCACTCGGTCCCTGTCTCTCTCTTGGTCCCTGTGTCTCTCTCGGTCCCTGTGTCTCTCACTCGGTCCCTGTGTCTCTCTCTCTCGGTCCCTGTGTCTCTCTCTCGGTCCCTGTGTCTCTCTCTCTGGGTCCCTGTCTCTCTGTCTCAGTCCCTGTGTCTCTCTCGGTCCCTGTGTTCACGTGCTCACTGTGTGTCTCTCTCGGTCCCTGTGTCTCTCTTGGCCCCTGTGTCTCACTCGGTCCCTGTCACTCTCTCGGTCCCTGTGTCTCACTCGGTCCCTGTGTCTCTCTCTCTGTCCCTGTCTCTCTCTCGCGGTCACTGTGTTTCTCTCAGTCCCTGTGTCTCTCTCTCGGTCCCTGTATCTCTCTATTTCCCTGTGTATCTCTCTCGGTCCCTGTGTCTCTCTCTCGGTCCCTGTCTCTCTCTCGGTCCCTGTGTCTCTCACTCGGTCCCTGTGTCTCTCACTCAGTCCCTGTGTCTCTCTCTCGGTCCCTGTGTCTCTCTCTCGGTCCCTGTGTCTTTCTCTCAGTCGCTGTGCCTCTCTCGGTCCCTGTGTCTCTCTCTCGGTCCCTGTGTCTCTCTCTCGGTCCCTGTGTCTCTCTCTCAGTCCCTGTGTCTCTCTCTCAGTCGCTGTGTCTCTCTCGGTCACTGTCTCTCTCTCGGTCACTGTGTCTCTCTCGGTCCCTGTGTCTCTCTCTAGGTCCTTGTGTCTCTCTCGGTCCCTGTGTCTCTCTCTGGGTCCCTGTGTCTCCCTCGGTCCCTGTGTCTCTCTCTCTGGGTCCCTGTCTCTCTGTCTCAGTCCCTGTGTCTCTCTCTCGGTCCCTGTGTCTCTCTCTGGGTCCCTGTGTCTCACTCGGTCCCTGTCACTCTCTCGGTCCCTGTGTCTCACTCGGTCCCTGTGTCTCTCTCTCTGTCCCTGTCTCTCTCTCTCGGTCACTGTGTTTCTCTCGGTCCCTGTGTCTCTCTCTCGATCCCTGTATCTCTCTCTGTCCCTGTATATCTCACTCGGTCCCTGTGTCTCTCTCTCGGTCCCTGTCTCTCTCTCGGTCCCTGTGTCTCTCACTCGGTCCCTGTGTCTCTCACTCGGTCCCTGTGTCTCTCTCTTGCTCCCTGTATCTTTCTCGGTCCCTGTGTCTCACTCGGTCCCTTTGTCTCTCCCGGACCATGTCTCTCTCTCTCTCAGACCCTGTGTCTGTCTCTCTGTCCCAGTATCTCTCTCTCGGACCCTTTGTCTCTCTGGGTCCCTGTGTCTCTCTCAGTCCCTGTGTCTCTCTCGGTCCCTGTGTCTCTCTCTCGGTCCCTGTGCCTCTCTCTAACACCCTGTGTCTCTCTCTTGGTCCCTGTGTGTCTCTCTCTCGGTCCCTGAGACTCGCTCAGTCCCTGTGTCTCTCACTCTGTCCCTGTGTCTCTCTCTCGGTCGCTGTGTCTCTCTCGGTCCCTGTGTCTCTCTCTCGGTGCCTGTGTCTCTCTCGGTCGCTGTGTCTCACTCGGTCCCTGTGTCTCTCTCGGTCCCTGTGTCTCCCTCTCACCCCTGTCTCTCTCGGTCCCTCTGTCTCACTCGGTCCCTGTGACTCTCTCGGTCCCGGTGTCTCTCTCGGTCCCTGTGTCTCTCCCTCGGTCCCTGTGTCTCTCTCTCGGTCCCTGTGTCTCTCTCTCGGTCCCTGTCTCTCTCTCTTGGTCACTGTGTTTCTCTCGGTCCCTGTGTCTCTCTCTGGGTCGCTGTGTCTCACTCGGTCCCTGTCACTCTCACGGTCCCTGTGTCTCACTCGGTCGCTGTGTCTCTCTCTCGGTCCCTGTCTCTCTCTCTGTCCCTGTGTATCTCTCTCGGTCCCTGTGTCTCTCTCGGTCGCTGTGTCTCAATCGGTCCCTGTGTCTCTCTCGGTCCCTGTGTCTCTCTCTCTCGGTCCATGTGTCTCTCTCGGTCCCTCTGTCTCTCTCTCGTCCCTGTGTCTCTCTCGGTCGCTGTGTCTCACTCGGTCCCTGTGTCTCTCTCGGTCCTGGTGTCTCTCTCGGTCCCTGTGTGTCTCTCTCGGTCCCTGTGTCTCTCTTGGCAACTGTGTCTCTCTCAGTCTCTGTCTCTCTCTCAGTCCCTGTGTCTCTCTCTCTCGGTCCCTGTGACTCTCACTCGGTCCCTGTGTCTCTCTCGGTCCCTGTGTCTCTCTCTCACCCCTGTGTCTCTCTCGGTCCCTGTGTCTCTCTCTCACCCCTGTGTCTCTCACTCGGTCCCTGTGTCTCACTCGGTCCCTGTGTCTCTCTCTCGGTCCCTGTGTCTCTCTCGGTCCCTGTGTCTCTCTCTCTCGGTCCCTGTGTCTCTCTCGGTCCCTGTGTCTCTCTCTCAGTCCCTGTGTCTCTCTCTCTCGGTCCCTGTGTCTCTCTCGGTCCCTGTGTCTCTCACTCATTCGCTGTGTCTCTCACTCTGTCCCTGTGTCTCTCTCTCGGGCCCTGTGTCTCTCGCTCGGTCCCTGTGTCTCTCTCTCGGTCCCTGTGTCTCTCTCGGTCGCTGTGTCTCACTCGGTCCCTGTGTCTCTCTCGGTCTCTGTGTCTCTCTCTCGGTCCCTGTCTCTCTCTCGTTCCCTGTGTCTCTCTCTGGGTCCCTGTGTCTCCCTCGGTCCCTGTGTCTCTCTCTCGGTCCCTGTGCCTGACTCGGTCCCTGTGTCTCTCTCTCACTTTCAGTGTCTCTGTCGTTCCCTGTGTCTCTCTCTCGGCCCCTGTGCCTCTCTCGGTCCCTGTTTCTCTCTCTCGGTCCCTGTGTCTCTCACGGTCCCTGTGACTCGCTCAGTCCCTGTGTCTCTCTCGGTCTCTGTGTCTCCCTCTCACCCCTGTGTCTCTCTCGGTCCCGGCTTCTCTCTTGGTCCCTGTGTCTCTCTCTCGGTCCCTGTGTCTCTAACTCGGTCCCTGTGTCTCTCTCTCGGTCCCTGTCTCTCTCTCGGGCCCTGTGTCTCTCTCTCGGTCCCTGTGTCTCACTCGGTCCCTGTGTCTCTCTCGGTCTCTGTGTCTCCCTCTCACCCCTGTGTCTCTCTCGGTCCCGGCTTCTCTCTCGGTCCCTGTGTCTCTCTCTCGGTCCCTGTGTCTCTCTTGGCCCCTGTGTCTCTCTCAGTCCCTGTCTCTCTCTCAGTCCCTGTGTCTCTCTCTCAGTCCCTGTGTCTCTCTCTCTCGGTCCCTGTCTCTCTCTCGGTTCCTATCTCTCTTTCGGTCCCTGTGTCTCTCTCAGTCCCTGCGTCTCACTCGGTCCCTGTCTCTCTCTCGGTCCCTGTGTCTCTCTCTTGGTCCCTGTGTCTCTCTCTCGGTATCTGTGTCTCTCTCCCCGCCCTGTGTCTCTCTCAGTCACTGTGTCTCTCTCGGTCACTGTCTCTCTCGGTCCCTGTGTCTCTCTCGGTCCCTGTGTCTCTCAGTCGGTCCCTGTCTCTCACTTGCTCCCTGTCTTTCTCGCTCGGACGGTTGTGTCTCTCACTCCGTCCCTGTCTCTCTCTCGGTCCCTGTGTCTCACTCGGTCCCTGTCTCTCTCTCTCGGTCCCTGTGTCTCACTCGGTCCCTGCCTCTGTCTCTCTCAGTTTCAGTGTCTCTGTCGTTCCCTGTGTCTCTCTCGGTCCCTGTGTCTCTCTCGGTCACTGTGTTTCTCTCAGTCCCTGTGTCTCTCACTCGGTCCCTGTGTCTCTCTCTCGGTCCCTGTATCTCTCTCTCTCGGTCACTGTGTTTCTCTCGGTCCCTGTGTCTATCCCTCGGTCCCTGTGTCTCTCACTCGGTCCCTGTGTCTCTCACTCGGTCCCTGTCACTCTCTCGGTCCCTGTGTCACACTCGGTCCCTGTGTCTCTCTCTCTCGGTCCCTGTGTCTCTCTCTCGGTCCCTGTCTCTCTCTCGGTCCCTGTCTCTCTCTCTTGGTCACTGTGTTGGAGAGAGTGATCATTGTATGGTGGAGTTTCTGGTGCAGATGGAGGAGGAGAAAGTGGGTTCCCGGACACGCGTCCTTTGTTTGAATAGAGGGGAGTATGGTAGGATGAGAGAAGAATTGGCGAATGTGGACTGGGGGAACGCGTTGGAAGGTAGGTCTGCTGAGGAGCAGTGGAGGATCTTTAAGGAGATCTTTCTTGGTGCTCAGCAGAAATTTATTCCGATGGTTAAAAAGGACAGTAGGAGGAGAGGTAATAAGCCGTGGATAACGAAGGAGGTGAAGGAAAGTGTTAAATTAAAAGCGGAGGAATTTAGAGTAGCGAAGAGTAGTGGGCGAGAAGAGGATTGGGAAAGGTTTAAATGTCAACAAAGATTGACAAAGAAATTGATAAAGGAGGGTAGGAGAAGCTATGAGGCTGGGCTAGCACTTAATATAAAAAAGGATAGCAAGAGTTTTTATAAATATATAAAAAGGAAGAGGCTGGCTAGGGTAAACGTTGGTCCTTTAGAGGATGAGAAAGGGGAGCTAGTGGTAGGGGATGGGGATATGGCTAAGGTCTTGAATAACTTTTTTGTTTCTGTCTTCACGGAGGAGGACGTGAATAATTTGCCGGGTGTTAGCGATGGAAAGGTGGTAGGAATGGAGGGTCTTAATGACATTACTGTTACTAGAGAGGTGGTGCTCGACAGACTGGAGGGGCTGATTGTGGACAAGTCCCCAGGACCGGATGGAATGCATCCGAGGGTTCTGAAAGAAATGGCGGAGGTGATAGTGGATGCCTTGGTGGTTATTTTCCAGACGTCGCTGGATTCCGGGGAAGTGCCGGAAGATTGGAAAACGGCTAATGTTACGCCGTTGTTTAAGAAGGGTGCCAGGCAAAAGGCGGGGAATTATAGGCCGGTTAGTTTAACGTCTGTGGTAGGTAAAATGTTAGAAACCGTCATTAAGGAGGAAATAGCGAGGCATCTTGAGGGGAATTGCTTGATAGGGCGGACGCAACACGGTTTCATTAAAGGGAAGTCGTGTCTGACAAATTTACTGGAGTTCTATGAGGATGTGTCTAGGGCAGTGGATGGAGGAGAACCGGTGGATGTGGTCTTTCTGGATTTTCAGAAGGCGTTTGACAAGGTACCTCACAAGAGGTTATTGCAGAAGGTCAGGGGACATGGAGTTGGGGGTAGGGTGTTAGCGTGGATAGAGGATTGGTTGTCAAATAGGAGGCAGAGAGTGGGGGTCAATGGATGCTATTCGGATTGGCGGTTGGTGACTAGTGGGGTGCCCCAGGGGTCGGTGCTGGGGCCTCAGCTATTTACCATTTATATAGATGATCTGGAGGAGGGAACCGAGTGCAGGGTGTCGAAATTTGCTGATGACACCAAGATTGGGGGAAAGGCAAATTGTGCGGAGGGTGTGGAGAGTCTGCAGAAGGATCTAGATAGGCTGGGCGAATGGGCCAGGAAATGGCAAATGGAATTTAATGTTGGCAAGTGTGAGGTGGTCCACTTTGGTAGGAGGAATGGTAGGAAGGACTATTACTTACGGGGCGAAAAACTGCAGCAGGCGACGGTGCAGAGGGACCTCGGGGTCCTTGTGCATGAGTCGCAAAAACCCAGCTTGCAGGTGCAGCAGGTGGTCAGGAAGGCGAATGGGATGCTGGCCTTCATAGCGAAGGGGATTGAATATAAAAGTAGGGAGGTCTTGCTGCAGCTGTATAGGGCATTGGTGAGGCCGCAGCTGGAGTACTGTGTGCAGTTTTGGGCGCCGCACCTGCGCAAGGATGTTTTGGCCCTGGAGGGAGTGCAGAGGAGATTTACTCGGCTGATACCGGAGTTGAGGGGATTGAGCTATGAGGAGAGGCTGAATAAACTAGGCTTGTACTCGTTAGAGTTTAGAAGAATGAGGGGAGATCTCATTGAGACGTATAAGATGATGAATGGGATGGATAGGATAGAGGTGGAGAGACTGTTCCCGCTCAAAAAAGACAGTAGGACTAGGGGGCACAGCCTCAAGATAAAGGGGGGGCAGTTTAGAACAGAGTTGAGGAGGAACTTCTTCACTCAAAGGGTGGTGAATCTCTGGAATTCTCTGCCCGTTGAAGTGGTGGAGGCTGCCTCGCTAAATATTTTTAAGAAACGGGTTGATGGGTTTTTGATAAGAGAAGGGATTAAGGGTTATGGGGAGAGGGCGGGAAGGTGGAGCTGAGTCACGACGGATCAGCCATGATCTTATTGAATAGCGGGGCAGGCTCGAAGGGCCAGATGGCCTACTCCTGCTCCTATTTCTTATGTTCTTATGTTCTTATGTCTCTCTCGGTCCCTGTGCCTCTCTCTAAGACTCTGTGTCTCTATCTTGGTCCCTGTGTCTCTCTCAGTCCCTGTGTCTCTCTCTCTCGGTCCTGGTGTCTCTCTCGGTCCCTGTGTCTCACTCTCGGTCCCTGTGTCTCTCTCTCTGTCCCTGTGTCACTCACTCGGACCCTGTTTCTCTCTCAGTCCCTGTGTCTCTCTCGGTCCCTGTGTCTCTCTCTCCATCCCTGTGTCTCTCTCTCGGTCCCTGTGTCTCTCTCTCGGTCCCTGTGTCTCTCTCTCACCCCTGTGTCTCTCTCGGTCCCGATGTCTCTCTCGGTCCCTGTGTCTCTCTCTCGGTCCCTGTGTCTCTCTCTGGCGCCCTGTCTCTCTCTCGGTCTCTGTGTCTCTCTCTTGGTCACTGTGTCTCTCTGTCGGTCCCTGTGTCTCTCTCTCGGTCCCTGTCTCTCTCTCTCGGTCACGGTGTCTCTCTTGGTCCCTGTGTCTCTCTCTTGGTCCCTGTGTCTCACTCGGTCCCTGTATTTCTCACTCGGTTCCTGTGTCTCTCTCGGTCCCTGTGTCTCTCTCTCGCTCCCTGTCTTTCTCTCTCGGACGATTGTGTCTCTCTCTCGGTCCCTGTGTCTCACTCAGTCCCTCTGTCTCTCACTCGGTCCCTGTCTCTCTCTTGGTCCCTGTGTCTCACTCGATCCCTGTCTCTCTCTCTCAGATTCAGTGTCTCTGTCGGTCCCTGTGTCTCTCTCTCGGTCCCTGTGACTCTCTAGGTCCCTGTGTCTTTCTCTAGGTCCTTGTGTCTCTCTCGGTCCCTGTGTCTCTCTCTCTCGGTCCCTGTGTCTCTCTCAGTCCGTGTCTCTCTCGGTCCCTGTGTCTCTCTCTCGGTCCCTATGTCTCTCTCGGTCACTGTGTCTCTCTCTCGGTCCCTGTGTCTCACTCTCGGTCCCTGTGTCCCTCTCGGTCCCTGTGTCTCTCTCTCAGTCCCTGTGTCTCTCTCTCGGTCCCTGTGTCTCTCTCACGGTACCTATCTCTCTCTCTGTCCCGGTGTCTCTCTCTCGGTCACTGTGTCTCTCTCTCGGTCCCTGTGTCTCTCTTGGTCCGTGTCTCTCTCGGTCCCTGTGTCTCTCTCTCGGTCCCTGTGTCTCTCTCAGTCCGTGTCTCTCTCGGTCCCTGTGTCTCTCTCGGTCCCTGTCTCTCTCTCGGTCCCTGTGTCTCTCTCTCGGTCACTGTGTCTCACTCGGTCCCTGTGTCTCTCTCGGTCCCTGTGTCTCTCTCTCTCACAGCCCTGTGTCTCTCTCGGTCCCGGTGTCTCCCTCGGTCCCTGTGTCTCTCTCTCAGTCCCTGTGTCTCTCTCGGTCCCTGTCTCTCTCGCGGTCCCTGTATCTCTCTCGGTCCCTGTGTCTCTCTCTCAGTCCCTGTCTCGCTCTCAGTCCCTGTGTCTCTCTCGGTCCCTGTCTCTCTCTCGGTCCCTGTGTCTCTCTCTCGGTCCCTTGGTCTCTCTCGGTCACTGTGTCTCACTCGGTCCCTGTGTCTCTCTCGGTCCCTGTGTCTCTCTCTCACACCCCTGTGTCTCTCTCGGTCCCTGTGTCTCTCTCGGTCCCTGTGTCTCTCTCTCACACCCCTGTGTCTCACTCGGTCCCTGTCTCTCTCTCTGTCCCGGTGTCTCTCTCTCGGTCCCTGTGTCTCTCTCTCGGTCCCTGTGTCTCTCTTGGTCCCTGTGTCTCTCTGTCAGTCCCTGTGTCTCTCTCTCGGTCTGTGTCTCTCTCTCGGTGCCTGTGTCTCTCTCTCGGTCCCTGTGTCTCTCTCAGTCCCTGTGTCCCCCTTGGTACCTGTGTTTCTCTCTCGGTCCCTGTGTGTCTCTCAGTCCCTGTGACTCGCTCTCGGTCCCTGTGTCTCTCTTGGTCCCTGTGACTCTCTCAGTCCCTGTGTCTCTCTCGGTACCTGTGTCTCTATCTCGGTCCCTGTGTCTCTCTCTCGGTCCCTGTGACTCGCTCAATCCCTGTGTCTCTCTCTCGGTCCCTGTGTCCCTCTCTCGGTCCCTGTGTCTCTCTCGGTCCCTGTGTCCCTCTCGGTCCCTGTGTCTCTCTCTTGCTCCCTGTGTCTCTCTCTCTCGGTCCCTGTGTCTCACTCGGTCCCTGTGTCACTCTCTCGGTCCCTGTCTCTCTCGCTCGGTCCCAGTCTCTCTCTCTCGGTCTCTGTGTCTCTCTCTCGGTCCCTGTGTCTCTCTCTCAGTCCCTGTCTCTCTCTCGGTCCCTGTGTCTCTCTCGGTCCCTGTGTCTCTCTCAGTCCCTGTATCTCTCTCGGTCCCTTTGTCTCTCTCTCGGAACCTGTGTCTCTCTCTCGGTCGCTGTGTCTCCCTCGGTCCCTGTCTCCCTCTCGGTCCCTGTCACTCTCTCAGTCCCTGTGTCTCACTCGGTCCCTGTGTCTCTCTCTCTCGGTCCCTCTGCCTCTCTATCGGTCCCTGTGTCTCTCTCTCGGTCCCTGTGTCTCTCTCTTGGTCCCAGTATCTCTCTCACTCCCTGTGTCTCTCTCTCGGTCACTGTGTCTCTCTCTCTGTACCTGTGTCTCTCTCTCGGTCCCTGTGTCTCTCTCAGTCCCTGTGTCTCTCTCGGTATCTGTGTCTCTCTCTCGGTCCCTGTGTCTCTCTCTCTGTACCTGTGTCTCTCTCTCGGTCCCTGTGTCTCTCTCAGTCCCTGTGTCTCTCTCGGTATCTGTGTCTCTCTCTCGGTCCCTGTGTCTCTCTCTCAGTCCCTGTCTCTCTCTCGGTCCCTGTGTCTCTCTCGGTCCCTGTGTCTCTCTCGGTCCCAGTGTCGCTCTCAGTCCCTCTGTCTCTCTCTCGGTCCCTGTCTCTCTCTCGGTCCCTGTCACTCTCTCGGTCCCTGTGCCTCTCTCTAAGACCCTGTGTCTCTCTCCCCGCCCTTGTGTCTCTCTCAGTCCCTGTATCTCTCTCGGTCCCTGTGTCTCTCTCGGTCCCTGTGTCTCACTCTCGGTCCCTGTGTCTCTCCCGGTCACTGTGTCTCTCTCTCGGTCCCTGTGTCTCTCTCAGTCCGTGTCTCTCTCGGTCCCTGTGTCTCTCTCTCGGTCCCTATGTCTCTCTCGGTCACTGTGTCTCTCTCTCGGTCCCTGTGTCTCACTCTCGGTCCCTGTGTCTCTCTCGGTCCCTGTGTCTCTCTCGGTCCCTGTGTCTCTCTCTCAGTCCCTGTGTCTCTCTCTCGGTCCCTGTGTCTCTCTCACGGTACCTATCTCTCTCTCTGTCCCGGTGTCTCTCTCTCGGTCACTGTGTCTCTCTCTCGGTCCCTGTGTCTCTCTTGGTCCTTGTGTCTCTCTCTCGGTCCCTATCTCTCTCTCTGTCCCGGTGTCTCTCTCTCGGTCACTGTGTCTCTCTCTCGGTCCCTGTGTCTCTCTCAGTCCGTGTCTCTCTCGGTCCCTGTGTCTCTCTCTCAGTCCCTGTGTCTTTCTCGGTCCCTGTCTCTCTCTCGGTCCCTGTGTCTCACTCTCGGTCCCTGTGTCTCTCTCGGTCACTGTGTCTCTCTCTCGGTCCCTGTGTCTCACTCTCGGTCCCTGTATCTCTCTCGGCTCCTTTATCTCTCTCTCGGTCCCTTGGTCTCTCTCGGTCCCTGTGTCTCTCTCGGTCCCGGTGTCTCTCTCGGTCCCTGTGTCTCTCTCTCAGTCCCTGTGTCTCTCTCGGTCCCTGTCTCTCTCTCGGTCCCTGTGTCTCTCTCGGTCACTGTGTCTCACTCGGTCCCTGTGTCTCTCTCGGTCGCTGTGTCTCTCTCTCTCACACCCCTGTGTCTCTCTCGGTCCCTGTGTCTCTCTCTCACACCCCTGTGTCTCACTCGGTCCCTGTCCTCTCTCTCTGTCCCGGTGTCTCTCTCTCGGTGCCTGTGTCTCTCTCTCGGTCCCTGTGTCTCTCTCAGTCCCTGTGTCCCCCCTTGGTACCTGTGTTTCTCTCTCGGTCCCTGTGTGTCTCTCAGTCCCTGTGACTCGCTCTCGGTCCCTGTGTCTCTCTTGGTCCCTGTGACTCTCTCAGTCCCTGTGTCTCTCTCGATACCTTTGTCTCTATCTCGGTCCCTGTGTCTCTCTCTCGGTCCCTGTGACTCGCTCAATCCCTGTGTCTCTCTCTCGGTCCCTGTGTCTCTCTCTCGGTCCCTGTGACTCGCTCAATCCCTGTGTCTCTCTCTCGGTCCCTGTGTCTCTCTCTCGGTCCCTGTGTCTCTCTCGGTCCCTGTGACTCGCTCAATCCCTGTGTCTCTCTCTCGGTCCCTGTGTCTCACTCAGTCCCTGTGTCTCTCTCTCGGTCCCTGTGTCTCTCTCAGTCCCTGTGTCTGTCTCGGTATCTGTGTCATTCTCTCGGTCCCTGTGTCTCTCTCTCGGTCCCTGTGTCTCTCTGGGTCCCTGTGTCTCTCTCGGTCCCTGTGTCTCTCTCTCAGTCCCCTGTCTCTCTCTCGGTCCCTGTGTCTCTCCCGGTCCCTGTGTCTCTCTCGGTCCCTGTGTCTCTCTCGTCCCAGTGTCGCTCTCAGTCCCTCTGTCTCTCTCTCGCTCCCTGTCTCTCTCTCGGTCCCTGTCACTCTCTCGGTCCCTGTGTCTCTCTCAGTCCCTGTATCTCTCTCGGTCCCTGTGTCTCTCTCGGTCCCTGTGTCTCACTCTCGGTCCCTGTGTCTCTTTCGGTCACTGTGTCTCTCTCTCGGTCCCTGTGTCTCTCTCAGTCCATGTCTCTCTCGGTCCCTGTGTCTCTCTCTCGGTCCCTATGTCTCTCTCGGTCACTGTGTCTCTCTCTCGGTCCCTGTGACTCACTCTCGGTCCCTGTGTCTCTCTCGGTCCCTGTGTCTCTCTCGGTCCCTGTGTCTCTCTCTCAGTCCCTGTGTCTCTCTCTCGGTCCCTGTGTCTCTCTCACGGTACCTATCTCTCTCTCTGTCCCGGTGTCTCTCTCTCAGTCACTGTGTCTCTCTCTCGGTCCCTGTGTCTCTCTTGGTCCTTGTGTCTCTCTCTCGGTCCCTATCTCTCTCTCTGTCCCGGTGTCTCTGTCTCGGTCACTGTGTCTCTCTCTCGGTCCCTGTGTCTCTCTAAGTCCGTGTCTCTCTCGGTCCCTGTGTCTCTCTCTCAGTCCCTGTGTCTCTCTCGGTCCCTGTCACTCTCTCGGTCCCTGTGTCTCACTCTCGGTCCCTGTGTCTCTCTCAGTCCGTGTCTATCTCTCGGTCCCTGTGTCTCTCTCTCAGTCCCTGTGTCTCTCTCGGTCCCTGTCTCTCTCTCGGTCCCTTTATTTCTCTCTCGGTCCCCTTGGTCTCTCTCGGTCCCTGTGTCTCTCTCGGTCCCGGTGTCTCTCTCGGTCCCTGTGTCTCTCTCTCAGTCCCTGTGTCTCTCTCGGTCCCTGTCTCTCTCTCACACCCCTGTGTCTCACTCGGTCCCTGTCTCTCTCTCTGTCCCGGTGTCTCTCTCTCGGTCCCTGTGTCTCTCTCTCGGTCCCTGTGTCTCTCTTGTACCCTGTGTCCTCTCTCTCAGTCCCTGTGTCTCTCTCTCGGTCTGTGTCTCTCTCTCGGTGCCTGTGTCTCTCTCTCGGTCACTGTGTCTCACTCGGTCCCTGTGTCTCTCTCTCGGTCCCTGTGACTCGCTCAATCCCTGTGTCTCTCTCTCGGTCCCTGTGTCTCTCTCTCGGTCCCTGTGTCTCTCTCGGTCCCTGTGGACTCGCTCAATCCCTGTGTCTCTCTCTCGGTCCCTGTGTCTCACTCAGTCCCTGTGTCTCTCTCTCGGTCCCTGTGTCTCTCTCAGTCCCTGTGTCTGTCTCGGTATCTGTGTCATTCTCTCGGTCCTGTGTCTCTCTCTCGGTCCCTGTGTCTCTCTGGGTCCCTGTGTCTCTCTCGGTCCCTGTGTCTCTCTCTCAGTCCCTGTCTCTCTCTCGGTCCCTGTGTCTCTCCCGGTCCCTGTGTCTCTCTCGGTCCCTGTGTCTCTCTCGGTCCCAGTGTCGCTCTCAGTCCCTCTGTCTCTCTCTCGCTCCCTGTCTCTCTCTCGGTCCCTGTCACTCTCTCGGTCCCTGTGTCTCTCTCAGTCCCTGTATCTCTCTCGGTCCCTGTGTCTCTCTCGGTCCCTGTGTCTCACTCTCGGTCCCTGTGTCTCTTTCGGTCACTGTGTCTCTCTCTCGGTCCCTGTGTCTCTCTCAGTCCATGTCTCTCTCGGTCCCTGTGTCTCTCTCTCGGTCCCTATGTCTCTCTCGGTCACTGTGTCTCTCTCTCGGTCCCTGTGACTCACTCTCGGTCCCTGTGTCTCTCTCGGTCCCTGTGTCTCTCTCGGTCCCTGTGTCTCTCTCTCAGTCCCCTGTGTCTCTCTCTCGGTCCCTGTGTCTCTCTCACGGTACCTATCTCTCTCTCTGTCCCGGTGTCTCTCTCTCAGTCACTGTGTCTCTCTCTCGGTCCCTGTGTCTCTCTTGGTCCTTGTGTCTCTCTCTCGGTCCCTATCTCTCTCTCTGTCCCGGTGTCTCTCTCTCGGTCACTGTGTCTCTCTCTCGGTCCCTGTGTCTCTCTAAGTCCGTGTCTCTCTCGGTCCCTGTGTCTCTCTCTCAGTCCCTGTGTCTCTCTCGGTCCCTGTCACTCTCTCGGTCCCTGTGTCTCACTCTCGGTCCCTGTGTCTCTCTCGGTCCCTGTGTCTCTCTCTCAGTCCCTGTGTCTCTCTCGGTCCCTGTCTCTCTCTCGGTCCCTGTGTCTCTCTCGGTCACTGTGTCTCACTCGGTCCCTGTGTCTCTCTCGGTCGCTGTGTCTCTCTCTCTCACACCCCTGTGTCTCCTCTCGGTCCCTGTGTCTCTCTCTCACACCCCTGTGTCTCACTCGGTCCCTGTCTCTCTCTCTGTCCCGGTGTCTCTCTCTCGGTGCCTGTGTCTCTCTCTCGGTCCCTGTGTCTCTCTCAGTCCCTGTGTCCCCCTTGGTACCTGTGTTTCTCTCTCGGTCCCTGTGTGTCTCTCAGTCCCTGTGACTCGCTCTCGGTCCCTGTGTCTCTCTTGGTCCCTGTGACTCTCTCAGTCCCTGTGTCTCTCTCGATACCTTTGTCTCTATCTCGGTCCCTGTGTCTCTCTCTCGGTCCCTGTGACTCGCTCAATCCCTGTGTCTCTCTCTCGGTCCCTGTGTCTCTCTCTCGGTCCCTGTGACTCGCTCAATCCCTGTGTTTCTGCTGGTCCTATTCTCGTCTGGTCTCTCGGTCCTGTGTCTCTCTCTCGGTCCCTGTGTCTCTCTCGGTCCCTGTGACTCGCTCAATCCCTGTGTCTCTCTCTCGGTCCCTGTGTCTCACTCAGTCCCTGTGTCTCTCTCTCGGTCCCTGTGTCTCTCTCAGTCCCTGTGTCTGTCTCGGTATCTGTGTCATTCTCTCGGTCCCTGTGTCTCTCTCTCGGTCCCTGTGTCTCTCTGGTCCCTGTGTCTCTCTCGGTCCCTGTGTCTCTCTCTCAGTCCCTGTCTCTCTCTCGGTCCCTGTGTCTCTCCCGGTCCCTGTGTCTCTCTCGGTCCCTGTGTCTCTCTCGGTCCCAGTGTCGCTCTCAGTCCCTCTGTCTCTCTCTCGCTCCCTGTCTCTCTCTCGGTCCCTGTCACTCTCTCGGTCCCTGTGTCTCTCTCAGTCCCTGTATCTCTCTCGGTCCCTGTGTCTCTCTCGGTCCCTGTGTCTCACTCTCGGTCCCTGTGTCTCTTTCGGTCACTGTGTCTCTCTCTCGGTCCCTGTGTCTCTCTCAGTCCATGTCTCTCTCGGTCCCTGTGTCTCTCTCTCGGTCCCTATGTCTCTCTCGGTCACTGTGTCTCTCTCTCGGTCCCTGTGACTCACTCTCGGTCCCTGTGTCTCTCTCGGTCCCTGTGTCTCTCTCGGTCCCTGTGTCTCTCTCTCAGTCCCTGTGTCTCTCTCTCGGTCCCTGTGTCTCTCTCACGGTACCTATCTCTCTCTCTGTCCCGGTGTCTCTCTCTCAGTCACTGTGTCTCTCTCTCGGTCCCTGTGTCTCTCTTGGTCCTTGTGTCTCTCTCTCGGTCCCTATCTCTCTCTCTGTCCCGGTGTCTCTGTCTCGGTCACTGTGTCTCTCTCTCGGTCCCTGTGTCTCTCTAAGTCCGTGTCTCTCTCGGTCCCTGTGTCTCTCTCTCAGTCCCTGTGTCTCTCTCGGTCCCTGTCACTCTCTCGGTCCCTGTGTCTCACTCTCGGTCCCTGTGTCTCTCTCAGTCCGTGTCTATCTCGGTCCCTGTGTCTCTCTCTCAGTCCCTGTGTCTCTCTCGGTCCCTGTCTCTCTCTCGGTCCCTTTATTTCTCTCTCGGTCCCTTGGTCTCTCTCGGTCCCTGTGTCTCTCTCGGTCCCGGTGTCTCTCTCGGTCCCTGTGTCTCTCTCGGTCCCTGTGTCTCTCTCTCAGTCCCTGTGTCTCTCTCTCACGTGCTCACTGTGTCACACCCCTGTGTCTCACTCGGTCCCTGTCTCTCTCTCTGTCCCGGTGTCTCTCTCTCGGTCCCTGTGTCTCTCTCTCGGTCCCTGTGTCTCTCTTGTACCCTGTGTCTCTCTCTCAGTCCCTGTGTCTCTCTCTCGGTCTGTGTCTCTCTCTCGGTGCCTGTGTCTCTCTCTCGGTCACTGTGTCTCACTCGGTCCCTGTGTCTCTCTCTCGGTCCCTGTGACTCGCTCAATCCCTGTGTCTCTCTCTCGGTCCCTGTGTCTCTCTCTCGGTCCCTGTGTCTCTCTCGGTCCCTGTGACTCGCTCAATCCCTGTGTCTCTCTCTCGGTCCCTGTGTCTCACTCAGTCCCTGTGTCTCTCTCTCGGTCCCTGTGTCTCTCTCAGTCCCTGTGTCTGTCTCGGTATCTGTGTCATTCTCTCGGTCCCTGTGTCTCTCTCTCGGTCCCTGTGTCTCTCTGGGTCCCTGTGTCTCTCTCGGTCCCTGTGTCTCTCTCTCAGTCCCTGTCTCTCTCTCGGTCCCTGTGTCTCTCCCGGTCCCTGTGTCTCTCTCGGTCCCTGTGTCTCTCTCGGTCCCAGTGTCGCTCTCAGTCCCTCTGTCTCTCTCTCGCTCCCTGTCTCTCTCTCGGTCCCTGTCACTCTCTCGGTCCCTGTGTCTCTCTCAGTCCCTGTATCTCTCTCGGTCCCTGTGTCTCTCTCGGTCCCTGTGTCTCACTCTCGGTCCCTGTGTCTCTTTCGGTCACTGTGTCTCTCTCTCGGTCCCTGTGTCTCTCTCAGTCCATGTCTCTCTCGGTCCCTGTGTCTCTCTCTCGGTCCCTATGTCTCTCTCGGTCACTGTGTCTCTCTCTCGGTCCCTGTGACTCACTCTCGGTCCCTGTGTCTCTCTCGGTCCCTGTGTCTCTCTCGGTCCCTGTGTCTCTCTCTCAGTCCCTGTGTCTCTCTCTCGGTCCCTGTGTCTCTCTCACGGTACCTATCTCTCTCTCTGTCCCGGTGTCTCTCTCTCAGTCACTGTGTCTCTCTCTCGGTCCCTGTGTCTCTCTTGGTCCTTGTGTCTCTCTCTCGGTCCCTATCTCTCTCTCTGTCCCGGTGTCTCTCTCTCGGTCACTGTGTCTCTCTCTCGGTCCCTGTGTCTCTCTAAGTCCGTGTCTCTCTCGGTCCCTGTGTCTCTCTCTCAGTCCCTGTGTCTCTCTCGGTCCCTGTCACTCTCTCGGTCCCTGTGTCTCACTCTCGGTCCCTGTGTCTCTCTCAGTCCGTGTCTATCTCGGTCCCTGTGTCTCTCTCTCAGTCCCTGTGTCTCTCTCGGTCCCTGTCTCTCTCTCGGTCCCTTTATTTCTCTCTCGGTCCCTTGGTCTCTCTCGGTCCCTGTGTCTCTCTCGGTCCCGGTGTCTCTCTCGGTCCCTGTGTCTCTCTCTCAGTCCCTGTGTCTCTCTCGGTCCCTGTCTCTCTCTCACACCCCTGTGTCTCACTCGGTCCCTGTCTCTCTCTCTGTCCCGGTGTCTCTCTCTCGGTCCCTGTGTCTCTCTCTCGGTCCCTGTGTCTCTCTTGTACCCTGTGTCTCTCTGTCAGTCCCTGTGTCTCTCTCTCGGTCTGTGTCTCTCTCTCGGTGCCTGTGTCTCTCTCTCGGTCACTGTGTCTCACTCGGTCCCCTGTGTCTCTCTCGGTCGCTGTGTCTCTCTCTCTCACACCCCTGTGTCTCTCTCGGTCCCTGTGTCTCTCTCGGTCCCTGTGTCTCTCTCTCACACCCCTGTGTCTCACTCGGTCCCTGTCTCTCTCTCTGTCCCGGTGTCTCTCTCTCGGTCCCTGTGTCTCTCACTCGGTCCCTGTGTCTCTCTGTCAGTCCCTGTGTCTCTCTCTCGGTCTGTGTCTCTCTCTCGGTACCTGTGTTTCTCTCTCGGTCCCTGTGTGTCTGTCAGTCCCTGTGACTCGCTCTCGGTCCCTGTGTCTCTCTTGGTCCCTGTGACTCTCTCAGTCCCTGTGTCTCTCTCGGTACCTTTGTCTCTATCTCGGTCCCTGTGTCTCTCTCTCGGTCCCTGTGACTCGCTCAATCCCTGTGTCTCTCTCTCGGTCCCTATGTCTCTCTCTCGGTCCCTGTGTCTCTCTCGGTCCCTGTGACTCGCTCAATCCCTGTGTCTCTCTCTCGGTCCCTGTGTCTCTCTCAGTCCCTGTGTCTGTCTCGGTATCTGTGTCTCTCTCTCGGTCCCTGTGTCTCTCTCTCGGTCCCTGTGTCTCTCTGGGTCCCTGTGTCTCTCTTGGTCCCTGTGTCTCTCTCTCAGTCCCTGTCTCTCTCTCGGTCCCTGTGTCTCTCTCGGTCCCTGTGTCTCTCTCGGTCCCTGTGTCTCTCTCGGTCCCAGTGTCGCTCTCAGTCCCTCTGTCTCTCTCTCGCTCCCTGTCTCTCTCTCGGTCCCTGTCACTCTCTCGGTCCCTGTGTCTCTCTCAGTCCCTGTATCTCTCTCGGTCCCTGTGTCTCTCTCGGTCCCTGTGTCTCACTCTCGGTCCCTGTGTCTCTCTCGGTCACTGTGTCTCTCTCTCGGTCCCTGTGTCTCTCTCAGTCCATGTCTCTCTCGGTCCCTGTGTCTCTCTCTCGGTCCCTATGTCTCTCTCGGTCACTGTGTCTCTCTCTCGGTCCCTGTGTCTCACTCTCGGTCCCTGTGTCTCTCTCGGTCCCTGTGTCTCTCTCGGTCCTTGTGTCTCTCTCTCAGTCCCTGTGTCTCTCTCTCGGTCCCTGTGTCTCTCTCACGGTACCTATCTCTCTCTCTGTCCCGGTGTCTCTCTCTCGGTCACTGTGTCTCTCTCTCGGTCCCTGTGTCTCTCTTGGTCCTTGTGTCTCTCTCTCGGTCCCTATCTCTCTCTCTGTCCCGGTGTCTCTCTCTCGGTCACTGTGTCTCTCTCTCGGTCCCTGTGTCTCTCTCAGTCCGTGTCTCTCTCGGTCCCTGTGTCTCTCTCTCAGTCCCTGTGTCTCTCTCGTCCCTGTGCCTCTCTCTAAGACTCTGTGTCTCTATCTTGGTCCCTGTGTCTCTCTCAGTCCCTGTGTCTCTCTCTCTCGGTCCTGGTGTCTCTCTCGGTCCCTGTGTCTCACTCTCGGTCCCTGTGTCTCTCTCTCTGTCCCTGTGTCACTCACTCGGACCCTGTTTCTCTCTCAGTCCCTGTGTCTCTCTCGGTCCCTGTGTCTCTCTCTCCATCCCTGTGTCTCTCTCTCGGTCCCTGTGTCTCTCTCTCGGTCCCTGTGTCTCTCTCTCACCCCTGTGTCTCTCTCGGTCCCGATGTCTCTCTCGGTCCCTGTGTCTCTCTCTCGGTCCCTGTGTCTCTCTCTGGCGCCCTGTCTCTCTCTCGGTCTCTGTGTCTCTCTCTTGGTCACTGTGTCTCTCTGTCGGTCCCTGTGTCTCTCTCACGGTCCCTGTCTCTCTCTCTCGGTCACGGTGTCTCTCTTGGTCCCTGTGTCTCTCTCTTGGTCCCTGTGTCTCACTCGGTCCCTGTATTTCTCACTCGGTTCCTGTGTCTCTCTCGGTCCCTGTGTCTCTCTCTCGCTCCCTGTCTTTCTCTCTCGGACGATTGTGTCTCTCTCTCGGTCCCTGTGTCTCACTCAGTCCCTCTGTCTCTCACTTGGTCCCTGTCTCTCTCTTGGTCCCTGTGTCTCACTCGATCCCTGTCTCTCTCTCTCAGATTCAGTGTCTCTGTCGGTCCCTGTGTCTCTCTCTCAGTCCCTGTGTCTCTCTCGGTCCCTGTCTCTCTCTCGGTCCCTTTATTTCTCTCTCGGTCCCTTGGTCTCTCTCGGTCCCTGTGTCTCTCTCGGTCCCGGTGTCTCTCTCGGTCCCTGTGTCTCTCTCTCAGTCCCTGTGTCTCTCTCGGTCCCTGTCTCTCTCTCACACCCCTGTGTCTCACTCGGTCCCTGTCTCTCTCTCTGTCCCGGTGTCTCTCTCTCGGTCCCTGTGTCTCTCTCTCGGTCCCTGTGTCTCTCTTGGTCCCTGTGTCTCTCTGTCAGTCCCTGTGTCTCTCTCTCGGTCTGTGTCTCTCTCTCGGTGCCTGTGTCTCTCTCTCGGTCCCTGTGTCTCTCTCAGTCCCT
Organism: Prionace glauca; assembly: GCA_037974335.1. Taxonomy (NCBI): domain Eukaryota; kingdom Metazoa; phylum Chordata; class Chondrichthyes; order Carcharhiniformes; family Carcharhinidae; genus Prionace; species Prionace glauca. The sequence goes on from JBBMRE010000119.1 coordinate 220,211, forward strand.
GTGTCCCCCTTGGTACCTGTGTTTCTCTCTCGGTCCCTGTGTGTCTCTCAGTCCCTGTGACTCGCTCTCGGTCCCTGTGCCTCTCTTGGTCCCTGTGACTCTCTCAGTCCCTGTGTCTCTCTCGGTACCTTTGTCTCTATCTCGGTCCCTGTGTCTCTCTCTCGGTCCCTGTGACTCGCTCAATCCCTCTGTCTCTCTCTCGGTCCCTGTCACTCTCTCGGTCCCTGTGTCTCTCTCAGTCCCTGTATCTCTCTCGGTCCCTGTGTCTCTCTCGGTCCCTGTGTCTCACTCTCGGTCCCTGTGTCTCTCTCGGTCACTGTGTCTCTCTCTCGGTCCCTGTGTCTCTCTCAGTCCATGTCTCTCTCGGTCCCTGTGTCTCTCTCTCGGTCCCTATGTCTCTCTCGGTCACTGTGTCTCTCTCTCGGTCCCTGTGTCTCACTCTCGGTCCCTGTGTCTCTCTCGGTCCCTGTGTCTCTCTCGGTCCCTGTGTCTCTCTCTCAGTCCCTGTGTCTCTCTCTCGGTCCCTGTGTCTCTCTCACGGTACCTATCTCTCTCTCTGTCCCGGTGTCTCTCTCTCGGTCATTGTGTCTCTCTCTCGGTCCCTGTGTCTCTCTTGGTCCTTGTGTCTCTCTCTCGGTCCCTATCTCTCTCTCTGTCCCGGTGTCTCTCTCTCGGTCACTGTGTCTCTCTCTCAGTCCCTGTGTCTCTCTCAGTCCGTGTCTCTCTCGGTCCCTGTGTCTCTCTCTCAGTCCCTGTGTCTCTCTCGGTCCCTGTCTCTCTCTCGGTCCCTGTGTCTCACTCTCGGTCCCTGTGTCTCTCTCGGTCACTGTGTCTCTCTCTCGGTCCGTGTGTCTCTCTCAGTCCGTGCCTCTCTCGGTCCCTGTGTCTCTCTCTCAGTCCCTGTGTCTCTCTCGGTCCCTGTCTCTCTCTCGGTCCCTTTATCTCTCTCTCGGTCCCTTGGTCTCTCTCGGTCCCTGTGTCTCTCTCGGTCCCGGTGTCTCTCTCGGTCCCTGTGTCTCTCTCTCTGTCCCTGTGTCTCTCTCGGTCCCTGTCTCTCTCACGGTCCCTGTGTCTCTCTCGGTCACTGTGTCTCACTCGGTCCCTTTGTCTCTCTCGGTCGCTGTGTCTCTCTCTCTCACACCCCTGTGTCTCTCTCGGTCCCTGTGTCTCTCTCGGTCCCTGTGTCTCTCTCTCACACCCCTGTGTCTCACTCGGTCCCTGTCTCTCTCTCTGTCCCGGTGTCTCTCTCTCGGTCCCTGTGTCTCTCACCCGGTCCCTGTGTCTCTCTGTCAGTCCCTGTGTCTCTCTCTCGGTCTGTGTCTCTCTCTCGGTACCTGTGTTTCTCTCTCGGTCCCTGTGTGTCTCTCAGTCCCTGTGACTCGCTCTCGGTCCCTGTGTCTCTCTTGGTCCCTGTGACTCTCTCAGTCCCTGTGTCTCTCTCGGTACCTTTGTCTCTATCTCGGTCCCTGTGTCTCTCTCTCGGTCCCTGTGACTCGCTCAATCCCTGTGTCTCTCTCTCGGTCCCTGTGTCTCTCTCTCGGTCCCTGTGTCTCTCTCGGTCCCTGTGACTCGCTCAATCCCTGTGTCTCTCTCTCGGTCCCTGTGTCTCACTCGGTCCCTGTGTCTCTCTCTCGGTCCCTGTGTCTCTCTCAGTCCCTGTGTCTGTCTCGGTATCTGTGTCTCTCTCTCGGTCCCTGTGTCTCTCTCTCGGTCCCTGTGTCTCTCTGGGTCCCTGTGTCTCTCTCGGTCCCTGTGTCTCTCTCTCAGTCCCTGTCTCTCTCTCGGTCCCTGTGTCTCTCTCGGTCCCTGTGTCTCTCTCGGTCCCTGTGTCTCTCTCGGTCCCAGTGTCGCTCTCAGTCCCTCTGTCTCTCTCTCGCTCCCTGTCTCTCTCTCGGTCCCTGTCACTCTCTCGGTCCCTGTGTCTCTCTCAGTCCCTGTGTCTCTCTCGGTCCCTGTGTCTCTCTCGGTCCCTGTGTCTCACTCTCGGTCCCTGTGTCTCTCTCGGTCACTGTGTCTCTCTCTCGGTCCCTGTGTCTCTCTCAGTCCATGTCTCTCTCGGTCCCTGTGTCTCTCTCTCGGTCCCTATGTCTCTCTCGGTCACTGTGTCTCTCTCTCGGTCCCTGTGTCTCACTCTCGGTCCCTGTGTCTCTCTCGGTCCCTGTGTCTCTCTCGGTCCCTGTGTCTCTCTCTCAGTCCCTGTGTCTCTCTCGGTCCCTGTCTCTCTCTCGGTCCCTGTGTCTCTCTCGGTCACTGTGTCTCACTCGGTCCCTGTGTCTCTCTCGGTCGCTGTGTCTCTCTCTCTCACACCCCTGTGTCTCTCTCGGTCCCTGTGTCTCTCTCTCACACCCCTGTGTCTCACTCGGTCCCTGTCTCTCTCTCTGTCCCGGTGTCTCTCTCTCGGTCCCTGTGTCTCTCACTCGGTCCCTGTGTCTCTCTGTCAGTCCCTGTGTCTCTCTCTCGTTCTGTGTCTCTCTCTCGGTACCTGTGTTTCTCTCTCGGTCCCTGTGTGTCTCTCAGTCCCTGTGACTCGCTCTCGGTCCCTGTGTCTCTCTTGGTCCCTGTGACTCTCTCAGTCCCTGTGTCTCTCTCGGTACCTTTGTCTCTATCTCGGTCCCTGTGTCTCTCTCTCGGTCCCTGTGACTCGCTCAATCCCTTTGTCTCTCTCTCGGTCCCTGTGTCTCTCTCTCGGTCCCTGTCTCTCTCTCGGTCCCTGTGTCTCTCTCTCGGTCACTGTGTCTCACTCGGTCCCTGTGTCTCTCTCGGTCCCTGTGTCTCTCTCTCTCACAGCCCTGTGTCTCTCTCGGTCCCCGGTGTCTCCCTCGGTCCCTGTGTCTCTCTCTCAGTCCCTGTGTCTCTCTCGGGTCCCTGTCTCTCTCGCGGTCCCTGTATCTCTCTCGGTCCCTGTGTCTCTCTCGGTCCCTGTCTCTCTCTCGGTCCCTGTGTCTCTCTCTCGGTCCCTTGGTCTCTCTCGGTCACTGTGTCTCACTCGGTCCCTGTGTCTCTCTCGGTCCCTGTGTCTCTCTCTCACACCCCTGTGTCTCTCTCGGTCCCTATGTCTCTCTCGGTCACTGTGTCTCTCTCTCGGTCCCTGTGTCTCACTCTCGGTCCCTGTGTCTCTCTCGGTCCCTGTGTCTCTCTCGGTCCCTGTGTCTCTCTCTCAGTCCCTGTGTCTCTCTCTCGGTCCCTGTGTCTCTCTCACGGTACCTATCTCTCTCTCTGTCCCGGTGTCTCTCTCTCGGTCACTGTGTCTCTCTCTCGGTCCCTGTGTCTCTCTTGGTCCTTGTGTCTCTCTCTCGGTCCCTATCTCTCTCTCTGTCCCGGTGTCTCTCTCTCGGTCACTGTGTCTCTCTCTCGGTCCCTGTGTCTCTCTCAGTCCGTGTCTCTCTCGGTCCCTGTGTCTCTCTCTCAGTCCCTGTGTCTCTCTCGGTCCCTGTGCCTCTCTCTAAGACTCTGTGTCTCTATCTTGGTCCCTGTGTCTCTCTCAGTCCCTGTGTCTCTCTCTCTCGGTCCTGGTGTCTCTCTCGGTCCCTGTGTCTCACTCTCGGTCCCTGTGTCTCTCTCTCTGTCCCTGTGTCACTCACTCGGACCCTGTTTCTCTCTCAGTCCCTGTGTCTCTCTCGGTCCCTGTGTCTCTCTCTCCATCCCTGTGTCTCTCTCTCGGTCCCTGTGTCTCTCTCTCGGTCCCTGTGTCTCTCTCTCACCCCTGTGTCTCTCTCGGTCCCGATGTCTCTCTCGGTCCCTGTGTCTCTCTCTCGGTCCCTGTGTCTCTCTCTGGCGCCCTGTCTCTCTCTCGGTCTCTGTGTCTCTCTCTTGGTCACTGTGTCTCTCTGTCGGTACCTGTGTCTCTCTCACGGTCCCTGTCTCTCTCTCTCGGTCACGGTGTCTCTCTTGGTCCCTGTGTCTCTCTCTTGGTCCCTGTGTCTCACTCGGTCCCTGTATTTCTCACTCGGTTCCTGTGTCTCTCTCGGTCCCTGTGTCTCTCTCTCGCTCCCTGTCTTTCTCTCTCGGACGATTGTGTCTCTCTCTCGGTCCCTGTGTCTCACTCAGTCCCTCTGTCTCTCACTTGGTCCCTGTCTCTCTCTTGGTCCCTGTGTCTCACTCGATCCCTGTCTCTCTCTCTCAGATTCAGTGTCTCTGTCGGTCCCTGTGTCTCTCTCTCAGTCCCTGTGTCTCTCTCGGTCCCTGTCTCTCTCTCGGTCCCTTTATTTCTCTCTCGGTCCCTTGGTCTCTCTCGGTCCCTGTGTCTCTCTCGGTCCCGGTGTCTCTCTCGGTCCCTGTGTCTCTCTCTCAGTCCCTGTGTCTCTCTCGGTCCCTGTCTCTCTCTCACACCCCTGTGTCTCACTCGGTCCCTGTCTCTCTCTCTGTCCCGGTGTCTCTCTCTCGGTCCCTGTGTCTCTCTCTCGGTCCCTGTGTCTCTCTTGGTCCCTGTGTCTCTCTGTCAGTCCCTGTGTCTCTCTCTCGGTCTGTGTCTCTCTCTCGGTGCCTGTGTCTCTCTCTCGGTCCCTGTGTCTCTCTCAGTCCCTGTGTCCCCCTTGGTACCTGTGTTTCTCTCTCGGTCCCTGTGTGTCTCTCAGTCCCTGTGACTCGCTCTCGGTCCCTGTGCCTCTCTTGGTCCCTGTGACTCTCTCAGTCCCTGTGTCTCTCTCGGTACCTTTGTCTCTATCTCGGTCCCTGTGTCTCTCTCTCGGTCCCTGTGACTCGCTCAATCCCTCTGTCTCTCTCTCGGTCCCTGTCACTCTCTCGGTCCCTGTGTCTCTCTCAGTCCCTGTATCTCTCTCGGTCCCTGTGTCTCTCTCGGTCCCTGTGTCTCACTCTCGGTCCCTGTGTCTCTCTCGGTCACTGTGTCTCTCTCTCGGTCCCTGTGTCTCTCTCAGTCCATGTCTCTCTCGGTCCCTGTGTCTCTCTCTCGGTCCCTATGTCTCTCTCGGTCACTGTGTCTCTCTCTCGGTCCCTGTGTCTCACTCTCGGTCCCTGTGTCTCTCTCGGTCCCTGTGTCTCTCTCGGTCCCTGTGTCTCTCTCTCAGTCCCTGTGTCTCTCTCTCGGTCCCTGTGTCTCTCTCACGGTACCTATCTCTCTCTCTGTCCCGGTGTCTCTCTCTTGGTCATTGTGTCTCTCTCTCGGTCCCTGTGTCTCTCTTGGTCCTTGTGTCTCTCTCTCGGTCCCTATCTCTCTCTCTGTCCCGGTGTCTCTCTCTCGGTCACTGTGTCTCTCTCTCAGTCCCTGTGTCTCTCTCAGTCCGTGTCTCTCTCGGTCCCTGTGTCTCTCTCTCAGTCCCTGTGTCTCTCTCGGTCCCTGTCTCTCTCTCGGTCCCTGTGTCTCACTCTCGGTCCCTGTGTCTCTCTCGGTCACTGTGTCTCTCTCTCGGTCCGTGTGTCTCTCTCAGTCCGTGCCTCTCTCGGTCCCTGTGTCTCTCTCTCAGTCCCTGTGTCTCTCTCGGTCCCTGTCTCTCTCTCGGTCCCTTTATCTCTCTCTCGGTCCCTTGGTCTCTCTCGGTCCCTGTGTCTCTCTCGGTCCCGGTGTCTCTCTCGGTCCCTGTGTCTCTCTCTCAGTCCCTGTGTCTCTCCTCGGTCCCTGTCTCTCTCACGGTCCCTGTGTCTCTCTCGGTCACTGTGTCTCACTCGGTCCCTTTGTCTCTCTCGGTCGCTGTGTCTCTCTCTCTCACACCCCTGTGTCTCTCTCGGTCCCTGTGTCTCTCTCGGTCCCTGTGTCTCTCTCTCACACCCCTGTGTCTCACTCGGTCCCTGTCTCTCTCTCTGTCCCGGTGTCTCTCTCTCGGTCCCTGTGTCTCTCACCCGGTCCCTGTGTCTCTCTGTCAGTCCCTGTGTCTCTCTCTCGGTCTGTGTCTCTCTCTCGGTACCTGTGTTTCTCTCTCGGTCCCTGTGTGTCTCTCAGTCCCTGTGACTCGCTCTCGGTCCCTGTGTCTCTCTTGGTCCCTGTGACTCTCTCAGTCCCTGTGTCTCTCTCGGTACCTTTGTCTCTATCTCGGTCCCTGTGTCTCTCTCTCGGTCCCTGTGACTCGCTCAATCCCTGTGTCTCTCTCTCGGTCCCTGTGTCTCTCTCTCGGTCCCTGTGTCTCTCTCGGTCCCTGTGACTCGCTCAATCCCTGTGTCTCTCTCTCGGTCCCTGTGTCTCACTCGGTCCCTGTGTCTCTCTCTCGGTCCCTGTGTCTCTCTCAGTCCCTGTGTCTGTCTCGGTATCTGTGTCTCTCTCTCGGTCCCTGTGTCTCTCTCTCGGTCCCTGTGTCTCTCTGGGTCCCTGTGTCTCTCTCGGTCCCTGTGTCTCTCTCTCAGTCCCTGTCTCTCTCTCGGTCCCTGTGTCTCTCTCGGTCCCTGTGTCTCTCTCGGTCCCTGTGTCTCTCTCGGTCCCAGTGTCGCTCTCAGTCCCTCTGTCTCTCTCTCGCTCCCTGTCTCTCTCTCGGTCCCTGTCACTCTCTCGGTCCCTGTGTCTCTCTCAGTCCCTGTGTCTCTCTCGGTCCCTGTGTCTCCCTCGGTCCCTGTGTCTCACTCTCGGTCCCTGTGTCTCTCTCGGTCACTGTGTCTCTCTCTCGGTCCCTGTGTCTCTCTCAGTCCATGTCTCTCTCGGTCCCTGTGTCTCTCTCTCGGTCCCTATGTCTCTCTCGGTCACTGTGTCTCTCTCTCGGTCCCTGTGTCTCACTCTCGGTCCCTGTGTCTCTCTCGGTCCCTGTGTCTCTCTCGGTCCCTGTGTCTCTCTCTCAGTCCCTGTGTCTCTCTCGGTCCCTGTCTCTCTCTCGGTCCCTGTGTCTCTCTCGGTCACTGTGTCTCACTCGGTCCCTGTGTCTCTCTCGGTCGCTGTGTCTCTCTCTCTCACACCCCTGTGTCTCTCTCGGTCCCTGTGTCTCTCTCTCACACCCCTGTGTCTCACTCGGTCCCTGTCTCTCTCTCTGTCCCGGTGTCTCTCTCTCGGTCCCTGTGTCTCTCACTCGGTCCCTGTGTCTCTCTGTCAGTCCCTGTGTCTCTCTCTCGTTCTGTGTCTCTCTCTCGGTACCTGTGTTTCTCTCTCGGTCCCTGTGTGTCTCTCAGTCCCTGTGACTCGCTCTCGGTCCCTGTGTCTCTCTTGGTCCCTGTGACTCTCTCAGTCCCTGTGTCTCTATCTCGGTCCCTGTGTCTCTCTCTCGGTCCCTGTGACTCGCTCAATCCCTGTGTCTCTCTCTCGGTCCCTGTGTCTCTCTCTCGGTCCCTGTCTCTCTCTCGGTCCCTGTGTCTCTCTCTCGGTCACTGTGTCTCACTCGGTCCCTGTGTCTCTCTCGGTCCCTGTGTCTCTCTCTCTCACAGCCCTGTGTCTCTCTCGGTCCCGGTGTCTCCCTCGGTCCCTGTGTCTCTCTCTCAGTCCCTGTGTCTCTCTCGGTCCCTGTCTCTCTCGCGGTCCCTGTATCTCTCTCGGTCCCTGTGTCTCTCTCGGTCCCTGTCTCTCTCTCGGTCCCTGTGTCTCTCTCTCGGTCCCTTGGTCTCTCTCGGTCACTGTGTCTCACTCGGTCCCTGTGTCTCTCTCGGTCCCTGTGTCTCTCTCTCACACCCCTGTGTCTCTCTCGGTCCCTGTGTCTCTCTCGGTCCCTGTGTCTCTCTCTCACACCCCTGTGTCTCACTCGGTCCCTGTCTCTCTCTCTGTCCCGGTGTCTCTCTCTCGATCCCTGTGTCTCTCTCTCGGTCCCTGTGTCTCTCTTGGTCCCTGTGTCTCTCTGTCAGTCCCTGTGTCACTCTCTCGGTCTGTGTCTCTCTCTCGGTGCCTGTGTCTCTCTCTCGGTCCCTGTGTCTCTCTCGGTCCCTGTGTCTCTCTCTCACACCCCTGTGTCTCTCTCGGTCCCTGTGTCTCTCTCGGTCCCTGTGTCTCTCTCTCACACCCCTGTGTCTCACTCGGTCCCTGTGTCTCACTCGGTCCCTGTGTCTCTCTCTCGGTCCCTGTGTCTCTCTCAGTCCCTGTGTCTGTCTCGGTATCTGTGTCTCTCTCTCGGTCCCTGTGTCTCTCTCTCGGTCCCTGTGTCTCTCTGGGTCCCTGTGTCTCTCTCGGTCCCTGTGTCTCTCTCTCAGTCCCTGTCTCTCTCTCGGTCCCTGTGTCTCTCTCGGTCCCTGTGTCTCTCTCGGTCCCTGTGTCTCTCTCGGTCCCAGTGTCGCTCTCAGTCCCTCTGTCTCTCTCTCGCTCCCTGTCTCTCTCTCGGTCCCTGTCACTCTCTCGGTCCCTGTGTCTCTCTCAGTCCCTGTATCTCTCTCGGTCCCTGTGTCTCTCTCGGTCCCTGTGTCTCACTCTCGGTCCCTGTGTCTCTCTCGGTCACTGTGTCTCTCTCTCGGTCCCTGTGTCTCTCTCAGTCCATGTCTCTCTCGGTCCCTGTGTCTCTCTCTCGGTCCCTATGTCTCTCTCGGTCACTGTGTCTCTCTCTCGGTCCCTGTGTCTCACTCTCGGTCCCTGTTTCTCTCTCGGTCCCTGTGTCTCTCTCGGTCCCTGTGTCTCTCTCTCAGTCCCTGTGTCTCTCTCTCGGTCCCTGTGTCTCTCTCACGGTACCTATCTCTCTCTCTGTCCTGGTGTCTCTCTCTCGGTCACTGTGTCTCTCTCTCGGTCCCTGTGTCTCTCTTGGTCCTTGTGTCTCTCTCTCGGTCCCTATCTCTCTCTCTGTCCCGGTGTCTCTCTCTCGGTCACTGTGTCTCTCTCTCGGTCCCTGTGTCTCTCTCAGTCCGTGTCTCTCTCGGTCCCTGTGTCTCTCTCTCAGTCCCTGTGTCTCTCTCGGTCCCTGTGCCTCTCTCTAAGACTCTGTGTCTCTATCTTGGTCCCTGTGTCTCTCTCAGTCCCTGTGTCTCTCTCTCTCGGTCCTGGTGTCTCTCTCGGTCCCTGTGTCTCACTTTCGGTCCCTGTGTCTCTCTCTCTGTCCCTGTGTCACTCACTCGGACCCTGTTTCTCTCTCAGTCCCTGTGTCTCTCTCGGTCCCTGTGTCTCTCTCTCCATCCCTGTGTCTCTCTCTGGCGCCCTGTCTCTCTCTCGGTCTCTGAATCTCTCTCTTGGTCACTGTGTCTCTCTGTCGGTCCCTGTGTCTCTCTCTCGGTCCCTGTCTCTCTCTCTCGGTCACGGTGTCTCTCTTGGTCCCTGTGTCTCTCTCTTGGTCCCTGTGTCTCACTCGGTCCCTGTATTTCTCACTCGGTTCCTGTGTCTCTCTCGGTCCCTGTGTCTCTCTCTCGCTCCCTGTCTTTCTCTCTCGGACGATTGTGTCTCTCTCTCGGTCCCTGTGTCTCACTCAGTCCCTCTGTCTCTCACTTGGTCCCTGTCTCTCTCTTGGTCCCTGTGTCTCACTCGATCCCTGTCTCTCTCTCTCAGATTCAGTGTCTCTGTCGGTCCCTGTGTCTCTCTCTCGGTCCCTGTGTCTCTCTCTCGGTCCCTTTATTTCTCTCTCGGTCCCTTGGTCTCTCTCGGTCCCTGTGTCTCTCTCGGTCCCGGTGTCTCTCTCGGTCCCTGTGTCTCTCTCTCAGTCCCTGTGTCTCTCTCGGTCCCTTTCTCTCTCTCACACCCCTGTGTCTCACTCGGTCCCTGTCTCTCTCTCTGTCCCGGTGTCTCTCTCTCGGTCCCTGTGTCTCTCTTGGTCCCTGTGTCTCTCTGTCAGTCCCTGTGTCTCTCTCTCGGTCTGTGTCTCTCTCTCGGTGCCTGTGTCTCTCTCTCGGTCCCTGTGTCTCTCTCAGTCCCTGTGTCCCCCTTGGTACCTGTGTTTCTCTCTCGGTCCCTGTGTGTCTCTCAGTCCCTGTGACTCGCTCTCGGTCCCTGTGCCTCTCTTGGTCCCTGTGACTCTCTCAGTCCCTGTGTCTCTCTCGGTACCTTTGTCTCTATCTCGGTCCCTGTGTCTCTCTCTCGGTCCCTGTGACTCGCTCAATCCCTCTGTCTCTCTCTCGCTCCCTGTCTCTCTCTCGGTCCCTGTCACTCTCTCGGTCCCTGTGTCTCTCTCAGTCCCTGTATCTCTCTCGGTCCCTGTGTCTCTCTCGGTCCCTGTGTCTCACTCTCGGTCCCTGTGTCTCTCTCGGTCACTGTGTCTCTCTCTCGGTCCCTGTGTCTCTCTCAGTCCATGTCTCTCTCGGTCCCTGTGTCTCTCTCTCGGTCCCTATGTCTCTCTCGGTCACTGTGTCTCTCTCTCGGTCCCTGTGTCTCACTCTCGGTCCCTGTGTCTCTCTCGGTCCCTGTGTCTCTCTCGGTCCCTGTGTCTCTCTCTCAGTCCCTGTGTCTCTCTCTCGGTCCCTGTGTCTCTCTCACGGTACCTATCTCTCTCTCTGTCCCGGTGTCTCTCTCTCGGTCATTGTGTCTCTCTCTCGGTCCCTGTGTCTCTCTTGGTCCTTGTGTCTCTCTCTCGGTCCCTATCTCTCTCTCTGTCCCGGTGTCTCTCTCTCGGTCACTGTGTCTCTCTCTCAGTCCCTGTGTCTCTCTCAGTCCGTGTCTCTCTCGGTCCCTGTGTCTCTCTCTCAGTCCCTGTGTCTCTCTCGGTCCCTGTCTCTCTCTCGGTCCCTGTGTCTCACTCTCGGTCCCTGTGTCTCTCTCGGTCACTGTGTCTCTCTCTCGGTCCCTGTGTCTCTCTCAGTCCGTGCCTCTCTCGGTCCCTGTGTCTCTCTCTCAGTCCCTGTGTCTCTCTCGGTCCCTGTCTCTCTCTCGGTCCCTTTATCTCTCTCTCGGTCCCTTGGTCTCTCTCGGTCCCTGTGTCTCTCTCGGTCCCGGTGTCTCTCTCGGTCCCTGTGTCTCTCCCTCAGTCCCTGTGTCTCTCTCGGTCCCTGTCTCTCTCACGGTCCCTGTGTCTCTCTCGGTCACTGTGTCTCACTCGGTCCCTGTGTCTCTCTCGGTCGCTGTGTCTCTCTCTCTCACACCCCTGTGGCTCTCTCGGTCCCTGTGTCTCTCTCGGTCCCTGTGTCTCTCTCTCACACCCCTGTGTCTCACTCGGTCCCTGTCTCTCTCTCTGTCCCGGTGTCTCTCTCTCGGTCCCTGTGTCTCTCACCCGGTCCCTGTGTCTCTCTGTCAGTCCCTGTGTCTCTCTCTCGGTCTGTGTCTCTCTCTCGGTACCTGTGTTTCTCTCTCGGTCCCTGTGTGTCTCTCAGTCCCTGTGACTCGCTCTCGGTCCCTGTGTCTCTCTTGGTCCCTGTGACTCTCTCAGTCCCTGTGTCTCTCTCGGTACCTTTGTCTCTATCTCGGTCCCTGTGTCTCTCTCTCGGTCCCTGTGACTCGCTCAATCCCTGTGTCTCTCTCTCGGTCCCTGTGTCTCTCTCTCGGTCCCTGTGTCTCTCTCGGTCCCTGTGACTCGCTCAATCCCTGTGTCTCTCTCTCGGTCCCTATGTCTCACTCGGTCCCTGTGTCTCTCTCTCGGTCCCTGTGTCTCTCTCAGTCCCTGTGTCTGTCTCGGTATCTGTGTCTCTCTCTCGGTCCCTGTGTCTCTCTCTCGGTCCCTGTGTCTCTCTGGGTCCCTGTGTCTCTCTCGGTCCCTGTGTCTCTCTCTCAGTCCCTGTCTCTCTCTCGGTCCCTGTGTCTCTCTCGGTCCCTGTGTCTCTCTCGGTCCCTGTGTCTCTCTCGGTCCCAGTGTCGCTCTCAGTCCCTCTGTCTCTCTCTCGCTCCCTGTCTCTCTCTCGGTCCCTGTCACTCTCTCGGTCCCTGTGTCTCTCTCAGTCCCTGTATCTCTCTCGGTCCCTGTGTCTCTCTCGGTCCCTGTGTCTCACTCTCGGTCCCTGTGTCTCTCTCGGTCACTGTGTCTCTCTCTCGGTCCCTGTGTCTCTCTCAGTCCATGTCTCTCTCGGTCCCTGTGTCTCTCTCTCGGTCCCTATGTCTCTCTCGGTCACTGTGTCTCTCTCTCGGTCCCTGTGTCTCACTCTCGGTCCCTGTGTCTCTCTCGGTCCCTGTGTCTCTCTCGGTCCCTGTGTCTCTCTCTCAGTCCCTGTGTCTCTCTCGGTCCCTGTCTCTCTCTCGGTCCCTGTGTCTCTCTCGGTCACTGTGTCTCACTCGGTCCCTGTGTCTCTCTCGGTCGCTGTGTCTCTCTCTCTCACACCCCTGTGTCTCTCTCGGTCCCTGTGTCTCTCTCTCACACCCCTGTGTCTCACTCGGTCCCTGTCTCTCTCTCTGTCCCGGTGTCTCTCTCTCGGTCCCTGTGTCTCTCACTCGGTCCCTGTGTCTCTCTGTCAGCCCCTGTGTCTCTCTCTCGTTCTGTGTCTCTCTCTCGGTACCTGTGTTTCTCTCTCGGTCCCTGTGTGTCTCTCAGTCCCTGTGACTCGCTCTCGGTCCCTGTGTCTCTCTTGGTCCCTGTGACTCTCTCAGTCCCTGTGTCTCTCTCGGTACCTTTGTCTCTATCTCGGTCCCTGTGTCTCTCTCTCGGTCCCTGTGACTCGCTCAATCCCTGTGTCTCTCTCTCGGTCCCTGTGTCTCTCTCTCGGTCCCTGTCTCTCTCTCGGTCCCTGTGTCTCTCTCTCGGTCACTGTGTCTCACTCGGTCCCTGTGTCTCTCTCGGTCCCTGTGTCTCTCTCTCTCACAGCCCTGTGTCTCTCTCGGTCCCGGTGTCTCCCTCGGTCCCTGTGTCTCTCTCTCAGTCCCTGTGTCTCTCTCGGTCCCTGTCTCTCTCGCGGTCCCTGTATCTCTCTCGGTCCCTGTGTCTCTCTCTCAATCCCTGTCTCGCTCTCAGTCCCTGTGTCTATCTCGGTCCCTGTCTCTCTCTCGGTCCATGTGTCTCTCTCTCGGTCCCTTGGTCTCTCTCGGTCACTGTGTCTCACTCGGTCCCTGTGTCTCTCTCGGTCCCTGTGTCTCTCTCTCACACCCCTGTGTCTCTCTCGGTCCCTGTGTCTCTCTCGGTCCCTGTGTCTCTCTCTCACACCCCTGTGTCTCACTCGGTCCCTGTCTCTCTCTCTGTCCCGGTGTCTCTCTCTCGATCCCTGTGTCTCTCTCTCGGTCCCTGTGTCTCTCTTGGTCCCTGTGTCTCTCTGTCAGTCCCTGTGTCTCTCTCTCGGTCTGTGTCTCTCTCTCGGTGCCTGTGTCTCTCTCTCGGTCCCTGTGTCTCTCTCGGTCCCTGTGTCTCTCTCTCACACCCCTGTGTCTCTCTCGGTCCCTGTGTCTCTCTCGGTCCCTGTGTCTCTCTCTCACACCCCTGTGTCTCACTCGGTCCCTGTCTCTCTCTCTGTCCCGGTGTCTCTCTCTCGGTCCCTGTGTCTCTCTCTCGGTCCCTGTGTCTCTCTTGGTCCCTGTGTCTCTCTGTCAGTCCCTGTGTCTCTCTCTCGGTCTGTGTCTCTCTCTCGGTGCCTGTGTCTCTCTCTCGGTCCCTGTGTCTCTCTCAGTCCCTGTGTCCCCCTTGGTACCTGTGTTTCTCTCTCGGTCCCTGTGTGTCTCTCAGTCCCTGTGACTCGCTCTCGGTCCCTGTGTCTCTCTTGGTCCCTGTGACTCTCTCAGTCCCTGTGTCTCTCTCGGTACCTGTGTCTCTATCTCGGTCCCTGTGTCTCTCTCTCGGTCCCTGTGACTCGCTCAATCCCTGTGTCTCTCTCTCGGTCCCTGTGTCCCTCTCTCGGTCCCTGTGTCTCTCTCGGTCCCTGTGTCCCTCTCGGTCCCTGTGTCTCTCTCTTGCTCCCTGTGTCTCTCTCTCTCGGTCCCTGTGTCTCACTCGGTCCCTGTGTCACTCTCTCGGTCCCTGTCTCTCTCGCTCGGTCCCAGTCTCTCTCTCTCGGTCTCTGTGTCTCTCTCTCGGTCCCTGTGTCTCTCTCTCAGTCCCTGTCTCTCTCTCGGTCCCTGTGTCTCTCTCGGTCCCTGTGTCTCTCTCAGTCCCTGTATCTCTCTCGGTCCCTTTGTCTCTCTCTCGGAACCTGTGTCTCTCTCTCGGTCGCTGTGTCTCCCTCGGTCCCTGTCTCCCTCTCGGTCCCTGTCACTCTCTCAGTCCCTGTGTCTCACTCGGTCCCTGTGTCTCTCTCTCTCGGTCCCTCTGCCTCTCTAACGGTCCCTGTGTCTCTCTCTCGGTCCCTGTGTCTCTCTCTTGGTCCCAGTCTCTCTCTCACTCCCTGTGTCTCTCTCTCGGTCACTGTGTCTCTCTCTCTGTACCTGTGTCTCTCTCTCGGTCCCTGTGTCTCTCTCAGTCCCTGTGTCTCTCTCGGTATCTGTGTCTCTCTCTCGGTCCCTGTGTCTCTCTCGGTCCCTGTGTCTCTCTCGGTCCCAGTGTCGCTCTCAGTCCCTCTGTCTCTCTCTCGGTCCCTGTCTCTCTCTCGGTCCCTGTCACTCTCTCGGTCCCTGTGCCTCTCTCTAAGACCCTGTGTCTCTCTCCCCGCCCTTGTGTCTCTCTCAGTCCCTGTATCTCTCTCGGTCCCTGTGTCTCTCTCGGTCCCTGTGTCTCACTCTCGGTCCCTGTGTCTCTCCCGGTCACTGTGTCTCTCTCTCGGTCCCTGTGTCTCTCTCAGTCCGTGTCTCTCTCGGTCCCTGTGTCTCTCTCTCGGTCCCTATGTCTCTCTCGGTCACTGTGTCTCTCTCTCGGTCCCTGTGTCTCACTCTCGGTCCCTGTGTCTCTCTCGGTCCCTGTGTCTCTCTCGGTCCCTGTGTCTCTCTCTCAGTCCCTGTGTCTCTCTCTCGGTCCCTGTGTCTCTCTCACGGTACCTATCTCTCTCTCTGTCCCGGTGTCTCTCTCTCGGTCACTGTGTCTCTCTCTCGGTCCCTGTGTCTCTCTTGGTCCTTGTGTCTCTCTCTCGGTCCCTATCTCTCTCTCTGTCCCGGTGTCTCTCTCTCGGTCACTGTGTCTCTCTCTCGGTCCCTGTGTCTCTCTCAGTCCGTGTCTCTCTCGGTCCCTGTGTCTCTCTCTCAGTCCCTGTGTCTTTCTCGGTCCCTGTCTCTCTCTCGGTCCCTGTGTCTCACTCTCGGTCCCTGTGTCTCTCTCGGTCACTGTGTCTCTCTCTCGGTCCCTGTGTCTCACTCTCGGTCCCTGTATCTCTCTCGGCTCCTTTATCTCTCTCTCGGTCCCTTGGTCTCTCTCGGTCCCTGTGTCTCTCTCGGTCCCGGTGTCTCTCTCGGTCCCTGTGTCTCTCTCTCAGTCCCTGTGTCTCTCTCGGTCCCTGTCTCTCTCTCGGTCCCTGTGTCTCTCTCGGTCACTGTGTCTCACTCGGTCCCTGTGTCTCTCTCGGTCGCTGTGTCTCTCTCTCTCACACCCCTGTGTCTCTCTCGGTCCCTGTGTCTCTCTCTCACACCCCTGTGTCTCACTCGGTCCCTGTCTCTCTCTCTGTCCCGGTGTCTCTCTCTCGGTGCCTGTGTCTCTCTCTCGGTCCCTGTGTCTCTCTCAGTCCCTGTGTCCCCCTTGGTACCTGTGTTTCTCTCTCGGTCCCTGTGTGTCTCTCAGTCCCTGTGACTCGCTCTCGGTCCCTGTGTCTCTCTTGGTCCCTGTGACTCTCTCAGTCCCTGTGTCTCTCTCGATACCTTTGTCTCTATCTCGGTCCCTGTGTCTCTCTCTCGGTCCCTGTGACTCGCTCAATCCCTGTGTCTCTCTCTCGGTCCCTGTGTCTCTCTCTCGGTCCCTGTGACTCGCTCAATCCCTGTGTCTCTCTCTCGGTCCCTGTGTCTCTCTCTCGGTCCCTGTGTCTCTCTCGGTCCCTGTGACTCGCTCAATCCCTGTGTCTCTCTCTCGGTGCCTGTGTCTCACTCGGTCCCTGTGTCTCTCTCTCGGTCCCTGTGTCTCTCTCAGTCCCTGTGTCTGTCTCGGTATCTGTGTCATTCTCTCGGTCCCTGTGTCTCTCTCTCGGTCCCTGTGTCTCTCTGGGTCCCTGTGTCTCTCTCGGTCCCTGTGTCTCTCTCTCAGTCCCTGTCTCTCTCTCGGTCCCTGTGTCTCTCCCGGTCCCTGTGTCTCTCTCGGTCCCTGTGTCTCTCTCGGTCCCAGTGTCGCTCTCAGTCCCTCTGTCTCTCTCTCGCTCCCTGTCTCTCTCTCGGTCCCTGTCACTCTCTCGGTCCCTGTGTCTCTCTCAGTCCCTGTATCTCTCTCGGTCCCTGTGTCTCTCTCGGTCCCTGTGTCTCACTCTCGGTCCCTGTGTCTCTTTCGGTCACTGTGTCTCTCTCTCGGTCCCTGTGTCTCTCTCAGTCCATGTCTCTCTCGGTCCCTGTGTCTCTCTCTCGGTCCCTATGTCTCTCTCGGTCACTGTGTCTCTCTCTCGGTCCCTGTGTCTCACTCTCGGTCCCTGTGTCTCTCTCGGTCCCTGTGTCTCTCTCGGTCCCTGTGTCTCTCTCTCAGTCCCTGTGTTTCTCTCTCGGTCCCTGTGTCTCTCTCACGGTACCTATCTCTCTCTCTGTCCCGGTGTCTCTCTCTCAGTCACTGTGTCTCTCTCTCGGTCCCTGTGTCTCTCTTGGTCCTTGTGTCTCTCTCTCGGTCCCTATCTCTCTCTCTGTCCCGGTGTCTCTCTCTCGGTCACTGTGTCTCTCTCTCGGTCCCTGTGTCTCTCTAAGTCCGTGTCTCTCTCGGTCCCTGTGTCTCTCTCTCAGTCCCTGTGTCTCTCTCGGTCCCTGTCACTCTCTCGGTCCCTGTGTCTCACTCTCGGTCCCTGTGTCTCTCTCAGTCCGTGTCTCTCTCGGTCCCTGTGTCTCTCTCTCAGTCCCTGTGTCTCTCTCGGTCCCTGTCTCTCTCTCGGTCCCTTTATTTCTCTCTCGGTCCCTTGGTCTCTCTCGGTCCCTGTGTCTCTCTCGGTCCCGGTGTCTCTCTCGGTCCCTGTGTCTCTCTCTCAGTCCCTGTGTCTCTCTCGGTCCCTGTCTCTCTCTCACACCCCTGTGTCTCACTCGGTCCCTGTCTCTCTCTCTGTCCCGGTGTCTCTCTCTCGGTCCCTGTGTCTCTCTCTCGGTCCCTGTGTCTCTCTTGGACCCTGTGTCTCTCTGTCAGTCCCTGTGTCTCTCTCTCGGTCTGTGTCTCTCTCTCGGTGCCTGTGTCTCTCTCTCGGTCACTGTGTCTCACTCGGTCCCTGTGTCTCTCTCGGTCGCTGTGTCTCTCTCTCTCACACCCCTGTGTCTCTCTCGGTCCCTGTGTCTCTCTCGGTCCCTGTGTCTCTCTCTCACACCCCTGTGTCTCACTCGGTCCCTGTCTCTCTCTCTGTCCCGGTGTCTCTCTCTCGGTCCCTGTGTCTCTCACTCGGTCCCTGTGTCTCTCTGTCAGTCCCTGTGTCTCTCTCTCGGTCTGTGTCTCTCTCTCGGTACCTGTGTTTCTCTCTCGGTCCCTGTGTGTCTCTCAGTCCCTGTGACTCGCTCTCGGTCCCTGTGTCTCTCTTGGTCCCTGTGACTCTCTCAGTCCCTGTGTCTCTCTCGGTACCTTTGTCTCTATCTCGGTCCCTGTGTCTCTCTCTCGGTCCCTGTGACTCGCTCAATCCCTGTGTCTCTCTCTCGGTCCCTATGTCTCTCTCTCGGTCCCTGTGTCTCTCTCGGTCCCTGTGACTCGCTCAATCCCTGTGTCTCTCTCTCGGTCCCTGTGTCTCACTCGGTCCCTGTGTCTCTCTCTCGGTCCCTGTGTCTCTCTCAGTCCCTGTGTCTGTCTCGGTATCTGTGTCTCTCTCTCGGTCCCTGTGTCTCTCTCTCGGTCCCTGTGTCTCTCTGGGTCCCTGTGTCTCTCTCGGTCCCTGTGTCTCTCTCTCAGTCCCTGTCTCTCTCTCGGTCCCTGTGTCTCTCTCGGTCCCTGTGTCTCTCTCGGTCCCTGTGTCTCTCTCGGTCCCAGTGTCGCTCTCAGTCCCTCTGTCTCTCTCTCGCTCCCTGTCTCTCTCTCGGTCCCTGTCACTCTCTCGGTCCCTGTGTCTCTCTCAGTCCCTGTATCTCTCTCGGTCCCTGTGTCTCTCTCGGTCCCTGTGTCTCACTCTCGGTCCCTGTGTCTCTCTCGGTCACTGTGTCTCTCTCTCTCGGTCCCTGTGTCTCTCTCAGTCCATGTCTCTCTCGGTCCCTGTGTCTCTCTCTCGGTCCCTATGTCTCTCTCGGTCACTGTGTCTCTCTCTCGGTCCCTGTGTCTCACTCTCGGTCCCTGTGTCTCTCTCGGTCCCTGTGTCTCTCTCGGTCCCTGTGTCTCTCTCTCAGTCCCTGTGTCTCTCTCTCGGTCCCTGTGTCTCTCTCACGGTACCTATCTCTCTCTCTGTCCCGGTGTCTCTCTCTCGGTCACTGTGTCTCTCTCTCGGTCCCTGTGTCTCTCTTGGTCCTTGTGTCTCTCTCTCGGTCCCTATATCTCTCTCTGTCCCGGTGTCTCTCTCTCGGTCACTGTGTCTCTCTCTCGGTCCCTGTGTCTCTCTCAGTCCGTGTCTCTCTCGGTCCCTGTGTCTCTCTCTCAGTCCCTGTGTCTCTCTCGGTCCCTGTGCCTCTCTCTAAGACTCTGTGTCTCTATCTTGGTCCCTGTGTCTCTCTCAGTCCCTGTGTCTCTCTCTCTCGGTCCTGGTGTCTCTCTCGGTCCCTGTGTCTCACTCTCGGTCCCTGTGTCTCTCTCTCTGTCCCTGTGTCACTCACTCGGACCCTGTTTCTCTCTCAGTCCCTGTGTCTCTCTCGGTCCCTGTGTCTCTCTCTCCATCCCTGTGTCTCTCTCTCGGTCCCTGTGTCTCTCTCTCGGTCCCTGTGTCTCTCTCTCACCCCTGTGTCTCTCTCGGTCCCGATGTCTCTCTCGGTCCCTGTGTCTCTCTCTCGGTCCCTGTGTCTCTCTCTGGCGCCCTGTCTCTCTCTCGGTCTCTGTGTCTCTCTCTTGGTCACTGTGTCTCTCTGTCGGTCCCTGTGTCTCTCTCTCGGTCCCTGTCTCTCTCTCTCGGTCACGGTGTCTCTCTTGGTCCCTGTGTCTCTCTCTTGGTCCCTGTGTCTCACTCGGTCCCTGTATTTCTCACTCGGTTCCTGTGTCTCTCTCGGTCCCTGTGTCTCTCTCTCGCTCCCTGTCTTTCTCTCTCGGACGATTGTGTCTCTCTCTCGGTCCCTGTGTCTCACTCAGTCCCTCTGTCTCTCACTTGGTCCCTGTCTCTCTCTTGGTCCCTGTGTCTCACTCGATCCCTGTCTCTCTCTCTCAGATTCAGTGTCTCTGTCGGTCCCTGTGTCTCTCTCTCAGTCCCTGTGTCTCTCTCGGTCCCTGTCTCTCTCTCGGTCCCTTTATTTCTCTCTCGGTCCCTTGGTCTCTCTCGGTCCCTGTGTCTCTCTCGGTCCCGGTGTCTCTCTCGGTCCCTGTGTCTCTCTCTCAGTCCCTGTGTCTCACTCGGTCCCTGTCTCTCTCTCTGTCCCGGTGTCTCTCTCTCGGTCCCTGTGTCTCTCTCTCGGTCCCTGTGTCTCTCTTGGTCCCTGTGTCTCTCTGTCAGTCCCTGTGTCTCTCTCTCGGTCTGTGTCTCTCTCTCGGTGCCTGTGTCTCTCTCTCGGTCCCTGTGTCTCTCTCAGTCCCTGTGTCCCCCTTGGTACCTGTGTTTCTCTCTCGGTCCCTGTGTGTCTCTCAGTCCCTGTGACTCGCTCTCGGTCCCTGTGCCTCTCTTGGTCCCTGTGACTCTCTCAGTCCCTGTGTCTCTCTCGGTACCTTTGTCTCTATCTCGGTCCCTGTGTCTCTCTCTCGGTCCCTGTGACTCGCTCAATCCCTCTGTCTCTCTCTCGCTCCCTGTCTCTCTCTCGGTCCCTGTGTCTCTCTCGGTCACTGTGTCTCTCTCTCGGTCCCTGTGTCTCACTCTCGGTCCCTGTATCTCTCTCGGCTCCTTTATCTCTCTCTCGGTCCCTTGGTCTCTCTCGGTCCCTGTGTCTCTCTCGGTCCCGGTGTCTCTCTCGGTCCCTGTGTCTCTCTCTCAGTCCCTGTGTCTCTCTCGGTCCCTGTCTCTCTCTCGGTCCCTGTGTCTCTCTCGGTCACTGTGTCTCACTCGGTCCCTGTGTCTCTCTCGGTCGCTGTGTCTCTCTCTCTCACACCCCTGTGTCTCTCTCGGTCCCTGTGTCTCTCTCTCACACCCCTGTGTCTCACTCGGTCCCTGTCTCTCTCTCTGTCCCGGTGTCTCTCTCTCGGTGCCTGTGTCTCTCTCTCGGTCCCTGTGTCTCTCTCAGTCCCTGTGTCCCCCTTGGTACCTGTGTTTCTCTCTCGGTCCCTGTGTGTCTCTCAGTCCCTGTGACTCGCTCTCGGTCCCTGTGTCTCTCTTGGTCCCTGTGACTCTCTCAGTCCCTGTGTCTCTCTCGATACCTTTGTCTCTATCTCGGTCCCTGTGTCTCTCTCTCGGTCCCTGTGACTCGCTCAATCCCTGTGTCTCTCTCTCGGTCCCTGTGTCTCTCTCTCGGTCCCTGTGACTCGCTCAATCCCTGTGTCTCTCTCTCGGTCCCTGTGTCTCTCTCTCGGTCCCTGTGTCTCTCTCGGTCCCTGTGACTCGCTCAATCCCTGTGTCTCTCTCTCGGTGCCTGTGTCTCACTCGGTCCCTGTGTCTCTCTCTCGGTCCCTGTGTCTCTCTCAGTCCCTGTGTCTGTCTCGGTATCTGTGTCATTCTCTCGGTCCCTGTGTCTCTCTCTCGGTCCCTGTGTCTCTCTGGGTCCCTGTGTCTCTCTCGGTCCCTGTGTCTCTCTCTCAGTCCCTGTCTCTCTCTCGGTCCCTGTGTCTCTCCCGGTCCCTGTGTCTCTCTCGGTCCCTGTGTCTCTCTCGGTCCCAGTGTCGCTCTCAGTCCCTCTGTCTCTCTCTCGCTCCCTGTCTCTCTCTCGGTCCCTGTCACTCTCTCGGTCCCTGTGTCTCTCTCAGTCCCTGTATCTCTCTCGGTCCCTGTGTCTCTCTCGGTCCCTGTGTCTCACTCTCGGTCCCTGTGTCTCTTTCGGTCACTGTGTCTCTCTCTCGGTCCCTGTGTCTCTCTCAGTCCATGTCTCTCTCGGTCCCTGTGTCTCTCTCTCGGTCCCTATGTCTCTCTCGGTCACTGTGTCTCTCTCTCGGTCCCTGTGTCTCACTCTCGGTCCCTGTGTCTCTCTCGGTCCCTGTGTCTCTCTCGGTCCCTGTGTCTCTCTCTCAGTCCCTGTGTTTCTCTCTCGGTCCCTGTGTCTCTCTCACGGTACCTATCTCTCTCTCTGTCCCGGTGTCTCTCTCTCAGTCACTGTGTCTCTCTCTCGGTCCCTGTGTCTCTCTTGGTCCTTGTGTCTCTCTCTCGGTCCCTATCTCTCTCTCTGTCCCGGTGTCTCTCTCTCGGTCACTGTGTCTCTCTCTCGGTCCCTGTGTCTCTCTAAGTCCGTGTCTCTCTCGGTCCCTGTGTCTCTCTCTCAGTCCCTGTGTCTCTCTCGGTCCCTGTCACTCTCTCGGTCCCTGTGTCTCACTCTCGGTCCCTGTGTCTCTCTCAGTCCGTGTCTCTCTCGGTCCCTGTGTCTCTCTCTCAGTCCCTGTGTCTCTCTCGGTCCCTGTCTCTCTCTCGGTCCCTTTATTTCTCTCTCGGTCCCTTGGTCTCTCTCGGTCCCTGTGTCTCTCTCGGTCCCGGTGTCTCTCTCGGTCCCTGTGTCTCTCTCTCAGTCCCTGTGTCTCTCTCGGTCCCTGTCTCTCTCTCACACCCCTGTGTCTCACTCGGTCCCTGTCTCTCTCTCTGTCCCGGTGTCTCTCTCTCGGTCCCTGTGTCTCTCTCTCGGTCCCTGTGTCTCTCTTGGACCCTGTGTCTCTCTGTCAGTCCCTGTGTCTCTCTCTCGGTCTGTGTCTCTCTCTCGGTGCCTGTGTCTCTCTCTCGGTCACTGTGTCTCACTCGGTCCCTGTGTCTCTCTCGGTCGCTGTGTCTCTCTCTCTCACACCCCTGTGTCTCTCTCGGTCCCTGTGTCTCTCTCGGTCCCTGTGTCTCTCTCTCACACCCCTGTGTCTCACTCGGTCCCTGTCTCTCTCTCTGTCCCGGTGTCTCTCTCTCGGTCCCTGTGTCTCTCACTCGGTCCCTGTGTCTCTCTGTCAGTCCCTGTGTCTCTCTCTCGGTCTGTGTCTCTCTCTCGGTACCTGTGTTTCTCTCTCGGTCCCTGTGTGTCTCTCAGTCCCTGTGACTCGCTCTCGGTCCCTGTGTCTCTCTTGGTCCCTGTGACTCTCTCAGTCCCTGTGTCTCTCTCGGTACCTTTGTCTCTATCTCGGTCCCTGTGTCTCTCTCTCGGTCCCTGTGACTCGCTCAATCCCTGTGTCTCTCTCTCGGTCCCTATGTCTCTCTCTCGGTCCCTGTGTCTCTCTCGGTCCCTGTGACTCGCTCAATCCCTGTGTCTCTCTCTCGGTCCCTGTGTCTCACTCGGTCCCTGTGTCTCTCTCTCGGTCCCTGTGTCTCTCTCAGTCCCTGTGTCTGTCTCGGTATCTGTGTCTCTCTCTCGGTCCCTGTGTCTCTCTCTCGGTCCCTGTGTCTCTCTGGGTCCCTGTGTCTCTCTCGGTCCCTGTGTCTCTCTCTCAGTCCCTGTCTCTCTCTCGGTCCCTGTGTCTCTCTCGGTCCCTGTGTCTCTCTCGGTCCCTGTGTCTCTCTCGGTCCCAGTGTCGCTCTCAGTCCCTCTGTCTCTCTCTCGCTCCCTGTCTCTCTCTCGGTCCCTGTCACTCTCTCGGTCCCTGTGTCTCTCTCAGTCCCTGTATCTCTCTCGGTCCCTGTGTCTCTCTCGGTCCCTGTGTCTCACTCTCGGTCCCTGTGTCTCTCTCGGTCACTGTGTCTCTCTCTCTCGGTCCCTGTGTCTCTCTCAGTCCATGTCTCTCTCGGTCCCTGTGTCTCTCTCTCGGTCCCTATGTCTCTCTCGGTCACTGTGTCTCTCTCTCGGTCCCTGTGTCTCACTCTCGGTCCCTGTGTCTCTCTCGGTCCCTGTGTCTCTCTCGGTCCCTGTGTCTCTCTCTCAGTCCCTGTGTCTCTCTCTCGGTCCCTGTGTCTCTCTCACGGTACCTATCTCTCTCTCTGTCCCGGTGTCTCTCTCTCGGTCACTGTGTCTCTCTCTCGGTCCCTGTGTCTCTCTTGGTCCTTGTGTCTCTCTCTCGGTCCCTATATCTCTCTCTGTCCCGGTGTCTCTCTCTCGGTCACTGTGTCTCTCTCTCGGTCCCTGTGTCTCTCTCAGTCCGTGTCTCTCTCGGTCCCTGTGTCTCTCTCTCAGTCCCTGTGTCTCTCTCGGTCCCTGTGCCTCTCTCTAAGACTCTGTGTCTCTATCTTGGTCCCTGTGTCTCTCTCAGTCCCTGTGTCTCTCTCTCTCGGTCCTGGTGTCTCTCTCGGTCCCTGTGTCTCACTCTCGGTCCCTGTGTCTCTCTCTCTGTCCCTGTGTCACTCACTCGGACCCTGTTTCTCTCTCAGTCCCTGTGTCTCTCTCGGTCCCTGTGTCTCTCTCTCCATCCCTGTGTCTCTCTCTCGGTCCCTGTGTCTCTCTCTCGGTCCCTGTGTCTCTCTCTCACCCCTGTGTCTCTCTCGGTCCCGATGTCTCTCTCGGTCCCTGTGTCTCTCTCTCGGTCCCTGTGTCTCTCTCTGGCGCCCTGTCTCTCTCTCGGTCTCTGTGTCTCTCTCTTGGTCACTGTGTCTCTCTGTCGGTCCCTGTGTCTCTCTCTCGGTCCCTGTCTCTCTCTCTCGGTCACGGTGTCTCTCTTGGTCCCTGTGTCTCTCTCTTGGTCCCTGTGTCTCACTCGGTCCCTGTATTTCTCACTCGGTTCCTGTGTCTCTCTCGGTCCCTGTGTCTCTCTCTCGCTCCCTGTCTTTCTCTCTCGGACGATTGTGTCTCTCTCTCGGTCCCTGTGTCTCACTCAGTCCCTCTGTCTCTCACTTGGTCCCTGTCTCTCTCTTGGTCCCTGTGTCTCACTCGATCCCTGTCTCTCTCTCTCAGATTCAGTGTCTCTGTCGGTCCCTGTGTCTCTCTCTCAGTCCCTGTGTCTCTCTCGGTCCCTGTCTCTCTCTCGGTCCCTTTATTTCTCTCTCGGTCCCTTGGTCTCTCTCGGTCCCTGTGTCTCTCTCGGTCCCGGTGTCTCTCTCGGTCCCTGTGTCTCTCTCTCAGTCCCTGTGTCTCACTCGGTCCCTGTCTCTCTCTCTGTCCCGGTGTCTCTCTCTCGGTCCCTGTGTCTCTCTCTCGGTCCCTGTGTCTCTCTTGGTCCCTGTGTCTCTCTGTCAGTCCCTGTGTCTCTCTCTCGGTCTGTGTCTCTCTCTCGGTGCCTGTGTCTCTCTCTCGGTCCCTGTGTCTCTCTCAGTCCCTGTGTCCCCCTTGGTACCTGTGTTTCTCTCTCGGTCCCTGTGTGTCTCTCAGTCCCTGTGACTCGCTCTCGGTCCCTGTGCCTCTCTTGGTCCCTGTGACTCTCTCAGTCCCTGTGTCTCTCTCGGTACCTTTGTCTCTATCTCGGTCCCTGTGTCTCTCTCTCGGTCCCTGTGACTCGCTCAATCCCTCTGTCTCTCTCTCGCTCCCTGTCTCTCTCTCGGTCCCTGTCACTCTCTCGGTCCCTGTGTCTCTCTCAGTCCCTGTATCTCTCTCGGTCCCTGTGTCTCTCTCGGTCCCTGTGTCTCACTCTCGGTCCCTGTGTCTCTCTCGGTCACTGTGTCTCTCTCTCGGTCCCTGTGTCTCTCTCAGTCCATGTCTCTCTCGGTCCCTGTGTCTCTCTCTCGGTCCCTATGTCTCTCTCGGTCACTGTGTCTCTCTCTCGGTCCCTGTGTCTCACTCTCGGTCCCTGTGTCTCTCTCGGTCCCTGTGTCTCTCTCGGTCCCTGTGTCTCTCTCTCAGTCCCTGTGTCTCTCTCTCGGTCCCTGTGTCTCTCTCACGGTACCTATCTCTCTCTCTGTCCCGGTGTCTCTCTCTCAGTCATTGTGTCTCTCTCTCGGTCCCTGTGTCTCTCTTGGTCCTTGTGTCTCTCTCTCGGTCCCTATCTCTCTCTCTGTCCCGGTGTCTCTCTCTCGGTCACTGTGTCTCTCTCTCAGTCCCTGTGTCTCTCTCAGTCCCTGTCTCTCTCTCGGTCCCTGTGTCTCACTCTCGGTCCCTGTGTCTCTCTCGGTCACTGTGTCTCTCTCTCGGTCCCTGTGTCTCTCTCAGTCCGTGCCTCTCTCGGTCCCTGTGTCTCTCTCTCAGTCCCTGTGTCTCTCTCGGTCCCTGTCTCTCTCTCGGTCCCTTTATCTCTCTCTCGGTCCCTTGGTCTCTCTCGGTCCCTGTGTCTCTCTCGGTCCCGGTGTCTCTCTCGGTCCCTGTGTCTCTCTCTCAGTCCCTGTGTCTCTCTCGGTCCCTGTCTCTCTCACGGTCCCTGTGTCTCTCTCGGTCACTGTGTCTCACTCGGTCCCTGTGTCTCTCTCGGTCGCTGTGTCTCTCTCTCTCACACCCCTGTGTCTCTCTCGGTCCCTGTGTCTCTCTCGGTCCCTGTGTCTCTCTCTCACACCCCTGTGTCTCACTCGGTCCCTGTCTCTCTCTCTGTCCCGGTGTCTCTCTCTCGGTCCCTGTGTCTCTCACCCGGTCCCTGTGTCTCTCTGTCAGTCCCTGTGTCTCTCTCTCGGTCTGTGTCTCTCTCTCGGTACCTGTGTTTCTCTCTCGGTCCCTGTGTGTCTCTCAGTCCCTGTGACTCGCTCTCGGTCCCTGTGTCTCTCTTGGTCCCTGTAACTCTCTCAGTCCCTGTGTCTCTCTCGGTACCTTTGTCTCTATCTCGGTCCCTGTGTCTCTCTCTCGGTCCCTGTGACTCGCTCAATCCCTGTGTCTCTCTCTCGGTCCCTGTGTCTCTCTCTCGGTCCCTGTGTCTCTCTCGGTCCCTGTGACTCGCTCAATCCCTGTGTCTCTCTCTCGGTCCCTGTGTCTCACTCGGTCCCTGTGTCTCTCTCTCGGTCCCTGTGTCTCTCTCAGTCCCTATGTCTGTCTCGGTATCTGTGTCTCTCTCTCGGTCCCTGTGTCTCTCTCTCGGTCCCTGTGTCTCTCTGGGTCCCTGTGTCTCTCTCGGTCCCTGTGTCTCTCTCTCAGTCCCTGTCTCTCTCTCGGTCCCTGTGTCTCTCTCGGTCCCTGTGTCTCTCTCGGTCCCTGTGTCTCTCTCGGTCCCAGTGTCGCTCTCAGTCCCTCTGTCTCTCTCTCGCTCCCTGTCTCTCTCTCGGTCCCTGTCACTCTCTCGGTCCCTGTGTCTCTCTCAGTCCCTGTATCTCTCTCGGTCCCTGTGTCTCTCTCGGTCCCTGTGTCTCACTCTCGGTCCCTGTGTCTCTCTCGGTCACTGTGTCTCTCTCTCGGTCCCTGTGTCTCTCTCAGTCCATGTCTCTCTCGGTCCCTGTGTCTCTCTCTCGGTCCCTATGTCTCTCTCGGTCACTGTGTCTCTCTCTCGGTCCCTGTGTCTCACTCTCGGTCCCTGTGTCTCTCTCGGTCCCTGTGTCTCTCTCGGTCCCTGTGTCTCTCTCTCAGTCCCTGTGTCTCTCTCGGTCCCTGTCTCTCTCTCGGTCCCTGTGTCTCTCTCGGTCACTGTGTCTCACTCGGTCCCTGTGTCTCTCTCGGTCGCTGTGTCTCTCTCTCTCACACCCCTGTGTCTCTCTCGGTCCCTGTGTCTCTCTCTCACACCCCTGTGTCTCACTCGGTCCCTGTCTCTCTCTCTGTCCCGGTGTCTCTCTCTCGGTCCCTGTGTCTCTCACTCGGTCCCTGTGTCTCTCTGTCAGTCCCTGTGTCTCTCTCTCGTTCTGTGTCTCTCTCTCGGTACCTGTGTTTCTCTCTCGGTCCCTGTGTGTCTCTCAGTCCCTGTGACTCGCTCTCGGTCCCTGTGTCTCTCTTGGTCCCTGTGACTCTCTCAGTCCCTGTGTCTCTCTCGGTACCTTTGTCTCTATCTCGGTCCCTGTGTCTCTCTCTCGGTCCCTGTGACTCGCTCAATCCCTGTGTCTCTCTCTCGGTCCCTGTGTCTCTCTCTCGGTCCCTGTGTCTCTCTCGGTCCCTGTGACTCGCTCAATCCCTGTGTCTCTCTCTCGGTCCCTGTGTCTCACTCGGTCCCTGTGTCTCTCTCTCGGTCCCTGTGTCTCTCTCAGTCCCTGTGTCTGTCTCGGTATCTGTGTCTCTCTCTCGGTCCCTGTGTCTCTCTATCGGTCCCTGTGTCTCTCTGGGTCCCTGTGTCTCTCTCGGTCCCTGTGTCTCTCTCTCAGTCCCTGTCTCTCTCTCGGTCTCTGTGTCTCTCTCGGTCCCTGTGTCTCTCTCGGTCCCTGTGTCTCTCTCGGTCCCAGTGTCGCTCTCAGTCCCTCTGTCTCTCTCTCGCTCCCTGTCTCTCTCTCGGTCCCTGTCACTCTCTCGGTCCCTGTGTCTCTCTCAGTCCCTGTATCTCTCTCGGTCCCTGTGTCTCTCTCGGTCCCTGTGTCTCACTCTCGGTCCCTGTGTCTCTTTCGGTCACTGTGTCTCTCTCTCGGTCCCTGTGTCTCTCTCAGTCCATGTCTCTCTCGGTCCCTGTGTCTCTCTCTCGGTCCCTATGTCTCTCTCGGTCACTGTGTCTCTCTCTCGGTCCCTGTGTCTCACTCTCGGTCCCTGTGTCTCTCTCGGTCCCTGTGTCTCTCTCTCAGTCCCTGTGTCTCTCTCTCGGTCCCTGTGTCTCTCTCACGGTACCTATCTCTCTCTCTGTCCCGGTGTCTCTCTCTCGGTCACTGTGTCTCTCTCTCGGTCCCTGTGTCTCTCTTGGTCCTTGTGTCTCTCTCTCGGTCCCTATCTCTCTCTCTGTCCCGGTGTCTCTCTCTCGGTCACTGTGTCTCTCTCTCGGTCCCTGTGTCTCTCTCAGTCCGTGTCTCTCTCGGTCCCTGTGTCTCTCTCTCAGTCCCTGTGTCTCTCTCGGTCCCTGTGCCTCTCTCTAAGACTCTGTGTCTCTATCTTGGTCCCTGTGTCTCTCTCAGTCCCTGTGTCTCTCTCTCTCGGTCCTGGTGTCTCTCTCGGTCCCTGTGTCTCACTCTCGGTCCCTGTGTCTCTCTCTCTGTCCCTGTGTCACTCACTCGGACCCTGTTTCTCTCTCAGTCCCTGTGTCTCTCTCGGTCCCTGTGTCTCTCTCTCCATCCCTGTGTCTCTCTCTCGGTCCCTGTGTCTCTCTCTCGGTCCCTGTGTCTCTCTCTCACCCCTGTGTCTCTCTCGGTCCCGATGTCTCTCTCGGTCCCTGTGTCTCTCTCTCGGTCCCTGTGTCTCTCTCTGGCGCCCTGTCTCTCTCTCGGTCTCTGTGTCTCTCTCTTGGTCACTGTGTCTCTCTGTCGGTCCCTGTGTCTCTCTCTCGGTCCCTGTCTCTCTCTCTCGGTCACGGTGTCTCTCTTGGTCCCTGTGTCTCTCTCTTGGTCCCTGTGTCTCACTCGGTCCCTATATTTCTCACTCGGTTCCTGTGTCTCTCTCGGTCCCTGTGTCTCTCTCTCGCTCCCTGTCTTTCTCTCTCGGACGATTGTGTCTCTCTCTCGGTCCCTGTGTCTCACTCAGTCCCTCTGTCTCTCACTTGGTCCCTGTCTCTCTCTTGGTCCCTGTGTCTCACTCGATCCCTGTCTCTCTCTCTCAGATTCAGTGTCTCTGTCGGTCCCTGTGTCTCTCTCTCGGTCCCTGTGACTCTCTAGGTCCCTGTGTCTTTCTCTAGGTCCTTGTGTCTCTCTCGGTCCCTGTGTCTCTCTCTCTCGGTCCCTGTGTCTCTCTCAGTCCGTGTCTCTCTCGGTCCCTGTGTCTCTCTCTCGGTCCCTATGTCTCTCTCGGTCACTGTGTCTCTCTCTCGGTCCCTGTGTCTCACTCTCGGTCCCTGTGTCTCTCTCGGTCCCTGTGTCTCTCTCTCAGTCCCTGTGTCTCTCTCTCGGTCCCTGTGTCTCTCTCACGGTACCTATCTCTCTCTCTGTCCCGGTGTCTCTCTCTCGGTCACTGTGTCTCTCTCTCGGTCCCTGTGTCTCTCTTGGTCCTTGTGTCTCTCTCTCGGTCCCTATCTCTCTCTCTGTCCCGGTGTCTCTCTCTCGGTCACTGTGTCTCTCTCTCGGTCCCTGTGTCTCTCTCAGTCCGTGTCTCTCTCGGTCCCTGTGTCTCTCTCTCGGTCCCTGTGTCTCTCTCAGTCCGTGTCTCTCTCGGTCCCTGTGTCTCTCTCGGTCCCTGTCTCTCTCTCGGTCCCTGTGTCTCTCTCTCGGTCACTGTGTCTCACTCGGTCCCTGTGTCTCTCTCGGTCCCTGTGTCTCTCTCTCTCACAGCCCTGTGTCTCTCTCGGTCCCGGTGTCTCCCTCGGTCCCTGTGTCTCTCTCTCAGTCCCTGTGTCTCTCTCGGACCCTGTCTCTCTCGCGGTCCCTGTATCTCTCTCGGTCCCTGTGTCTCTCTCTCAGTCCCTGTCTCTCTCTCAGTCCCTGTGTCTCTCTCGGTCCCTGTCTCTCTCTCGGTCCCTGTGTCTCTCTCTCGGTCCCTTGGTCTCTCTCGGTCACTGTGTCTCACTCAGTCCCTGTGTCTCTCTCGGTCCCTGTGTCTCTCTCTCACACCCCTGTGTCTCTCTCGGTCCCTGTGTCTCTCTCGGTCCCTGTGTCTCTCTCTCACACCCCTATGTCTCACTCGGTCCCTGTCTCTCTCTCTGTCCCGGTGTCTCTCTCTCGGTCCCTGTGTCTCTCTCTCGGTCCCTGTGTCTCTCTTGGTCCCTGTGTCTCTCTGTCAGTCCCTGTGTCTCTCTCTCGGTCTGTGTCTCTCTCTCGGTGCCTGTGTCTCTCTCTCGGTCCCTGTGTCTCTCTCGGTCCCTGTGTCTCTCTCTCACACCCCTGTGTCTCTTTCGGTCCCTGTGTCTCTCTCGGTCCCTGTGTCTCTCTGTCAGTCCCTGTGTCTCTCTCTCGGTCTGTGTCTCTCTCTCGGTCTGTGTCTCTCTCTCGGTGCCTGTGTCTCTCTCTCGGTCCCTGTGACTCTCTCGGTCCCTGTGTCTCTCTCGGTACCTGTGTCTCTATCTCGGTCCCTTTGTCTCTCTCTCGGTCCCTGTGCCTCTCTCGGTCCCTGTGTCTCTCTCTCACACCCCTGTGTCTCTCTCGGTCCCTGTGTCTCTCTCGGTCCCTGTGTCTCTCTCTCACACCCCTGTGTCTCACTCGGTCCCTGTCTCTCTCTCTGTCCCGGTGTCTCTCTCTCGGTCCCTGTGTCTCTCTCTCGGTCCCTGTGTCTCTCTTGGTCCCTGTGTCTCTCTGTCAGTCCCTGTGTCTCTCTCTCGGTCTGTGTCTCTCTCTCGGTGCCTGTGTCTCTCTCTCGGTCCCTGTGTCTCTCTCAGTCCCTGTGTCCCCCTTGGTACCTGTGTTTCTCTCTCGGTCCCTGTGTGTCTCTCAGTCCCTGTGACTCGCTCTCGGTCCCTGTGTCTCTCTTGGTCCCTGTGACTCTCTCGGTCCCTGTGTCTCTCTCGGTACCTGTGTCTCTATCTCGGTCCCTGTGTCTCTCTCTCGGTCCCTGTGACTCGCTCAATCCCTGTGTCTCTCTCTCGGTCCCTGTGTCCCTCTCTCGGTCCCTGTGTCTCTCTCGGTCCCTGTGTCCCTCTCGGTCCCTGTGTCTCTCTCTTGCTCCCTGTGTCTCTCTCTCAGTCCCTGTGTCTCACTCGGTCCCTGTGTCACTCTCTCGGTCCCTGTCTCTCTCTCTCGGTCCCAGTCTCTCTCTCTCGGTCTCTGTGTCTCTCTCTCGGTCCCTGTGTCTCTCTCTCAGTCCCTGTCTCTCTCTCGGTCCCTGTGTCTCTCTCGGTCCCTGTGTCTCTCTCAGTCCCTGTATCTCTCTCGGTCGCTGTGTCTCCCTCGGTCCCTGTCTCCCTCTCGGTCCCTGTCACTCTCTCAGTCCCTGTGTCTCACTCGGTCCCTGTGTCTCTCTCTCTCGGTCCCTCTGCCTCTCTATCGGTCCCTGTGTCTCTCTCTCGGTCCCTGTGTCTCTCTCTTGCTCCCAGTCTCTCTCTCACTCCCTGTGTCTCTCTCTCGGTCACTGTGTCTCTCTCTCTGTACCTGTGTCTCTCTCTCGGTCCCTGTGTCTCTCTCAGTCCCTGTGTCTCTCTCGGTATCTGTGTCTCTCTCTCGGTCCCTGTGTCGCTCTCTCTGTACCTGTGTCTCTCTCTCGGTCTCTGTGTCTCTCTCAGTCCCTGAGTCTCTCTCGGTATCTGTGTCTCTCTCTCGGTCCCTGTGTCTCTCTCTCAGTCCCTGTCTCTCTCTCGGTCCCTGTGTCTCTCTCGGTCCCTGTGTCTCTCTCGGTCCCAGTGTCGCTCTCAGTCCCTCTGTCTCTCTCTCGGTCCCTGTCTCTCTCTCGGTCCCTGTCACTCTCTCGGTCCCTGTGCCTCTCTCTAAGACCCTGTGTCTCTCTCCCCGCCCTTGTGTCTCTCTCAGTCCCTGTATCTCTCTCGGTCCCTGTGTCTCTCTCGGTCCCTGTGTCTCACTCTCGGTCCCTGTGTCTCTCCCGGTCACTGTGTCTCTCTCTCGGTCCCTGTGTCTCTCTCAGTCCGTGTCTCTCTCGGTCCCTGTGTCTCTCTCTCGGTCCCTATGTCTCTCTCGGTCACTGTGTCTCTCTCTCGGTCCCTGTGTCTCACTCTCGGTCCCTGTGTCTCTCTCGGTCCCTGTGTCTCTCTCGGTCCCTGTGTCTCTCTCTCAGTCCCTGTGTCTCTCTCTCGGTCCCTGTGTCTCTCTCACGGTACCTATCTCTCTCTCTGTCCCGGTGTCTCTCTCTCGGTCACTGTGTCTCTCTCTCGGTCCCTGTGTCTCTCTTGGTCCTTGTGTCTCTCTCTCGGTCCCTATCTCTCTCTCTGTCCCGGTGTCTCTCTCTCGGTCACTGTGTCTCTCTCTCGGTCCCTGTGTCTCTCTCAGTCCGTGTCTCTCTCGGTCCCTGTGTCTCTCTCTCAGTCCCTGTGTCTCTCTCGGTCCCTGTCTCTCTCTCGGTCCCTGTGTCTCACTCTCGGTCCCTGTATCTCTCTCGGTCCCTTTATCTCTCTCTCGGTCCCTTGGTCTCTCTCGGTCCCTGTGTCTCTCTCGGTCCCGGTGTCTCTCTCGGTCCCTGTGTCTCTCTCTCAGTCCCTGTGTCTCTCTCGGTCCCTGTCTCTCTCTCGGTCCCTGTGTCTCTCTCGGTCACTGTGTCTCACTCGGTCCCTGTGTCTCTCTCGGTCGCTGTGTCTCTCTCTCTCACACCCCTGTGTCTCTCTCGGTCCCTGTGTCTCTCTCGGTCCCTGTGTCTCTCTCTCACACCCGTGTGTCTCACTCGGTCCCTGTCTCTCTCTCTGTCCCGGTGTCTCTCTCTCGGTGCCTGTGTCTCTCTTTCGGTCCCTGTCTCTCTCTCAGTCCCTGTGTCCCCCTTGGTACCTGTGTTTCTCTCTCGGTCCCTGTGTGTCTCTCAGTCCCTGTGACTCGCTCTCGGTCCCTGTGTCTCTCTTGGTCCCTGTGACTCTCTCAGTCCCTGTGTCTCTCTCGATACCTTTGTCTCTATCTCGGTCCCTGTGTCTCTCTCTCGGTCCCTGTGACTCGCTCAATCCCTGTGTCTCTCTCTCGGTCCCTGTGTCTCTCTCTCGGTCCCTGTGACTCGCTCAATCCCTGTGTCTCTCTCTCGGTCCCTGTGTCTCTCTCTCGGTCCCTGTGTCTCTCTCGGTCCCTGTGACTCGCTCAATCCCTGTGTCTCTCTCTCGGTCCCTGTGTCTCACTCAGTCCCTGTGTCTCTCTCTCGGTCCCTGTGTCTCTCTCAGTCCCTGTGTCTGTCTCGGTATCTGTGTCTCTCTCTCGGTCCCTGTGTCTCTCTCTCGGTCCCTGTGTCTCTCTGGGTCCCTGTGTCTCTCTCGGTCCCTGTGTCTCTCTCTCAGTCCCTGTCTCTCTCTCGGTCCCTGTGTCTCTCTCGGTCCCTGTGTCTCTCTCGGTCCCTGTGTCTCTCTCGGTCCCAGTGTCGCTCTCAGTCCCTCTGTCTCTCTCTCGCTCCCTGTCTCTCTCTCGGTCCCTGTCACTCTCTCGGTCCCTGTGTCTCTCTCAGTCCCTGTATCTCTCGCGGTCCCTGTGTCCCTCTCGGTCCCTGTGTCTCACTCTCGGTCCCTGTGTCTCTCTCGGTCACTGTGTCTCTCTCTCGGTCCCTGTGTCTCTCTCAGTCCATGTCTCTCTCGGTCCCTGTGTCTCTCTCTCGGTCCCTATGTCTCTCTCGGTCACTGTGTCTCTCTCTCGGTCCCTGTGTCTCACTCTCGGTCCCTGTGTCTCTCTCGGTCCCTGTGTCTCTCTCGGTCCCTGTGTCTCTCTCTCAGTCCCTGTGTCTCTCTCTCGGTCCCTGTGTCTCTCTCACGGTACCTATCTCTCTCTCTGTCCCGGTGTCTCTCTCTCAGTCACTGTGTCTCTCTCTCGGTCCCTGTGTCTCTCTTGGTCCTTGTGTCTCTCTCTCGGTCCCTATCTCTCTCTCTGTCCCGGTGTCTCTCTCTCGGTCACTGTGTCTCTCTCTCGGTCCCTGTGTCTCTCTCAGTCCGTGTCTCTCTCGGTCCCTGTGTCTCTCTCTCAGTCCCTGTGTCTCTGTCGGTCCCTGTCACTCTCTCGGTCCCTGTGTCTCACTCTCGGTCCCTGTGTCTCTCTCGGTCACTGTGTCTCTCTCTCGGTCCCTGTGTCTCTCTCAGTCCGTGTCTCTCTCGGTCCCTGTGTCTCTCTCTCAGTCCCTGAGTCTCTCTCGGTCCCTGTCTCTCTCTCGGTCCCTTTATTTCTCTCTCGGTCCCTTGGTCTATCTCGGTCCCTGTGTCTCTCTCGGTCCCGGTGTCTCTCTCGGTCCCTGTGTCTCTCTCTCAGTCCCTGTCTCTCTCTCGGTCCCTGTCTCTCTCTCACACCCCTGTGTCTCACTCGGTCCCTGTCTCTCTCTCTGTCCCGGTGTCTCTCTCTCGGTCCCTGTGTCTCTCTCTCGGTCCCTGTGTCTCTCTTGGTCCCTGTGTCTCTCTGTCAGTCCCTGTGTCTCTCTCTCGGTCTGTGTCTCTCTCTCGGTGCCTGTGTCTCTCTCTCGGTCCCTGTGTCTCTCTCAGTCCCTGTGTCCCCCTTGGTACCTGTGTTTCTCTCTCGGTCCCTGTGTGTCTCTCAGTCCCTGTGACTCGCTCTCGGTCCCTGTGCCTCTCTTGGTCCCTGTGACTCTCTCAGTCCCTGTGTCTCTCTCGGTACCTTTGTCTCTATCTCGGTCCCTGTGTCTCTCTCTCGGTCCCTGTGACTCGCTCAATCCCTCTGTCTCTCTCTCGCTCCCTGTCTCTCTCTCGGTCCCTGTCACTCTCTCGGTCCCTGTGTCTCTCTCAGTCCCTGTATCTCTCTCGGTCCCTGTGTCTCTCTCGGTCCCTGTGTCTCACTCTCGGTCCCTGTGTCTCTCTCGGTCACTGTGTCTCTCTCTCGGTCCCTTTGTCTCTCTCAGTCCATGTCTCTCTCGGTCCCTGTGTCTCTCTCTCGGTCCCTATGTCTCTCTCGGTCACTGTGTCTCTCTCTCGGTCCCTGTGTCTCACTCTCGGTCCCTGTGTCTCTCTCGGTCCCTGTGTCTCTCTCGGTCCCTGTGTCTCTCTCTCAGTCCCTGTGTCTCTCTCTCGGTCCCTGTGTCTCTCTCACGGTACCTATCTCTCTCTCTGTCCCGGTGTCTCTCTCTCGGTCACTGTGTCTCTCTCTCGGTCCCTGTGTCTCTCTTGGTCCTTGTGTCTCTCTCTCGGTCCCTATCTCTCTCTCTGTCCCGGTGTCTCTCTCTCGGTCACTGTGTCTCTCTCTCGGTCCCTGTGTCTCTCTCAGTCCGTGTCTCTCTCGGTCCCTGTGTCTCTCTCTCAGTCCCTGTGTCTCTCTCGGTCCCTGTCTCTCTCTCGGTCCCTGTGTCTCACTCTCGGTCCCTGTGTCTCTCTCGGTCACTGTGTCTCTCTCTCGGTCCCTGTGTCTCTCTTAGTCCGTGTCTCTCTCGGTCCCTGTGTCTCTCTCTCAGTCCCTGTGTCTCTCTCGGTCCCTGTCTCTCTCTCGGTCCCTTTATCTCTCTCTCGGTCCCTTGGTCTCTCTCGGTCCCTGTGTCTCTCTCGGTCCCGGTGTCTCTCTCGGTCCCTGTGTCTCTCTCTCAGTCCCTGTGTCTCTCTCGGTCCCTGTCTCTCTCTCGGTCCCTGTGTCTCTCTCGGTCACTGTGTCTCACTCGGTCCCTGTGTCTCTCTCGGTCGCTGTGTCTCTCTCTCTCACACCCCTGTGTCTCTCTCGGTCCCTGTGTCTCTCTCGGTCCCTGTGTCTCTCTCTCACACCCCTGTGTCTCACTCGGTCCCTGTCTCTCTCTCTGTCCCGGTGTCTCTCTCTCGGTCCCTGTGTCTCTCACTCGGTCCCTGTGTCTCTCTGTCAGTCCCTGTGTCTCTCTCTCGGTCTGTGTCTCTCTCTCGGTACCTGTGTTTCTCTCTCGGTCCCTGTGTGTCTCTCAGTCCCTGTGACTCGCTCTCGGTCCCTGTGTCTCTCTTGGTCCCTGTGACTCTCTCAGTCCCTGTGTCTCTCTCGGTACCTTTGTCTCTATCTCGGTCCCTGTGTCTCTCTCTCGGTCCCTGTGTCTCTCTCGGTCCCTGTGACTCGCTCAATCCCTGTGTCTCTCTCTCGGTCCCTGTGTCTCACTCGGTCCCTGTGTCTCTCTCTCGGTCCCTGTGTCTCTCTCAGTCCCTGTGTCTGTCTCGGTATCTGTGTCTCTCTCTCGGTCCCTGTGTCTCTCTATCGGTCCCTGTGTCTCTCTGGGTCCCTGTGTCTCTCTCGGTCCCTGTGTCTCTCTCTCAGTCCCTGTCTCTCTCTCTGTCCCGGTGTCTCTCTCTCGGTCCCTGTGTCTCTCACTCGGTCCCTGTGTCTCTCTGTCAGTCCCTGTGTCTCTCTCTCGGTCTGTGTCTCTCTCTCGGTACCTGTGTTTCTCTCTCGGTCCCTGTGTGTCTCTCAGTCCCTGTGACTCGCTCTCGGTCCCTGTGTCTCTCTTGGTCCCTGTGACTCTCTCAGTCCCTGTGTCTCTCTCGGTACCTTTGTCTCTATCTCGGTCCCTGTGTCTCTCTCTCGGTCCCTGTGTCTCTCTCGGTCCCTGTGACTCGCTCAATCCCTGTGTCTCTCTCTCGGTCCCTGTGTCTCACTCGGTCCCTGTGTCTCTCTCTCGGTCCCTGTGTCTCTCTCAGTCCCTGTGTCTGTCTCGGTATCTGTGTCTCTCTCTCGGTCCCTGTGTCTCTCTATCGGTCCCTGTGTCTCTCTGGGTCCCTGTGTCTCTCTCGGTCCCTGTGTCTCTCTCTCAGTCCCTGTCTCTCTCTCGGTCCCTGTGTCTCTCTCGGTCCCTGTGTCTCTCTCGGTCCCTGTGTCTCTCTCGGTCCCAGTGTCGCTCTCAGTCCCTCTGTCTCTCTCTCGCTCCCTGTCTCTCTCTCGGTCCCTGTCACTCTCTCGGTCCCTGTGTCTCTCTCAGTCCCTGTATCTCTCTCGGTCCCTGTGTCTCTCTCGGTCCCTGTGTCTCACTCTCGG
This sequence comes from Prionace glauca, assembly GCA_037974335.1. Classification (NCBI taxonomy): domain Eukaryota; kingdom Metazoa; phylum Chordata; class Chondrichthyes; order Carcharhiniformes; family Carcharhinidae; genus Prionace; species Prionace glauca. Next base: position 256,367 of record JBBMRE010000119.1, read on the forward strand.
TCCCTGTGTCTCTCTCGGTCACTGTGTCTCTCTCTCGGTCCCTGTGTCTCTCTCAGTCCATGTCTCTCTCGGTCCCTGTGTCTCTCTCTCGGTCCCTATGTCTCTCTCGGTCACTGTGTCTCTCTCTCGGTCCCTGTGTCTCACTCTCGGTCCCTGTGTCTCTCTCGGTCCCTGTGTCTCTCTCGGTCCCTGTGTCTCTCTCTCAGTCCCTGTGTCTCTCTCTCGGTCCCTGTGTCTCTCTCACGGTACCTATCTCTCTCTCTGTCCCGGTGTCTCTCTCTCGGTCACTGTGTCTCTCTCTCGGTCCCTGTGTCTCTCTTGGTCCTTGTGTCTCTCTCTCGGTCCCTATCTCTCTCTCTGTCCCGGTGTCTCTCTCTCGGTCACTGTGTCTCTCTCTCGGTCCCTGTGTCTCTCTCAGTCCGTGTCTCTCTCGGTCCCTGTGTCTCTCTCTCAGTCCCTGTGTCTCTCTCGGTCCCTGTCTCTCTCTCGGTCCCTGTGTCTCACTCTCGGTCCCTGTGTCTCTCTCGGTCACTGTGTCTCTCTCTCGGTCCCTGTGTCTCTCTCAGTCCGTGTCTCTCTCGGTCCCTGTGTCTCTCTCTCAGTCCCTGTGTCTCTCTCGGTCCCTGTGCCTCTCTCTAAGACTCTGTGTCTCTATCTTGGTCCCTGTGTCTCTCTCAGTCCCTGTGTCTCTCTCTCTCGGTCCTGGTGTCTCTCTCGGTCCCTGTGTCTCACTCTCGGTCCCTGTGTCTCTCTCTCTGTCCCTGTGTCACTCACTCGGACCCTGTTTCTCTCTCAGTCCCTGTGTCTCTCTCGGTCCCTGTGTCTCTCTCTCCATCCCTGTGTCTCTCTCTCGGTCCCTGTGTCTCTCTCTCGGTCCCTGTGTCTCTCTCTCACCCCTGTGTCTCTCTCGGTCCCGATGTCTCTCTCGGTCCCTGTGTCTCTCTCTCGGTCCCTGTGTCTCTCTCTGGCGCCCTGTCTCTCTCTCGGTCTCTGTGTCTCTCTCTTGGTCACTGTGTCTCTCTGTCGGTCCCTGTGTCTCTCTCTCGGTCCCTGTCTCTCTATCTCGTTCACGGTGTCTCTCTTGGTCCCTGTGTCTCTCTCTTGGTCCCTGTGTCTCACTCGGTCCCTGTATTTCTCACTCGGTTCCTGTGTCTCTCTCGGTCCCTGTGTCTCTCTCTCGCTCCCTGTCTTTCTCTCTCGGACGATTGTGTCTCTCTCTCGGTCCCTGTGTCTCACTCAGTCCCTCTGTCTCTCACTCGGTCCCTGTCTCTCTCTTGGTCCCTGTGTCTCACTCGATCCCTGTCTCTCTCTCTCAGATTCAGTGTCTCTGTCGGTCCCTGTGTCTCTCTCTCGGTCCCTGTGACTCTCTAGGTCCCTGTGTCTTTCTCTAGGTCCTTGTGTCTCTCTCGGTCCCTGTGTCTCTCTCTCTCGGTCCCTGTGTCTCTCTCAGTCCGTGTCTCTCTCGGTCCCTGTGTCTCTCTCTCGGTCCCTATGTCTCTCTCGGTCACTGTGTCTCTCTCTCGGTCCCTGTGTCTCACTCTCGGTCCCTGTGTCTCTCTCGGTCCCTGTGTCTCTCTCTCAGTCCCTGTGTCTCTCTCTCGGTCCCTGTGTCTCTCTCACGGTACCTATCTCTCTCTCTGTCCCGGTGTCTCTCTCTCGGTCACTGTGTCTCTCTCTCGGTCACTGTGTCTCTCTCGGTCACTGTGTCTCTCTCTCGGTCCCTGTGTCTCTCTCAGTCCGTGTCTCTCTCGGTCCCTGTGTCTCTCTCTCGGTCCCTGTGTCTCTCTCAGTCCGTGTCTCTCTCGGTCCCTGTGTCTCTCTCGGTCCCTGTCTCTCTCTCGGTCCCTGTGTCTCTCTCTCGGTCACTGTGTCTCACTCGGTCCCTGTGTCTCTCTCGGTCCGTGTGTCTCTCTCTCTCACAGCCCTGTGTCTCTCTCGGTCCCGGTGTCTCCCTCGGTCCCTGTGTCTCTCTCTCTCAGTCCCTGTGTCTCTCTCGGTCCCTGTCTCTCTCGCGGTACCTGTATCTCTCTCGGTCCCTGTGTCTCTCTCTCAGTCCCTGTCTCTCTCTCAGTCCCTGTGTCTCTCTCGGTCCCTGTCTCTCTCTCGGTCCCTGTGTCTCTCTCTCGGTCCCTTGGTCTCTCTCGGTCACTGTGTCTCACTCGGTCCCTGTGTCTCTCTCGGTCCCTGTGTCTCTCTCTCACACCCCTGTGTCTCTCTCGGTCCCTGTGTCTCTCTCGGTCCCTGTGTCTCTCTCTCACACCCCTGTGTCTCACTCGGTCCCTGTCTCTCTCTCTGTCCCGGTGTCTCTCTCTCGGTCCCTGTGTCTCTCTCTCGGTCCCTGTGTCTCTCTTGGTCCCTGTGTCTCTCTGTCAGTCCCTGTGTCTCTCTCTCGGTCTGTGTCTCTCTCTCGGTGCCTGTGTCTCTCTCTCGGTCCCTGTGTCTCTCTCAGTCCCTGTGTCCCCCTTGGTACCTGTGTTTCTCTCTCGGTCCCTGTGTGTCTCTCAGTCCCTGTGACTCGCTCTCGGTCCCTGTGTCTCTCTTGGTCCCTGTGACTCTCTCGGTCCCTGTGTCTCTCTCGGTACCTGTGTCTCTATCTCGGTCCCTTTGTCTCTCTCTCGGTCCCTGTGCCTCTCTCGGTCCCTGTGTCTCTCTCTCACACCCCTGTGTCTCTCTCGGTCCCTGTGTCTCTCTCGGTCCCTGTGTCTCTCTCTCACACCCCTGTGTCTCACTCGGTCTCTGTCTCTCTCTCTGTCCCGGTGTCTCTCTCTCGGTCCCTGTGTCTCTCTCTCGGTCCCTGTGTCTCTCTTGGTCCCTGTGTCTCTCTGTCAGTCCCTGTGTCTCTCTCTCGGTCTGTGTCTCTCTCTCGGTGCCTGTGTCTCTCTCTCGGTCCCTGTGTCTCTCTCAGTCCCTGTGTCCCCCTTGGTACCTGTGTTTCTCTCTCGGTCCCTGTGTGTCTCTCAGTCCCTGTGACTCGCTCTCGGTCCCTGTGTCTCTCTTGGTCCCTGTGACTCTCTCGGTACCTGTGTCTCTATCTCGGTCCCTGTGTCTCTCTCTCGGTCCCTGTGACTCGCTCAATCCCTGTGTCTCTCTCTCGGTCCCTGTGTCCCTCTCTCGGTCCCTGTGTCTCTCTCGGTCCCTGTGTCCCTCTCGGTCCCTGTGTCTCTCTCTTGCTCCCTGTGTCTCTCTCTCGGTCCCTGTGTCTCACTCGGTCCCTGTGTCACTCTCTCGGTCCCTGTCTCTCTCTCTCGGTCCCAGTCTCTCTATCTCGGTCTCTGTGTCTCTCTCTCGGTCCCTGTGTCTCTCTCTCAGTCCCTGTCTCTCTCTCGGTCCCTGTGTCTCTCTCGGTCCCTGTGTCTCTCTCAGTCCCTGTATCTCTCTCGGTCCCTTTGTCTCTCTCTCGGAACCTGTGTCTCTCTCTCGGTCGCTGTGTCTCCCTCGGTCCCTGTCTCCCTCTCGGTCCCTGTCACTCTCTCAGTCCCTGTGTCTCACTCGGTCCCTGTGTCTCTCTCTCTCGGTCCCTCTGCCTCTCTATCGGTCCCTGTGTCTCTCTCTCGGTCCCTGTGTCTCTCTCTTGGTCCCAGTCTCTCTCTCACTCCCTGTGTCTCTCTCTCGGTCACTGTGTCTCTCTCTCTGTACCTGTGTCTCTCTCTCGGTCCCTGTGTCTCTCTCAGTCCCTGTGTCTCTCTCGGTATCTGTGTCTCTCTCTCGGTCCCTGTGTCTCTCTCTCTGTACCTGTGTCTCTCTCTCGGTCCCTGTGTCTCTCTCAGTCCCTGTGTCTCTCTCGGTATCTGTGTCTCTCTCTCGGTCCCTGTGTCTCTCTCTCAGTCCCTGTCTCTCTCTCGGTCCCTGTGTCTCTCTCGGTCCCTGTGTCTCTCTCGGTCCCAGTGTCGCTCTCAGTCCCTCTGTCTCTCTCTCGGTCCCTGTTTCTCTCTCGGTCCCTGTCACTCTCTCGGTCCCTGTGCCTCTCTCTAAGACCCTGTGTCTCTCTCCCCGCCCTTGTGTCTCTCTCAGTCCCTGTATCTCTCTCGGTCCCTGTGTCTCTCTCGGTCCCTGTGTCTCACTCTCGGTCCCTGTGTCTCTCCCGGTCACTGTGTCTCTCTCTCTCGGTCCCTGTGTCTCTCTCAGTCCGTGTCTATCTAGGTCCCTGTGTCTCTCTCTCGGTCCCTGTCTCTCTCTCGGTCCCTGTCACTCTCTCGGTCCCTGTGTCTCTCTCAGTCCCTGTATCTCTCTCGGTCCCTGTGTCTCTCTCGGTCCCTGTGTCTCACTCTCGGTCCCTGTGTCTCTCTCAGTCACTGTGTCTCTCTCTCGGTCCCTGTGTCTCTCTCAGTCCATGTCTCTCTCGGTCCCTGTGTCTCTCTCTCGGTCCCTATGTCTCTCTCGTTCACTGTGTCTCTCTCTCGGTCCCTGTGTCTCACTCTCGGTCCCTGTGTCTCTCTCGGTCCCTGTGTCTCTCTCGGTCCCTGTGTCTCTCTCTCAGTCCCTGTGTCTCTCTCTCGGTCCCTGTGTCTCTCTCACGGTACCTATCTCTCTCTCTGTCCCGGTGTCTCTCTCTCGGTCACTGTGTCTCTCTCTCGGTCCCTGTGTCTCTCTTGGTCCTTGTGTCTCTCTCTCGGTCCCTATCTCTCTCTCTGTCCCGGTGTCTCTCTCTCGGTCACTGTGTCTCTCTCTCGGTCCCTGTGTCTCTCTCAGTCCGTGTCTCTCTCGGTCCCTGTGTCTCTCTCTCAGTCCCTGTGTCTCTCTCGGTCCCTGTCTCTCTCTCGGTCCCTGTGTCTCACTCTCGGTCCCTGTGTCTCTCTCGGTCACTGTGTCTCTCTCTCGGTCCCTGTGTCTCACTCTCGGTCCCTGTATCTCTCTCGGTCCCTTTATCTCTCTTCCGGTCCCTTGGTCTCTCTCGGTCCCTGTGTTTCTCTCGGTCCCGGTGTCTCTCTCGGTCCCTGTGTCTCTCTCTCAGTCCCTGTGTCTCTCTCGGTCCCTGTCTCTCTCTCGGTCCCTGTGTCTCTCTCGGTCACTGTGTCTCACTCGGTCCCTGTGTCTCTCTCGGTCGCTGTGTCTCTCTCTCTCACACCCCTGTGTCTCTCTCGGTCCCTGTGTCTCTCTCGGTCCCTGTGTCTCTCTCTCACACCCCTGTGTCTCACTCGGTCCCTGTCTCTCTCTCTGTCCCGGTGTCTCTCTCTCGGTGCCTGTGTCTCTCTCTCGGTCCCTGTGTCTCTCTCAGTCCCTGTATCCCCCTTGGTACCTGTGTTTCTCTCTCGGTCCCTGTGTGTCTCTCAGTCCCTGTGACTCGCTCTCGGTCCCTGTGTCTCTCTTGGTCCCTGTGACTCTCTCAGTCCCTGTGTCTCTCTCGATACCTTTGTCTCTATCTCGGTCCCTGCGTCTCTCTCTCGGTCCCTGTGACTCGCTCAATCCCTGTGTCTCTCTCTCGGTCCCTGTGACTCGCTCAATCCCTGTGTCTCTCTCTCGGTCCCTGTGTCTCACTCAGTCCCTGTGTCTCTCTCTCGGTCCCTGTGTCTCTCTCAGTCCCTGTGTCTGTCTCAGTATCTGTGTCTCTCTCTCGGTCCCTGTGTCTCTCTCTCGGTCCCTGTGTCTCTCTGGGTCCCTGTGTCTCTCTCGGTCCCTGTGTCTCTCTCTCAGTCCCTGTCTCTCTCGGTCCCTGTGTCTCTCTCGGTCCCTGTGTCTCTCTCAGTCCCAGTGTCGCTCTCAGTCCCTCTGTCTCTCTCTCGCTCCCTGTCTCTCTCTCGGTCCCTGTCACTCTCTCGGTCCCTGTGTCTCTCTCAGTCCCTGTATCTCTCTCGGTCCCTGTGTCTCTCTCGGTCCCTGTGTCTCACTCTCGGTCCCTGTGTCTCTCTCGGTCACTGTGTCTCTCTCTCGGTCCCTGTGTCTCTCTCAGTCCATGTCTCTCTTGGTCCCTGTGTCTCTCTCTCGGTCCCTCTGTCTCTCTCGGTCACTGTGTCTCTCTCTCGGTCCCTGTGTCTCACTCTCGGTCCCTGTGTCTCTCTCGGTCCCTGTGTCTCTCTCGGTCCCTGTGTCTCTCTCTCAGTCCCTGTGTCTCTCTCTCGGTCCCTGTGTCTCTCTCACGGTACCTATCTCTCTCTCTGTCCCGGTGTCTCTCTCTCGGTCACTGTGTCTCTCTCTCGGTCCCTGTGTCTCTCTCAGTCCGTGTCTCTCTCGGTCCCTGTGTCTCTCTCTCAGTCCCTGTGTCTCTCTCGGTCCCTGTCACTCTCTCGGTCCCTGTGTCTCACTCTCGGTCCCTGTGTCTCTCTCGGTCACTGTGTCTCTCTCTCGGACCCTGTGTCTCTCTCAGTCCGTGTCTCTCTCGGTCCCTGTGTCTCTCTCTCAGTCCCTGTGTCTCTCTCGGTCCCTGTCTCTCTCTCGGTCCCTTTATCTCTCTCTCGGTCCTTTGGTCTCTCTCGGTCCCTGTGTCTCTCTCGGTCCCGGTGTCTCTCTCGGTCCCTGTGTCTCTCTCTCAGTCCCTGTGTCTCTCTCGGTCCCTGTCTCTCTCTCACACCCCTGTGTCTCACTCGGTCCCTGTCTCTCTCTCTGTCCCGCTGTCTCTCTCTCGGTCCCTGTGTCTCTCTCTCGGTCCCTGTGTCTCTCTTGGTCCCTGTGTCTCTCTGTCAGTCCCTGTGTCTCTCTCTCGGTCTGTGTCTCTCTCTCGGTGCCTGTGACTCTCTCTCGGTCCCTGTGTCTCTCTCAGTCCCTGTGTCCCCCTTGGTACCTGTGTTTCTCTCTCGGTCCCTGTGTGTCTCTCAGTCCCTGTGACTCGCTCTCGGTCCCTGTGCCTCTCTTGGTCCCTGTGACTCTCTCAGTCCCTGTGTCTCTCTCGGTACCTTTGTCTCTATCTCAGTCCCTGTGTCTCTCTCTCGGTCCCTGTGACTCGCTCAATCCCTCTGTCTCTCTCTCGCTCCCTGTCTCTCTCTCGGTCCCTGTCACTCTCTCGGTCCCTGTGTCTCTCTCAGTCCCTGTATCTCTCTCGGTCCCTGTGTCTCTCTCGGTCCCTGTGTCTCACTCTCGGTCCCTGTGTCTCTCTCGGTCACTGTGTCTCTCTCTCGGTCCATGTGTCTCTCTCAGTCCATGTCTCTCTCGGTCCCTGTGTCTCTCTCTCGGTCCCTATGTCTCTCTCGGTCACTGTGTCTCTCTCTCGGTCCCTGTGTCTCACTCTCGGTCCCTGTGTCTCTCTCGGTCCCTGTGTCTCTCTCGGTCCCTGTGTCTCTCTCTCAGTCCCTGTGTCTCTCTCTCGGTCCCTGTGTCTCTCTCACGGTACCAATCTCTCTCTCTGTCCCGGTGTCTCTCTCTCGGTCACTGTGTCTCTCTCTCGGTCCCTGTGTCTCTCTTGGTCCTTGTGTCTCTCTCTCGGTCCCTATCTCTCTCTCTGTAACGGTGTCTCTCTCTCGGTCACTGTGTCTCTCTCTCGGTCCCTGTGTCTCTCTCAGTCCGTGTCTCTCTCGGTCCCTGTGTCTCTCTCTCAGTCCCTGTGTCTTTCTCGGTCCCTGTCTCTCTCTCGGTCCCTGTGTCTCACTCTCGGTCCCTGTGTCTCTCTCGGTCACTGTGTCTCTCTCTCAGTCCCTGTGTCTCTCTCGGTCCCTGTGTCTCTCTCGGTCCCTGTCACTCTCTCGGTCCCTGTGTCTCACTCTCGGTCCCTGTGTCTCTCTCGGTCACTGTGTCTCTCTCTCGGTCCCTGTGTCTCTCTCAGTCCGTGTCTCTCTCGGTCCCTGTGTCTCTCTCTCAGTCCCTGTGTCTCTCTCGGTCCCTGTCTCTCTCTCGGTCCCTTTATCTCTCTCTCGGTCCCTTGGTCTCTCTCGGTCCCTGTGTCTCTCTCGGTCCCGGTGTCTCTCTCGGTCCCTGTGTCTCTCTCGCAGTCCCTGTGTCTCTCTCGGTCCCTGTCTCTCTCTCGGTCCCTGTGTCTCTCTCGGTCACTGTGTCTCACTCGGTCCCTGTGTCTCTCTCTCTCACACCCCTGTGTCTCTCTCGGTCCCTGTGTCTCTCTCGGTCCCTGTGTCTCTCTCTCAGTCCCTGTCTCTCTCTCGGTCCCTGTGTCTCTCTCGGTCCCTGTGTCTCTCTCGGTCCCAGTGTCGCTCTCAGTCCCTCTGTCTCTCTCTCGGTCCCTGTTTCTCTCTCGGTCCCTGTCACTCTCTCGGTCCCTGTGCCTCTCTCTAAGACCCTGTGTCTCTCTCCCCGCCCTTGTGTCTCTCTCAGTCCCTGTATCTCTCTCGGTCCCTGTGTCTCTCTCGGTCCCTGTGTCTCACTCTCGGTCCCTGTGTCTCTCCCGGTCACTGTGTCTCTCTCTCTCGGTCCCTGTGTCTCTCTCAGTCCGTGTCTATCTAGGTCCCTGTGTCTCTCTCTCGGTCCCTGTCTCTCTCTCGGTCCCTGTCACTCTCTCGGTCCCTGTGTCTCTCTCAGTCCCTGTATCTCTCTCGGTCCCTGTGTCTCTCTCGGTCCCTGTGTCTCACTCTCGGTCCCTGTGTCTCTCTCGGTCACTGTGTCTCTCTCTCGGTCCCTGTGTCTCTCTCAGTCCATGTCTCTCTCGGTCCCTGTGTCTCTCTCTCGGTCCCTATGTCTCTCTCGTTCACTGTGTCTCTCTCTCGGTCCCTGTGTCTCACTCTCGGTCCCTGTGTCTCTCTCGGTCCCTGTGTCTCTCTCGGTCCCTGTGTCTCTCTCTCAGTCCCTGTGTCTCTCTCTCGGTCCCTGTGTCTCTCTCACGGTACCTATCTCTCTCTCTGTCCCGGTGTCTCTCTCTCGGTCACTGTGTCTCTCTCTCGGTCCCTGTGTCTCTCTTGGTCCTTGTGTCTCTCTCTCGGTCCCTATCTCTCTCTCTGTCCCGGTGTCTCTCTCTCGGTCACTGTGTCTCTCTCTCGGTCCCTGTGTCTCTCTCAGTCCGTGTCTCTCTCGGTCCCTGTGTCTCTCTCTCAGTCCCTGTGTCTCTCTCGGTCCCTGTCTCTCTCTCGGTCCCTGTGTCTCACTCTCGGTCCCTGTGTCTCTCTCGGTCACTGTGTCTCTCTCTCGGTCCCTGTGTCTCACTCTCGGTCCCTGTATCTCTCTCGGTCCCTTTATCTCTCTTCCGGTCCCTTGGTCTCTCTCGGTCCCTGTGTCTCTCTCGGTCCCGGTGTCTCTCTCGGTCCCTGTGTCTCTCTCTCAGTCCCTGTGTCTCTCTCGGTCCCTGTCTCTCTCTCGGTCCCTGTGTCTCTCTCGGTCACTGTGTCTCACTCGGTCCCTGTGTCTCTCTCGGTCGCTGTGTCTCTCTCTCTCACACCCCTGTGTCTCTCTCGGTCCCTGTGTCTCTCTCGGTCCCTGTGTCTCTCTCTCACACCCCTGTGTCTCACTCGGTCCCTGTCTCTCTCTCTGTCCCGGTGTCTCTCTCTCGGTGCCTGTGTCTCTCTCTCGGTCCCTGTGTCTCTCTCAGTCCCTGTATCCCCCTTGGTACCTGTGTTTCTCTCTCGGTCCCTGTGTGTCTCTCAGTCCCTGTGACTCGCTCTCGGTCCCTGTGTCTCTCTTGGTCCCTGTGACTCTCTCAGTCCCTGTGTCTCTCTCGATACCTTTGTCTCTATCTCGGTCCCTGCGTCTCTCTCTCGGTCCCTGTGACTCGCTCAATCCCTGTGTCTCTCTCTCGGTCCCTGTGACTCGCTCAATCCCTGTGTCTCTCTCTCGGTCCCTGTGTCTCACTCAGTCCCTGTGTCTCTCTCTCGGTCCCTGTGTCTCTCTCAGTCCCTGTGTCTGTCTCAGTATCTGTGTCTCTCTCTCGGTCCCTGTGTCTCTCTCTCGGTCCCTGTGTCTCTCTGGGTCCCTGTGTCTCTCTCGGTCCCTGTGTCTCTCTCTCAGTCCCTGTCTCTCTCGGTCCCTGTGTCTCTCTCGGTCCCTGTGTCTCTCTCAGTCCCAGTGTCGCTCTCAGTCCCTCTGTCTCTCTCTCGCTCCCTGTCTCTCTCTCGGTCCCTGTCACTCTCTCGGTCCCTGTGTCTCTCTCAGTCCCTGTATCTCTCTCGGTCCCTGTGTCTCTCTCGGTCCCTGTGTCTCACTCTCGGTCCCTGTGTCTCTCTCGGTCACTGTGTCTCTCTCTCGGTCCCTGTGTCTCTCTCAGTCCATGTCTCTCTTGGTCCCTGTGTCTCTCTCTCGGTCCCTATGTCTCTCTCGGTCACTGTGTCTCTCTCTCGGTCCCTGTGTCTCACTCTCGGTCCCTGTGTCTCTCTCGGTCCCTGTGTCTCTCTCGGTCCCTGTGTCTCTCTCTCAGTCCCTGTGTCTCTCTCTCGGTCCCTGTGTCTCTCTCACGGTACCTATCTCTCTCTCTGTCCCGGTGTCTCTCTCTCAGTCACTGTGTCTCTCTCTCGGTCCCTGTGTCTCTCTTGGTCCTTGTGTCTCTCTCTCGGTCCCTATCTCTCTCTCTGTCCCGGTGTCTCTCTCTCGGTCACTGTGTCTCTCTCTCGGTCCCTGTGTCTCTCTCAGTCCGTGTCTCTCTCGGTCCCTGTGTCTCTCTCTCAGTCCCTGTGTCTCTCTCGGTCCCTGTCACTCTCTCGGTCCCTGTGTCTCACTCTCGGTCCCTGTGTCTCTCTCGGTCACTGTGTCTCTCTCTCGGACCCTGTGTCTCTCTCAGTCCGTGTCTCTCTCGGTCCCTGTGTCTCTCTCTCAGTCCCTGTGTCTCTCTCGGTCCCTGTCTCTCTCTCGGTCCCTTTATCTCTCTCTCGGTCCTTTGGTCTCTCTCGGTCCCTGTGTCTCTCTCGGTCCCGGTGTCTCTCTCGGTCCCTGTGTCTCTCTCTCAGTCCCTGTGTCTCTCTCGGTCCCTGTCTCTCTCTCACACCCCTGTGTCTCACTCGGTCCCTGTCTCTCTCTCTGTCCCGGTGTCTCTCTCTCGGTCCCTGTGTCTCTCTCTCGGTCCCTGTGTCTCTCTTGGTCCCTGTGTCTCTCTGTCAGTCCCTGTGTCTCTCTCTCGGTCTGTGTCTCTCTCTCGGTGCCTGTGACTCTCTCTCGGTCCCTGTGTCTCTCTCAGTCCCTGTGTCCCCCCTTGGTACCTGTGTTTCTCTCTCGGTCCCTGTGTGTCTCTCAGTCCCTGTGACTCGCTCTCGGTCCCTGTGCCTCTCTTGGTCCCTGTGACTCTCTCAGTCCCTGTGTCTCTCTCGGTACCTTTGTCTCTATCTCAGTCCCTGTGTCTCTCTCTCGGTCCCTGTGACTCGCTCAATCCCTCTGTCTCTCTCTCGCTCCCTGTCTCTCTCTCGGTCCCTGTCACTCTCTCGGTCCCTGTGTCTCTCTCAGTCCCTGTATCTCTCTCGGTCCCTGTGTCTCTCTCGGTCCCTGTGTCTCACTCTCGGTCCCTGTGTCTCTCTCGGTCACTGTGTCTCTCTCTCGGTCCATGTGTCTCTCTCAGTCCATGTCTCTCTCGGTCCCTGTGTCTCTCTCTCGGTCCCTATGTCTCTCTCGGTCACTGTGTCTCTCTCTCGGTCCCTGTGTCTCACTCTCGGTCCCTGTGTCTCTCTCGGTCCCTGTGTCTCTCTCGGTCCCTGTGTCTCTCTCTCAGTCCCTGTGTCTCTCTCTCGGTCCCTGTGTCTCTCTCACGGTACCAATCTCTCTCTCTGTCCCGGTGTCTCTCTCTCGGTCACTGTGTCTCTCTCTCGGTCCCTGTGTCTCTCTTGGTCCTTGTGTCTCTCTCTCGGTCCCCTATCTCTCTCTCTGTAACGGTGTCTCTCTCTCGGTCACTGTGTCTCTCTCTCGGTCCCTGTGTCTCTCTCAGTCCGTGTCTCTCTCGGTCCCTGTGTCTCTCTCTCAGTCCCTGTGTCTTTCTCGGTCCCTGTCTCTCTCTCGGTCCCTGTGTCTCACTCTCGGTCCCTGTGTCTCTCTCGGTCACTGTGTCTCTCTCTCAGTCCCTGTGTCTCTCTCGGTCCCTGTGTCTCTCTCGGTCCCTGTCACTCTCTCGGTCCCTGTGTCTCACTCTCGGTCCCTGTGTCTCTCTCGGTCACTGTGTCTCTCTCTCGGTCCCTGTGTCTCTCTCAGTCCGTGTCTCTCTCGGTCCCTGTGTCTCTCTCTCAGTCCCTGTGTCTCTCTCGGTCCCTGTCTCTCTCTCGGTCCCTTTATCTCTCTCTCGGTCCCTTGGTCTCTCTCGGTCCCTGTGTCTCTCTCGGTCCCGGTGTCTCTCTCGGTCCCTGTGTCTCTCTCGCAGTCCCTGTGTCTCTCTCGGTCCCTGTCTCTCTCTCGGTCCCTGTGTCTCTCTCGGTCACTGTGTCTCACTCGGTCCCTGTGTCTCTCTCTCTCACACCCCTGTGTCTCTCTCGGTCCCTGTGTCTCTCTCGGTCCCTGTGTCTCTCTCTCACACCCCTGTGTCTCACTCGGTCCCTGTCTCTCTCTCTGTCCCGGTGTCTCTCTCTCGGTCCCTGTGTCTCTCACTCGGTCCCTGTGTCTCTCTGTCAGTCCCTGTGTCTCTCTCTCGGTCTGTGCCTCTCTCTCGGTACCTGTGTTTCTCTCTCGGTCCCTGTGTGTCTCTCAGTCCCTGTGACTCGCTCTCGGTCCCGTGTGTCTCTCTTGGTCCCTGTGACTCTCTCAGTCCCTGTGTCTCTCTCGGTACCTTTGTCTCTATCTCGGTCCCTGTGTCTCTCTCTCTGTCCCTGTGACTCGCTCAATCCCTGTGTCTCTCTCTCGGTCCCTGTGTCTCTCTCTCGGTCCCTGTGTCTCTCTCGGTCCCTGTGACTCGCTCAATCCCTGTGTCTCTCTCTCGGTCCCTGTGTCTCACTCGGTCCCTGTCTCTCTCTCTCGGTCCCTGTGTCTCTCTCAGTCCCTGTGTCTGTCTCGGTATCTGTGTCTCTCTCTCGGTCCCTGTGTCTCTCTCTCGGTCCCTGTGTCTCTCTGGGTCCCTGTGTCTCTCTCGGTACCTGTGTCTCTCTCTCAGTCCCTGTCTCTCTCTCGGTCCCTGTGTCTCTCTCGGTCCCTGTGTCTCTCTCGGTCCCAGTGTCGCTCTCAGTCCCTCTGTCTCTCTCTCGCTCCCTGTCTCTCTCTCGGTCCCGGTCACTCTCTCGGTCCCTGTGTCTCTCTCAGTCCCTGTATCTCTCTCGGTCCCTGTGTCTCTCTCGGTCCCTGTGTCTCACTCTCGGTCCCTGTGTCTCTCTCGGTCACTGTGTCTCTCTCTCGGTCCCTGTGTCTCACTCTCGGTCCCTGTATCTCTCTCGGTCCCTGTGTCTCTCTCTCGGTCCCTGTGTCTCACTCTCGGTCCCTGTGTCTCTCTCGGTTCCTGTGTCTCTCTCGGTCCCTGTGTCTCTCTCTCAGTCCCTGTGTCTCTCTCTCGGTCCCTGTGTCTCTCTCACGGTACCTATCTCTCTCTCTGTCCCGGTGTCTCTCTCTCGGTCACTGTGTCTCTCTCTCGGTCCCTGTGTCTCTCTTGGTCCTTGTGTCTCTCTCTCGGTCCCTATCTCTCTCTCTGTCCCGGTGTCTCTCTCTCGGTCACTGTGTCTCTCTCTCGGTCCCTGTGTCTCTCTCAGTCCGTGTCTCTCTCGGTCCCTGTGTCTCTCTCTCAGTCCCTGTGTCTCTCTCGGTCCCTGTCTCTCTCTCGGTCCCTGTGTCTCACTCTCGGTCCCTGTGTCTCTCTCGGTCACTGTGTCTCTCTCTCGGTCCCTGTGTCTCTCTCAGTCCGTGTCTCTCTCGGTCCCTGTGTCTCTCTCTCAGTCCCTGTGTCTCTCTCGGTCCCTGTGCCTCTCTCTAAGACTCTGTGTCTCTATCTTGGTCCCTGTGTCTCTCTCAGTCCCTGTGTCTCTCTCTCTCGGTCCTGGTGTCTCTCTCGGTCCCTGTGTCTCACTCTCGGTCCCTGTGTCTCTCTCTCTGTCCCTGTGTCACTCACTCGGACCCTGTTTCTCTCTCAGTCCCTGTGTCTCCCTCGGTCCCTGTCTCCCTCTCGGTCCCTGTCACTCTCTCAGTCCCTGTGTCTCACTCGGTCCCTGTGTCTCTCTCTCTCGGTCCCTCTGCCTCTCTATCGGTCCCTGTGTCTCTCTCTCGGTCCCTGTGTCTCTCTCTTGCTCCCAGTCTCTCTCTCACTCCCTGTGTCTCTCTCTCGGTCACTGTGTCTCTCTCTCTGTACCTGTGTCTCTCTCTCGGTCCCTGTGTCTCTCTCAGTCCCTGTGTCTCTCTCGGTATCTGTGTCTCTCTCTCGGTCCCTGTGTCGCTCTCTCTGTACCTGTGTCTCTCTCTCGGTCCCTGTGTCTCTCTCAGTCCCTGAGTCTCTCTCGGTATCTGTGTCTCTCTCTCGGTCCCTGTGTCTCTCTCTCAGTCCCTGTCTCTCTCTCGGTCCCTGTGTCTCTCTTGGTCCTTGTGTCTCTCTCTCGGTCCCTATCTCTCTCTCTGTCCCGGTGTCTCTCTCTCGGTCACTGTGTCTCTCTCTCGGTCCCTGTGTCTCTCTCAGTCCGTGTCTCTCTCGGTCCCTGTGTCTCTCTCTCGGTCCCTTGGTCTCTCACGGTCCCTGTCTCTCTCTCGGTCCCTATGTCTCTCTCGGTCACTGTGTCTCTCTCTCGGTCCCTGTGTCTCACTCTCGGTCCCTGTGTCTCTCTCGGTTCCTGTGTCTCTCTCGGTCCCTGTGTCTCTCTCTCAGTCCCTGTGTCTCTCTCTCGGTCCCTGTGTCTCTCTCACGGTACCTATCTCTCTTTCTGTCCCGGTGTCTCTCTCTCGGTCACTGTGTCTCTCTCTCGGTCCCTGTGTCTCTCTTGGTCCTTGTGTCTCTCTCTCGGTCCCTATCTCTCTCTCTGTCCCGGTGTCTCTCTCTCGGTCCCTGTGTCTCTCTCTCGGTCCCTGTGTCTCTCTCAGTCCGTGTCTCTCTCGGTCCCTGTGTCTCTCTCTCAGTCCCTGTGTCTCTCTCGGTCCCTGTCTCTCTCTCGGTCCCTGTGTCTCACTCTCGGTCCCTGTGTCTCTCTCGGTCACTGTGTCTCTCTCTCGGTCCCTGTGTCTCTCTCAGTCCGTGTCTCTCTCGGTCCCTGTGTCTCTCTCTCAGTCCCTGTGTCTCTCTCGGTCCCTGTGCCTCTCTCTAAGACTCTGTGTCTCTATCTTGGTCCCTGTGTCTCTCTCAGTCCCTGTGTCTCTCTCTCTCGGTCCTGGTGTCTCTCTCGGTCCCTGTGTCTCACTCTCGGTCCCTGTGTCTCTCTCTCTGTCCCTGTGTCACTCACTCGGACCCTGTTTCTCTCTCAGTCCCTGTGTCTCCCTCGGTCCCTGTCTCCCTCTCGGTCCCTGTCACTCTCTCAGTCCCTGTGTCTCACTCGGTCCCTGTGTCTCTCTCTCTCGGTCCCTCTGCCTCTCTATCGGTCCCTGTGTCTCTCTCTCGGTCCCTGTGTCTCTCTCTTGCTCCCAGTCTCTCTCTCACTCCCTGTGTCTCTCTCTCGGTCACTGTGTCTCTCTCTCTGTACCTGTGTCTCTCTCTCGGTCCCTGTGTCTCTCTCAGTCCCTGTGTCTCTCTCGGTATCTGTGTCTCTCTCTCGGTCCCTGTGTCGCTCTCTCTGTACCTGTGTCTCTCTCTCGGTCCCTGTGTCTCTCTCAGTCCCTGAGTCTCTCTCGGTATCTGTGTCTCTCTCTCGGTCCCTGTGTCTCTCTCTCAGTCCCTGTCTCTCTCTCGGTCCCTGTGTCTCTCTCGGTCCCTGTGTCTCTCTCGGTCCCAGTGTCGCTCTCAGTCCCTCTGTCTCTCTCTCGGTCCCTGTCTCTCTCTCGGTCCCTGTCACTCTCTCGGTCCCTGTGCCTCTCTCTAAGACCCTGTGTCTCTCTCCCCGCCCTTGTGTCTCTCTCAGTCCCTGTATCTCTCTCGGTCCCTGTGTCTCTCTCGGTCCCTGTGTCTCACTCTCGGTCCCTGTGTCTCTCCCGGTCACTGTGTCTCTCTCTCGGTCCCTGTGTCTCTCTCAGTCCGTGTCTCTCTCGGTCCCTGTGTCTCTCTCGGTCCCTGTGTCTCTCTCGGTCCCTGTGTCTCTCTCTCACACCCGTGTGTCTCACTCGGTCCCTGTCTCTCTCTCTGTCCCGGTGTCTCTCTCTCGGTGCCTGTGTCTCTCTCTCGTTCCCTGTGTCTCTCTCAGTCCCTGTGTCCCCCTTGGTACCTGTGTTTCTCTCTCGGTCCCTGTGTGTCTCTCAGTCCCTGTGACTTGCTCTCGGTCCCTGTGTCTCTCTTGGTCCCTGTGACTCTCTCAGTCCCTGTGTCTCTCTCGATACCTTTGTCTCTATCTCGGTCCCTGTGTCTCTCTCTCGGTCCCTGTGACTCGCTCAATCCCTGTGTCTCTCTCTCGGTCCCTGTGTCTCTCTCTCGGTCCCTGTGACTCGCTCAATCCCTGTGTCTCTCTCTCGGTCCCTGTGTCTCTCTCTCGGTCCCTGTGTCTCTCTCGGTCCCTGTGACTCGCTCAATCCCTGTGTCTCTCTCTCGGTCCCTGTGTCTCACTCAGTCCCTGTGTCTCTCTCTCGGTCCCTGTGTCTCTCTCAGTCCCTGTGTCTGTCTCGGTATCTGTGTCTCTCTCTCGGTCCCTGTGTCTCTCTCTCGGTCCCTGTGTCTCTCTGGGTCCCTGTGTCTCTCTCGGTCCCTGTGTCTCTCTCTCAGTCCCTGTCTCTCTCTCGGTCCCTGTGTCTCTCTCGGTCCCTGTGTCTCTCTCGGTCCCTGTGTCTCTCTCGGTCCCAGTGTCGCTCTCAGTCCCTCTGTCTCTCTCTCGCTCCCTGTCTCTCTCTCGGTCCCTGTCACTCTCTCGGTCCCTGTGTCTCTCTCAGTCCCTGTATCTCTCTCGGTCCCTGTGTCTCTCTCGGTCCCTGTGTCTCACTCTCGGTCCCTGTGTCTCTCTCGGTCACTGTGTCTCTCTCTCGGTCCCTGTGTCTCTCTCAGTCCATGTCTCTCTCGGTCCCTGTGTCTCTCTCTCGGTCCCTATGTCTCTCTCGGTCACTGTGTCTCTCTCTCGGTCCCTGTGTCTCACTCTCGGTCCCTGTGTCTCTCTCGGTCCCTGTGTCTCTCTCGGTCCCTGTGTCTCTCTCTCAGTCCCTGTGTCTCTCTCTCGGTCCCTGTGTCTCTCTCACGGTACCTATCTCTCTCTCTGTCCCGGTGTCTCTCTCTCAGTCACTGTGTCTCTCTCTCGGTCCCTGTGTCTCTCTTGGTCCTTGTGTCTCTCTCTCGGTCCCTATCTCTCTCTCTGTCCCGGTGTCTCTCTCTCGGTCACTGTGTCTCTCTCTCGGTCCCTGTGTCTCTCTCAGTCCGTGTCTCTCTCGGTCCCTGTGTCTCTCTCTCAGTCCCTGTGTCTCTCTCGGTCCCTGTCACTCTCTCGGTCCCTGTGTCTCACTCTCGGTCCCTGTGTCTCTCTCGGTCACTGTGTCTCTCTCTCGGTCCCTGTGTCTCTCTCAGTCCGTGTCTCTCTCGGTCCCTGTGTCTCTCTCTCAGTCCCTGTGTCTCTCTCGGTCCCTGTCTCTCTCTCGGTCCCTTTATTTCTCTCTCGGTCCCTTGGTCTCTCTCGGTCCCTGTGTCTCTGTCGGTCCCGGTGTCTCTCTCGGTCCCTGTGTCTCTCTCTCAGTCCCTGTCTCTCTCTCGGTCCCTGTCTCTCTCTCACACCCCTGTGTCTCACTCGGTCCCTGTCTCTCTCTCTGTCCCGGTGTCTCTCTCTCGGTCCCTGTGTCTCTCTCTCGGTCCCTGTGTCTCTCTTGGTCCCTGTGTCTCTCTGTCAGTCCCTGTGTCTCTCTCTCGGTCTGTGTCTCTCTCTCGGTGCCTGTGTCTCTCTCTCGGTCCCTGTGTCTCTCTCAGTCCCTGTGTCCCCCTTGGTACCTGTGTTTCTCTCTCGGTCCCTGTGTGTCTCTCAGTCCCTGTGACTCGCTCTCGGTCCCTTTGCCTCTCTTGGTCCCTGTGACTCTCTCAGTCCCTGTGTCTCTCTCGGTACCTTTGTCTCTATCTCGGTCCCTGTGTCTCTCTCTCGGTCCCTGTGACTCGCTCAATCCCTCTGTCTCTCTCTCGCTCCCTGTCTCTCTCTCGGTCCCTGTCAATCTCTCGGTCCCTGTGTCTCTCTCAGTCCCTGTATCTCTCTCGGTCCCTGTGTCTCTCTCGGTCCCTGTGTCTCACTCTCGGTCCCTGTGTCTCTCTCGGTCACTGTGTCTCTCTCTCGGTCCCTGTGTCTCTCTCAGTCCATGTCTCTCTCGGTCCCTGTGTCTCTCTCTCGGTCCCTATGTATCTCTCGGTCACTGTGTCTCTCTCTCGGTCCCTGTGTCTCACTCTCGGTCCCTGTGTCTCTCTCGGTCCCTGTGTCTCTCTCGGTCCCTGTGTCTCTCTCTCAGTCCCTGTGTCTCTCTCTCGGTCCCTGTGTCTCTCTCACGGTACCTATCTCTCTCTCTGTCCCGGTGTCTCTCTCTCGGTCACTGTGTCTCTCTCTCGGTCCCTGTGTCTCTCTTGGTCCTTGTGTCTCTCTCTCGGTCCCTATCTCTCTCTCTGTCCCGGTGTCTCTCTCTCGGTCACTGTGTCTCTCTCTCGGTCCCTGTGTCTCTCTCAGTCCGTGTCTCTCTCGGTCCCTGTGTCTCTCTCTCAGTCCCTGTGTCTCTCTCGGTCCCTGTCTCTCTCTCGGTCCCTGTGTCTCACTCTCGGTCCCTGTGTCTCTCTCGGTCACTGTGTCTCGCTCTCGGTCCCTGTGTCTCTCTCAGTCCGTGTCTCTCTCGGTCCCTGTGTCTCTCTCTCAGTCCCTGTGTCTCTCTCGGTCCCTGTCTCTCTCTCGGTCCCTTTATCTCTCTCTCGGTCCCTTGGTCTCTCTCGGTCCCTGTGTCTCTCTCGGTCCCGGTGTCTCTCTCGGTCCCTGTGTCTCTCTCTCAGTCCCTGTGTCTCTCTCGGTCCCTGTCTCTCTCTCGGTCCCTGTGTCTCTCTCGGTCACTGTGTCTCACTCGGTCCCTGTGTCTCTCTCGGTCGCTGTGTCTCTCTCTCTCACACCCCTGTGTCTCTCTCGGTCCCTGTGTCTCTCTCGGTCCCTGTGTCTCTCTCTCACACCCCTGTGTCTCACTCGGTCCCTGTCTCTCTCTCTGTCCCGGTGTCTCTCTCTCGGTCCCTGTGTCTCTCACTCGGTCCCTGTGTCTCTCTGTCAGTCCCTGTGTCTCTCTCTCGGTCTGTGTCTCTCTCTCGGTACCTGTGTTTCTCTCTCGGTCCCTGTGTGTCTCTCAGTCCCTGTGACTCGCTCTCGGTCCCTGTGTCTCTCTTGGTCCCTGTGACTCTCTCAGTCCCTGTGTCTCTCTCGGTACCTTTGTCTCTATCTCGGTCCCTGTGTCTCTCTCTCGGTCCCTGTGACTCGCTCAATCCCTGTGTCTCTCTCTTGGTCCCTGTGTCGCTCTCTCGGTCCCTGTGTCTCTCTCGGTCCCTGTGACTCGCTCAATCCCTGTGTCTCTCTCTCGGTCCCTGTGTCTCACTCGGTCCCTGTGTCTCTCTCTCGGTCCCTGTGTCTCTCTCGGTCCCTGTGTCTCTCTCTCGGTCCCTGTGTCTCTCTGGGTCCCTGTGTCTCTCTCGGTCCCTGTGTCTCTCTCTCAGTCCCTGTCTCTCTCTCGGTCCCTGTGTCTCTCTCGGTCCCTGTGTCTCTCTCGGTCCCTGTGTCTCTCTCGGTCCCAGTGTCGCTCTCAGTCCCTCTGTCTCTCTCTCGCTCCCTGTCTCTCTCTCGGTCCCTGTCACTCTCTCGGTCCCTGTGTCTCTCTCAGTCCCTGTATCTCTCTCGGTCCCTGTGTCTCTCTCGGTCCCTGTGTCTCACTCTCGGTCCCTGTGTCTCTCTCGGTCACTGTGTCTCTCTCTCGGTCCCTGTGTCTCTCTCAGTCCATGTCTCTCTCGGTCCCTGTGTCTCTCTCTCGGTCCCTATGTCTCTCTCGGTCACTGTGTCTCTCTCTCGGTCCCTGTGTCTCACTCTCGGTCCCTGTGTCTCTCTCGGTCCCTGTGTCTCTCTCGGTCCCTGTGTCTCTCTCTCAGTCCCTGTGTCTCTCTCTCGGTCCCTGTGTCTCTCTCACGGTACCTATCTCTCTCTCTGTCCCGGTGTCTCTCTCTCGGTCACTGTGTCTCTCTCTCGGTCCCTGTGTCTCTCTTGGTCCTTGTGTCTCTCTCTCGGTCCCTATCTCTCTCTCTGTCCCGGTGTCTCTCTCTCGGTCACTGTGTCTCTCTCTCGGTCCCTGTGTCTCTCTCAGTCCGTGTCTCTCTCGGTCCCTGTGTCTCTCTCTCAGTCCCTGTGTCTCTCTCGGTCCCTGTCTCTCTCTCGGTCCCTGTGTCTCACTCTCGGTCCCTGTGTCTCTCTCGGTCACTGTGTCTCTCTCTCGGTCCCCGTGTCTCTCTCAGTCCGTGTCTCTCTCGGTCCCTGTGTCTCTCTCTCAGTCCCTGTGTCTCTCTCGGTCCCTGTGCCTCTCTCTAAGACTCTGTGTCTCTATCTTGGTCCCTGTGTCTCTCTCAGTCCCTGTGTCTCTCTCTCTCGGTCCTGGTGTCTCTCTCGGTCCCTGTGTCTCACTCTCGGTCCCTGTGTATCTCTCTCTGTCCCTGTGTCACTCACTCGGACCCTGTTTCTCTCTCAGTCCCTGTGTCTCTCTCGGTCCCTGTGTCTCTCTCTCCATCCCTGTGTCTCTCTCTCGGTCCCTGTGTCTCTCTCTCGGTCCCTGTGTCTCTCTCTCACCCCTGTGTCTCTCTCGGTCCCGATGTCTCTCTCGGTCCCTGTGTCTCTCTCTCGGTCCCTGTGTCTCTCTCTGGCGCCCTGTCTCTCTCTCGGTCTCTGTGTCTCTCTCTTGGTCACTGTGTCTCTCTGTCGGTCCCTGTGTCTCTCTCTCGGTCCCTGTCTCTCTATCTCGTTCACGGTGTCTCTCTTGGTCCCTGTGTCTCTCTCTTGGTCCCTGTGTCTCACTCGGTCCCTGTATTTCTCACTCGGTTCCTGTGTCTCTCTCGGTCCCTGTGTCTCTCTCTCGCTCCCTGTCTTTCTCTCTCGGACGATTGTGTCTCTCTCTCGGTCCCTGTGTCTCACTCAGTCCCTCTGTCTCTCACTCGGTCCCTGTCTCTCTCTTGGTCCCTGTGTCTCACTCGATCCCTGTCTCTCTCTCTCAGATTCAGTGTCTCTGTCGGTCCCTGTGTCTCTCTCTCGGTCCCTGTGACTCTCTAGGTCCCTGTGTCTTTCTCTAGGTCCTTGTGTCTCTCTCGGTCCCTGTGTCTCTCTCTCTCGGTCCCTGTGTCTCTCTCAGTCCGTGTCTCTCTCGGTCCCTGTGTCTCTCTCTCGGTCCCTATGTCTCTCTCGGTCACTGTGTCTCTCTCTCGGTCCCTGTGTCTCACTCTCGGTCCCTGTGTCTCTCTCGGTCCCTGTGTCTCTCTCTCAGTCCCTGTGTCTCTCTCTCGGTCCCTGTGTCTCTCTCACGGTACCTATCTCTCTCTCTGTCCCGGTGTCTCTCTCTCGGTCACTGTGTCTCTCTCTCGGTCACTGTGTCTCTCTTGGTCCTTGTGTCTCTCTCTCGGTCCCTATCTCTCTCTCTGTCCCGGTGTCTCTCTCTCGGTCACTGTGTCTCTCTCTCGGTCCCTGTGTCTCTCTCAGTCCGTGTCTCTCTCGGTCCCTGTGTCTCTCTCTCGGTCCCTGTGTCTCTCTCAGTCCGTGTCTCTCTCGGTCCCTGTGTCTCTCTCGGTCCCTGTCTCTCTCTCGGTCCCTGTGTCTCTCTCTCGGTCACTGTGTCTCACTCGGTCCCTGTGTCTCTCTCGGTCCCTGTGTCTCTCTCTCTCACAGCCCTGTGTCTCTCTCGGTCCCGGTGTCTCCCTCGGTCCCTGTGTCTCTCTCTCTCAGTCCCTGTGTCTCTCTCGGTCCCTGTCTCTCTCGCGGTACCTGTATCTCTCTCGGTCCCTGTGTCTCTCTCTCAGTCCCTGTCTCTCTCTCAGTCCCTGTGTCTCTCTCGGTCCCTGTCTCTCTCTCGGTCCCTGTGTCTCTCTCTCGGTCCCTTGGTCTCTCTCGGTCACTGTGTCTCACTCGGTCCCTGTGTCTCTCTCGGTCCCTGTGTCTCTCTCTCACACCCCTGTGTCTCTCTCGGTCCCTGTGTCTCTCTCGGTCCCTGTGTCTCTCTCTCACACCCCTGTGTCTCACTCGGTCCCTGTCTCTCTCTCTGTCCCGGTGTCTCTCTCTCGGTCCCTGTGTCTCTCTCTCGGTCCCTGTGTCTCTCTTGGTCCCTGTGTCTCTCTGTCAGTCCCTGTGTCTCTCTCTCGGTCTGTGTCTCTCTCTCGGTGCCTGTGTCTCTCTCTCGGTCCCTGTGTCTCTCTCAGTCCCTGTGTCCCCCTTGGTACCTGTGTTTCTCTCTCGGTCCCTGTGTGTCTCTCAGTCCCTGTGACTCGCTCTCGGTCCCTGTGTCTCTCTTGGTCCCTGTGACTCTCTCGGTCCCTGTGTCTCTCTCGGTACCTGTGTCTCTATCTCGGTCCCTTTGTCTCTCTCTCGGTCCCTGTGCCTCTCTCGGTCCCTGTGTCTCTCTCTCACACCCCTGTGTCTCTCTCGGTCCCTGTGTCTCTCTCGGTCCCTGTGTCTCTCTCTCACACCCCTGTGTCTCACTCGGTCCCTGTCTCTCTCTCTGTCCCGGTGTCTCTCTCTCGGTCCCTGTGTCTCTCTCTCGGTCCCTGTGTCTCTCTTGGTCCCTGTGTCTCTCTGTCAGTCCCTGTGTCTCTCTCTCGGTCTGTGTCTCTCTCTCGGTGCCTGTGTCTCTCTCTCGGTCCCTGTGTCTCTCTCAGTCCCTGTGTCCCCCTTGGTACCTGTGTTTCTCTCTCGGTCCCTGTGTGTCTCTCAGTCCCTGTGACTCGCTCTCGGTCCCTGTGTCTCTCTTGGTCCCTGTGACTCTCTCGGTCCCTGTGTCTCTCTCGGTACCTGTGTCTCTATCTCGGTCCCTGTGTCTCTCTCTCGGTCCCTGTGACTCGCTCAATCCCTGTGTCTCTCTCTCGGTCCCTGTGTCCCTCTCTCGGTCCCTGTGTCTCTCTCGGTCCCTGTGTCCCTCTCGGTCCCTGTGTCTCTCTCTTGCTCCCTGTGTCTCTCTCTCGGTCCCTGTGTCTCACTCGGTCCCTGTGTCACTCTCTCGGTCCCTGTCTCTCTCTCTCGGTCCCAGTCTCTCTCTCTCGGTCTCTGTGTCTCTCTCTCGGTCCCTGTGTCTCTCTCTCAGTCCCTGTCTCTCTCTCGGTCCCTGTGTCTCTCTCGGTCCCTGTGTCTCTCTCAGTCCCTGTATCTCTCTCGGTCCCTTTGTCTCTCTCTCGGAACCTGTGTCTCTCTCTTGGTCGCTGTGTCTCCCTCGGTCCCTGTCTCCCTCTCGGTCCCTGTCACTCTCTCAGTCCCTGTGTCTCACTCGGTCCCTGTGTCTCTCTCTCTCGGTCCCTCTGCCTCTCTATCGGTCCCTGTGTCTCTCTCTCGGTCCCTGTGTCTCTCTCTTGGTCCCAGTCTCTCTCTCACTCCCTGTGTCTCTCTCTCGGTCACTGTGTCTCTCTCTCTGTACCTGTGTCTCTCTCTCGGTCCCTGTGTCTCTCTCAGTCCCTGTGTCTCTCTCGGTATCTGTGTCTCTCTCTCGGTCCCTGTGTCTCTCTCTCTGTACCTGTGTCTCTCTCTCGGTCCCTGTGTCTCTCTCAGTCCCTGTGTCTCTCTCGGTATCTGTGTCTCTCTCTCGGTCCCTGTGTCTCTCTCTCAGTCCCTGTCTCTCTCTCGGTCCCTGTGTCTCTCTCGGTCCCTGTGTCTCTCTCGGTCCCAGTGTCGCTCTCAGTCCCTCTGTCTCTCTCTCGGTCCCTGTCTCTCTCTCGGTCCCTGTCACTCTCTCGGTCCCTGTGCCTCTCTCTAAGACCCTGTGTCTCTCTCGCCGCCCTTGTGTCTCTCTCAGTCCCTGTATCTCTCTCGGTCCCTGTGTCTCTCTCGGTCCCTGTGTCTCACTCTCGGTCCCTGTGTCTCTCCCGGTCACTGTGTCTCTCTCTCTCGGTCCCTGTGTCTCTCTCAGTCCGTGTCTATCTAGGTCCCTGTGTCTCTCTCTCGGTCCCTATGTCTCTCTCGGTCACTGTGTCTCTCTCTCGGTCCCTGTGTCTCACTCTCGGTCCCTGTGTCTCTCTCGGTCCCTGTGTCTCTCTCGGTCCCTGTGTCTCTCTCTCAGTCCCTGTGTCTCTCTCTCGGTCCCTGTGTCTCTCTCACGGTACCTATCTCTCTCTCTGTCCCGGTGTCTCTCTCTCGGTCACTGTGTCTCTCTATCGGTCCCTGTGTCTCTCTTGGTCCTTGTGTCTCTCTCTCGGTCCCTATCTCTCTCTCTGTCCCGGTGTCTCTCTCTCGGTCACTGTGTCTCTCTCTCGGTCCCTGTGTCTCTCTCAGTCTGTGTCTCTCTCGGTCCCTGTGTCTCTCTCTCAGTCCCTGTGTCTCTCTCGGTCCCTGTCTCTCTCTCGGTCCCTGTGTCTCACTCTCGGTCCCTGTGTCTCTCTCGGTCACTGTGTCTCTCTCTCGGTCCCTGTGTCTCACTCACGGTCCCTGTATCTCTCTCGGTCCCTTTATCTCTCTTCCGGTCCCTTGGTCTCTCTCGGTCCCTGTGTCTCTCTCGGTCCCGGTGTCTCTCTCGGTCCCTGTGTCTCTCTCTCAGTCCCTGTGTCTCTCTCGGTCCCTGTCTCTCTCTCGGTCCCTGTGTCTCTCTCGGTCACTGTGTCTCACTCGGTCCCTGTGTCTCTCTCGGTCGCTGTGTCTCTCTCTCTCACACCCCTGTGTCTCACTCGCTCCCTGTCTCTCTCTCTGTCCCGGTGTCTCTCTCTCGGTGCCTGTGTCTCTCTCTCGGTCCCTGTGTCTCTCTCAGTCCCTGTGTCCCCCTTGGTACCTGTGTTTCTCTCTCGGTCCCTGTGTGTCTCTCAGTCCCTGTGACTCGCTCTCGGTCCCTGTGTCTCTCTTGGTCCCTGTGACTCTCTCAGTCCCTGTGTCTCTCTCGATACCTTTGTCTCTATCTCGGTCCCTGTGTCTCTCTCTCGGTCCCTGTGACTCGCTCAATCCCTGTGTCTCTCTCTCGGTCCCTGTGACTCGCTCAATCCCTGTGTCTCTCTCTCGGTCCCTGTGTCTCACTCAGTCCCTGTGTCTCTCTCTCGGTCCCTGTGTCTCTCTCAGTCCCTGTGTCTGTCTCGGTATCTGTGTCTCTCTCTCGGTCCCTGTGTCTCTCTCTCGGTCCCTGTGTCTCTCTGGGTCCCTGTGTCTCTCTCGGTCCCTGTGTCTCTCTCTCAGTCCCTGTCTCTCTCGGTCCCTGTGTCTCTCTCGGTCCCTGTGTCTCTCTCAGTCCCAGTGTCGCTCTCAGTCCCTCTGTCTCTCTCTCGCTCCCTGTCTCTCTCTCGGTCCCTGTCACTCTCTCGGTCCCTGTGTCTCTCTCAGTCCCTGTATCTCTCTCGGTCCCTGTGTCTCTCTCGGTCCCTGTGTCTCACTCTCGGTCCCTGTGTCTCTCTCGGTCACTGTGTCTCTCTCTCGGTCCCTGTGTCTCTCTCAGTCCATGTCTCTCTCGGTCCCTGTGTCTCTCTCTCGGTCCCTATGTCTCTCTCGGTCACTGTGTCTCTCTCTCGGTCCCTGTGTCTCACTCTCGGTCCCTGTGTCTCTCTCGGTCCCTGTGTCTCTCTCGGTCCCTGTGTCTCTCTCTCAGTCCCTGTGTCTCTCTCTCGGTCCCTGTGTCTCTCTCACGGTACCTATCTCTCTCTCTGTCCCGGTGTCTCTCTCTCAGTCACTGTGTCTCTCTCTCGGTCCCTGTGTCTCTCTTGGTCCTTGTGTCTCTCTCTCAGTCCCTATCTCTCTCTCTGTCCCGGTGTCTCTCTCTCGGTCACTGTGTCTCTCTCTCGGTCCCTGTGTCTCTCTCAGTCCGTGTCTCTCTCGGTCCCTGTGTCTCTCTCTCAGTCCCTGTGTCTCTCTCGGTCCCTGTCACTCTCTCGGTCCCTGTGTCTCACTCTCGGTCCCTGTGTCTCTCTCGGTCACTGTGTCTCTCTCTCGGTCCCTGTGTCTCTCTCAGTCCGTGTCTCTCTCGGTCCCTGTGTCTCTCTCTCAGTCCCTGTGTCTCTCTCGGTCCCTGTCTCTCTCTCGGTCCCTTTATCTCTCTCTCGGTCCTTTGGTCTCTCTCGGTCCCTGTGTCTCTCTCGGTCCCGGTGTCTCTCTCGGTCCCTGTGTCTCTCTCTCAGTCCCTGTGTCTCTCTCGGTCCCTGTCTCTCTCTCACACCCCTGTGTCTCACTCGGTCCCTGTCTCTCTCTCTGTCCCGGTGTCTCTCTCTCGGTCCCTGTGTCTCTCTCTCGGTCCCTGTGTCTCTCTTGGTCCCTGTGTCTCTCTGTCAGTCCCTGTGTCTCTCTCTCGGTCTGTGTCTCTCTCTCGGTGCCTGTGACACTCTCTCGGTCCCTGTGTCTCTCTCAGTCCCTGTGTCCCCCTTGGTACCTGTGTTTCTCTCTCGGTCCCTGTGTGTCTCTCAGTCCCTGTGACTCGCTCTCGGTCCCTGTGCCTCTCTTGGTCCCTGTGACTCTCTCAGTCCCTGTGTCTCTCTCGGTACCTTTGTCTCTATCTCGGTCCCTGTGTCTCTCTCTCGGTCCCTGTGACTCGCTCAATCCCTCTGTCTCTCTCTCGCTCCCTGTCTCTCTCTCGGTCCCTGTCACTCTCTCGGTCCCTGTGTCTCTCTCAGTCCCTGTATCTCTCTCGGTCCCTGTGTCTCTCTCGGTCCCTGTGTCTCACTCTCGGTCCCTGTGTCTCTCTCGGTCACTGTGTCTCTCTCTCGGTCCCTGTGTCTCTCTCAGTCCATGTCTCTCTCGGTCCCTGTGTCTCTCTCTCGGTCCCTATGTCTCTCTCGGTCACTGTGTCTCTCTCTCGGTCCCTGTGTCTCACTCTCGGTCCCTGTGTCTCTCTCGGTCCCTGTGTCTCTCTCGGTCCCTGTGTCTCTCTCTCAGTCCCTGTGTCTCTCTCTCGGTCCCTGTGTCTCTCTCACGGTACCTATCTCTCTCTCTGTCCCGGTGTCTCTCTCTCGGTCACTGTGTCTCTCTCTCGGTCCCTGTGTCTCTCTTGGTCCTTGTGTCTCTCTCTCGGTCCCTATCTCTCTCTCTGTAACGGTGTCTCTCTCTCGGTCACTGTGTCTCTCTCTCGCTCCCTGTGTCTCTCTCAGTCCGTGTCTCTCTCGGTCCCTGTGTCTCTCTCTCAGTCCCTGTGTCTTTCTCGGTCCCTGTCTCTCTCTCGGTCCCTGTGTCTCACTCTCGGTCCCTGTGTCTCTCTCGGTCACTGTGTCTCTCTCTCGGTCCCTGTGTCTCTCTCAGTCCGTGTCTCTCTCGGTCCCTGTGTCTCTCTCTCAGTCCCTGTGTCTCTCTCGGTCCCTGTCTCTCTCTCGGTCCCTTTATCTCTCTCTCGGTCCCTTGGTCTCTCTCGGTCCCGGTGTCTCTCTCGGTCCCTGTGTCTCTCTCGCAGTCCCTGTGTCTCTCTCGGTCCCTGTCTCTCTCTCGGTCCCTGTGTCTCTCTCGGTCACTGTGTCTCACTCGGTCCCTGTGTCTCTCTCTCTCACACCCCTGTGTCTCTCTCGGTCCCTGTGTCTCTCTCGGTCCCTGTGTCTCTCTCTCACACCCCTGTGTCTCACTCGGTCCCTGTCTCTCTCTCTGTCCCGGTGTCTCTCTCTCGGTCCCTGTGTCTCTCACTCGGTCCCTGTGTCTCTCTGTCAGTCCCTGTGTCTCTCTCTCGGTCTGTGTCTCTCTCTCGGTACCTGTGTTTCTCTCTCGGTCCCTGTGTGTCTCTCAGTCCCTGTGACTCGCTCTCGGTCCCTGTGTCTATCTTGGTCCCTGTGACTCTCTCAGTCCCTGTGTCTCTCTCGGTACCTTTGTCTCTATCTCGGTCCCTGTGTCTCTCTCTCGGTCCCTGTGACTCGCTCAATCCCTGTGTCTCTCTCTCGGTCCCTGTGTCTCTCTCAGTCCATGTCTCTCTCGGTCCCTGTGTCTCTCTCTCGGTCCCTATGTCTCTCTCGGTCACTGTGTCTCTCTCTCGGTCCCTGTGTCTCACTCTCGGTCCCTGTGTCTCTCTCGGTTCCTGTGTCTCTCTCGGTCCCTGTGTCTCTCTCTCAGTCCCTGTGTCTCTCTCTCGGTCCCTGTGTCTCTCTCACGGTGCCTATCTCTCTCTCTGTCCCGGTGTCTCTCTCTCGGTCACTGTGTCTCTCTCTAGGTCCCTGTGTCTCTCTTGGTCCTTGTGTCTCTCTCTCGGTCCCTATCTCTCTCTCTGTCCCGGTGTCTCTCTCTCGGTCACTGTGTCTCTCTCTCGGTCCCTGTGTCTCTCTCAGTCCGTGTCTCTCTCGGTCCCTGTGTCTCTCTCTCAGTCCCTGTGTCTCTCTCGGTCCCTGTCTCTCTCTCTGTCCCTGTGTCTCACTCTCGGTCCCTGTGTCTCTCTCGGTCACTGTGTCTCTCTCTCGGTCCCTGTGTCTCTCTCAGTCCGTGTCTCTCTCGGTCCCTGTGTCTCTCTCTCAGTCCCTGTGTCTCTCTCGGTCCCTGTGCCTCTCTCTAAGACTCTGTGTCTCTATCTTGGTCCCTGTGTCTCTCTCAGTCCCTGTGTCTCTCTCTCTCGGTCCTGGTGTCTCTCTCGGTCCCTGTGTCTCACTCTCGGTCCCTGTGTCTCTCTCTCTGTCCCTGTGTCACTCACTCGGACCCTGTTTCTCTCTCAGTCCCTGTGTCTCTCTCGGTCCCTGTGTCTCTCTCTCCATCCCTGTGTCTCTCTCTCGGTCCCTGTGTCTCTCTCTCGGTCCCTGTGTCTCTCTCTCACCCCTGTGTCTCTCTCGGTCCCGATGTCTCTCTCGGTCCCTGTGTCTCTCTCTCGGTCCCTGTGTCTCTCTCAGTCCATGTCTCTCTCGGTCCCTGTGTCTCTCTCTCGGTCCCTATGTCTCTCTCGGTCACTGTGTCTCTCTCTCGGTCCCTGTGTCTCACTCTCGGTCCCTGTGTCTCTCTCGGTTCCTGTGTCTCTCTCGGTCCCTGTGTCTCTCTCTCAGTCCCTGTGTCTCTCTCTCGGTCCCTGTGTCTCTCTCACGGTGCCTATCTCTCTCTCTGTCCCGGTGTCTCTCTCTCGGTCACTGTGTCTCTCTCTAGGTCCCTGTGTCTCTCTTGGTCCTTGTGTCTCTCTCTCGGTCCCTATCTCTCTCTCTGTCCCGGTGTCTCTCTCTCGGTCACTGTGTCTCACTCTCGGTCCCTGTGTCTCTCTCAGTCCGTGTCTCTCTCGGTCCCTGTGTCTCTCTCTCAGTCCCCTGTGTCTCTCTCGGTCCCTGTCTCTCTCTCTGTCCCTGTGTCTCACTCTCGGTCCCTGTGTCTCTCTCGGTCACTGTGTCTCTCTCTCGGTCCCTGTGTCTCTCTCAGTCCGTGTCTCTCTCGGTCCCTGTGTCTCTCTCTCAGTCCCTGTGTCTCTCTCGGTCCCTGTGCCTCTCTCTAAGACTCTGTGTCTCTATCTTGGTCCCTGTGTCTCTCTCAGTCCCTGTGTCTCTCTCTCTCGGTCCTGGTGTCTCTCTCGGTCCCTGTGTCTCACTCTCGGTCCCTGTGTCTCTCTCTCTGTCCCTGTGTCACTCACTCGGACCCTGTTTCTCTCTCAGTCCCTGTGTCTCTCTCGGTCCCTGTGTCTCTCTCTCCATCCCTGTGTCTCTCTCTCGGTCCCTGTGTCTCTCTCTCGGTCCCTGTGTCTCTCTCTCACCCCTGTGTCTCTCTCGGTCCCGATGTCTCTCTCGGTCCCTGTGTCTCTCTCTCGGTCCCTGTGTCTCTCTCTGGCGCCCTGTCTCTCTCTCGGTCTCTGTGTCTCTCTCTTGGTCACTGTGTCTCTCTGTCGGTCCCTGTGTCTCTCTCTCGGTCCCTGTCTCTCTCTCTCGGTCACGGTGTCTCTCTTGGTCCCTGTGTCTCTCTCTTGGTCCCTGTGTCTCACTCGGTCCCTGTATTTCTCACTCGGTTCCTGTGTCTCTCTCGGTCCCTGTGTCTCTCTCTCGCTCCCTGTCTTTCTCTCTCGGACGATTGTGTCTCTCTCTCGGTCCCTGTGTCTCTCTCAGTCCCTCTGTCTCTCACTCGGTCCCTGTCTCTCTCTTGGTCCCTGTGTCTCACTCGATCCCTGTCTCTCTCTCTCTCAGATTCAGTGTCTCTGTCGGTCCCTGTGTCTCTCTCTCGGTCCCTGTGACTCTCTAGGTCCCTGTGTCTTTCTCTAGGTCCTTGTGTCTCTCTCGGTCCCTGTGTCTCTCTCTCTCGGTTCCTGTGTCTCTCTCAGTCCGTGTCTCTCTCGGTCCCTGTGTCTCTCTCTCGGTCCCTATGTCTCTCTCGGTCACTGTGTCTCTCTCTCGGTCCCTGTGTCTCACTCTCGGTCTCTGTGTCTCTCTCGGTCCCTGTGTCTCTCTCTCAGTCCCTGTGTCTCTCTCTCGGTCCCTGTGTCTCTCTCACGGTACCTATCTCTCTCTCTGTCCCGGTGTCTCTCTCTCTCGGTCACTGTGTCTCTCTCTCGGTCCCTGTGTCTCTCTTGGTCCTTGTGTCTCTCTCTCGGTCCCTATCTCTCTCTCTGTCCCGGTGTCTCTCTCTCGGTCACTGTGTCTCTCTCTCGGTCCCTGTGTCTCTCTCAGTCCGTGTCTCTCTCGGTCCCTGTGTCTCTCTCTCGGTCCCTGTGTGTCTCTCAGTCCGTGTCTCTCTCGGTCCCTGTGTCTCTCTCGGTCCCTGTCTCTCTCTCAGTCCCTGTGTCTCTCTCTCTCGGTCACTGTGTCTCACTCGGTCCCTGTGTCTCTCTCGGTCCCTGTGTCTCTCTCTCTCACAGCCCTGTGTCTCTCTCGGTCCCGGTGTCTCCCTCGGTCCCTGTGTCTCTCTCTCAGTCCCTGTGTCTCTCTCGGTCCCTGTCTCTCTCGCGGTCCCTGTATCTCTCTCGGTCCCTGTGTCTCTCTCAGTCCGTGTCTCTCTCGGTCCCTGTGTCTCTCTCTCAGTCCCTGTGTCTCTCTCAGTCCCTGTGTCTCTCTCTCTCGGTCCTGGTGTCTCTCTCGGTCCCTGTGTCTCACTCTCGGTCCCTGTGTCTCTCTCTCTGTCCCTGTGTCACTCACTCGGACCCTGTTTCTCTCTCAGTCCCTGTGTCTCTCTCGGTCCCTGTGTCTCTCTCTCCATCCCTGTGTCTCTCTCTCGGTCCCTGTGTCTCTCTCTCGGTCCCTGTGTCTCTCTCTCACCCCTGTGTCTCTCTCGGTCCCGATGTCTCTCTCGGTCCCTGTGTCTCTCTCTCTCACAGCCCTGTGTCTCTCTCGGTCCCGGTGTTTCCCTCGGTCCCTGTGTCTCTCTCTCAGTCCCTGTGTCTCTCTCGGTCCCTGTCTCTCTCGCGGTCCCTGTATCTCTCTCGGTCACTGTGTCTCTCTCAGTCCGTGTCTCTCTCGGTCCCTGTGTCTCTCTCTCAGTCCCTGTGTCTCTCTCGGTCCCTGTGCCTCTCTCTAAGACTCTGTGTCTCTATCTTGGTCCCTGTGTCTCTCTCAGTCCCTGTGTCTCTCTCTCTCGGTCCTGGTGTCTCTCTCGGTCCCTGTGTCTCTCTCTCGGTCCCTGTGTCTCACTCTCGGTCCCTCTGTCTCTCTCGGTCCCTGTGTCTCGCTCGGTCCCTGTGTCTCTCTCTCAGTCCCTGTGTCTCTCTCGGTCCCTGTCTCTCTCGCGGTCCCTGTATCTCTCTCGGTCACTGTGTCTCTCTCAGTCCGTGTCTCTCTCGGTCCCTGTGTCTCTCTCTCAGTCCCTGTGTCTCTCTCGGTCCCTGTGCCTCTCTCTAAGACTCTGTGTCTCTATCTTGGTCCCTGTGTCTCTCTCAGTCCCTGTGTCTCTCTCTCTCGGTCCTGGTGTCTCTCTCGGTCCCTGTGTCTCACTCTCGGTCCCTGTGTCTCTCTCTCTGTCCCTGTGTCACTCACTCGGACCCTGTTTCTCTCTCAGTCCCTGTGTCTCTCTCGGTCCCTGTGTCTCTCTCTCCATCCCTGTGTCTCTCTCTCGGTCCCTGTGTCTCTCTCTCGGTCCCTGTGTCTCTCTCTCACCCCTGTGTCTCTCTCGGTCCCGATGTCTCTCTCGGTCCCTGTGTCTCTCTCTCGGTCCCTGTGTCTCTCTCTGGCGCCCTGTCTCTCTCTCGGTCTCTGTGTCTCTCTCTTGGTCACTGTGTCTCTCTGTCGGTCCCTGTGTCTCTCTCTCGGTCCCTGTCTCTCTCTCTCGGTCACGGTGTCTCTCTTGGTCCCTGTGTCTCTCTCTTGGTCCCTGTGTCTCACTCGGTCCCTGTATTTCTCACTCGGTTCCTGTGTCTCTCTCGGTCCCTGTGTCTCTCTCTCGCTCCCTGTCTTTCTCTCTCGGACGATTGTGTCTCTCTCTCGGTCCCTGTGTCTCTCTCAGTCCCTCTGTCTCTCACTCGGTCCCTGTCTCTCTCTTGGTCCCTGTGTCTCACTCGATCCCTGTCTCTCTCTCTCTCAGATTCAGTGTCTCTGTCGGTCCCTGTGTCTCTCTCTCGGTCCCTGTGACTCTCTAGGTCCCTGTGTCTTTCTCTAGGTCCTTGTGTCTCTCTCGGTCCCTGTGTCTCTCTCTCTCGGTCCCTGTGTCTCTCTCAGTCCGTGTCTCTCTCGGTCCCTGTGTCTCTCTCTCGGTCCCTATGTCTCTCTCGGTCACTGTGTCTCTCTCTCGGTCCCTGTGTCTCACTCTCGGTCTCTGTGTCTCTCTCGGTCCCTGTGTCTCTCTCTCAGTCCCTGTGTCTCTCTCTCGGTCCCTGTGTCTCTCTCACGGTACCTATCTCTCTCTCTGTCCCGGTGTCTCTCTCTCTCGGTCACTGTGTCTCTCTCTCGGTCCCTGTGTCTCTCTTGGTCCTTGTGTCTCTCTCTCGGTCCCTATCTCTCTCTCTGTCCCGGTGTCTCTCTCTCGGTCACTGTGTCTCTCTCTCGGTCCCTGTGTCTCTCTCAGTCCGTGTCTCTCTCGGTCCCTGTGTCTCTCTCTCGGTCCCTGTGTGTCTCTCAGTCCGTGTCTCTCTCGGTCCCTGTGTCTCTCTCGGTCCCTGTCTCTCTCTCAGTCCCTGTGTCTCTCTCTCTCGGTCACTGTGTCTCACTCGGTCCCTGTGTCTCTCTCGGTCCCTGTGTCTCTCTCTCTCACAGCCCTGTGTCTCTCTCGGTCCCGGTGTCTCCCTCGGTCCCTGTGTCTCTCTCTCAGTCCCTGTGTCTCTCTCGGTCCCTGTCTCTCTCGCGGTCCCTGTATCTCTCTCGGTCCCTGTGTCTCTCTCAGTCCGTGTCTCTCTCGGTCCCTGTGTCTCTCTCTCAGTCCCTGTGTCTCTCTCAGTCCCTGTGTCTCTCTCTCTCGGTCCTGGTGTCTCTCTCGGTCCCTGTGTCTCACTCTCGGTCCCTGTGTCTCTCTCTCTGTCCCTGTGTCACTCACTCGGACCCTGTTTCTCTCTCAGTCCCTGTGTCTCTCTCGGTCCCTGTGTCTCTCTCTCCATCCCTGTGTCTCTCTCTCGGTCCCTGTGTCTCTCTCTCGGTCCCTGTGTCTCTCTCTCACCCCTGTGTCTCTCTCGGTCCCGATGTCTCTCTCGGTCCCTGTGTCTCTCTCTCTCACAGCCCTGTGTCTCTCTCGGTCCCGGTGTTTCCCTCGGTCCCTGTGTCTCTCTCTCAGTCCCTGTGTCTCTCTCGGTCCCTGTCTCTCTCGCGGTCCCTGTATCTCTCTCGGTCACTGTGTCTCTCTCAGTCCGTGTCTCTCTCGGTCCCTGTGTCTCTCTCTCAGTCCCTGTGTCTCTCTCGGTCCCTGTGCCTCTCTCTAAGACTCTGTGTCTCTATCTTGGTCCCTGTGTCTCTCTCAGTCCCTGTGTCTCTCTCTCTCGGTCCTGGTGTCTCTCTCGGTCCCTGTGTCTCACTCTCGGTCCCTGTGTCTCTCTCTCTGTCCCTGTGTCACTCACTCGGACCCTGTTTCTCTCTCAGTCCCTGTCTCTCTCTCGGTCCCTGTGTCTCTCTCGGTCCCTGTGTCTCTCTCGGTCCCTGTGTCTCTCTCGGTCCCAGTGTCGCTCTCAGTCCCTCTGTCTCTCTCTCGCTCCCTGTCTCTCTCTCGGTCCCTGTCACTCTCTCGGTCCCTGTGTCTCTCTCAGTCCCTGTATCTCTCTCGGTCCCTGTGTCTCTCTCGGTCCCTGTGTCTCACTCTCGGTCCCTGTGTCTCTCTCGGTCACTGTGTCTCTCTCTCGGTCCCTGTGTCTCTCTCAGTCCATGTCTCTCTCGGTCCCTGTGTCTCTCTCTCGGTCCCTATGTCTCTCTCGGTCACTGTGTCTCTCTCTCGGTCCCTGTGTCTCACTCTCGGTCCCTGTGTCTCTCTCGGTTCCTGTGTCTCTCTCGGTCCCTGTGTCTCTCTCTCAGTCCCTGTGTCTCTCTCTCGGTCCCTGTGTCTCTCTCACGGTACCTATCTCTCTCTCTGTCCCGGTGTCTCTCTCTCGGTCACTGTGTCTCTCTCTAGGTCCCTGTGTCTCTCTTGGTCCTTGTGTCTCTCTCTCGGTCCCTATCTCTCTCTCTGTCCCGGTGTCTCTCTCTCGGTCACTGTGTCTCTCTCCCGGTCCCTGTGTCTCTCTCAGTCCGTGTCTCTCTCGGTCCCTGTGTCTCTCTCTCAGTCCCTGTGTCTCTCTCGGTCCCTGTCTCTCTCTCGGTCCCTGTGTCTCACTCTCGGTCCCTGTGTCTCTCTCGGTCACTGTGTCTCTCTCTCGGTCCCTGTGTCTCTCTCAGTCCGTGTCTCTCTCGGTCCCTGTGTCTCTCTCTCAGTCCCTGTGTCTCTCTCGGTCCCTGTGCCTCTCTCTAAGACTCTGTGTCTCTATCTTGGTCCCTGTGTCTCTCTCAGTCCCTGTGTCTCTCTCTCTCGGTCCTGGTGTCTCTCTCGGTCCCTGTGTCTCACTCTCGGTCCCTGTGTCTCTCTCTCTGTCCCTGTGTCACTCACTCGGACCCTGTTTCTCTCTCAGTCCCTGTGTCTCTCTCGGTCCCTGTGTCTCTCTCTCCATCCCTGTGTCTCTCTCTCGGTCCCTGTGTCTCTCTCTCGGTCCCTGTGTCTCTCTCTCACCCCTGTGTCTCTCTCGGTCCCGATGTCTCTCTCGGTCCCTGTGTCTCTCTCTCGGTCCCTGTGTCTCTCTCTGGCGCCCTGTCTCTCTCTCGGTCTCTGTGTCTCTCTCTTGGTCACTGTGTCTCTCTGTCGGTCCCTGTGTCTCTCTCTCGGTCCCTGTCTCTCTCTCTCGGTCACGGTGTCTCTCTTGGTCCCTGTGTCTCTCTCTTGGTCCCTGTGTCTCACTCGGTCCCTGTATTTCTCACTCGGTTCCTGTGTCTCTCTCGGTCCCTGTGTCTCTCTCTCGCTCCCTGTCTTTCTCTCTCGGACGATTGTGTCTCTCTCTCGGTCCCTGTGTCTCACTCAGTCCCTCTGTCTCTCACTCGGTCCCTGTCTCTCTCTTGGTCCCTGTGTCTCACTCGATCCCTGTCTCTCTCTCTCTCAGATTCAGTGTCTCTGTCGGTCCCTGTGTCTCTCTCTCGGTCCCTGTGACTCTCTAGGTCCCTGTGTCTT
This sequence comes from Prionace glauca, assembly GCA_037974335.1. Classification (NCBI taxonomy): domain Eukaryota; kingdom Metazoa; phylum Chordata; class Chondrichthyes; order Carcharhiniformes; family Carcharhinidae; genus Prionace; species Prionace glauca. The sequence goes on from JBBMRE010000119.1 coordinate 291,751, forward strand.
TCTCTAGGTCCTTGTGTCTCTCTCGGTCCCTGTGTCTCTCTCTCTCGGTCCCTGTGTCTCTCTCAGTCCGTGTCTCTCTCGGTCCCTGTGTCTCTCTCTCGGTCCCTATGTCTCTCTCGGTCACTGTGTCTCTCTCTCGGTCCCTGTGTCTCACTCTCGGTCTCTGTGTCTCTCTCGGTCCCTGTGTCTCTCTCTCAGTCCCTGTGTCTCTCTCTCGGTCCCTGTGTCTCTCTCACGGTACCTATCTCTCTCTCTGTCCCGGTGTCTCTCTCTCTCGGTCACTGTGTCTCTCTCTCGGTCCCTGTGTCTCTCTTGGTCCTTGTGTCTCTCTCTCGGTCCCTATCTCTCTCTCTGTCCCGGTGTCTCTCTCTCGGTCACTGTGTCTCTCTCTCGGTCCCTGTGTCTCTCTCAGTCCGTGTCTCTCTCGGTCCCTGTGTCTCTCTCTCGGTCCCTGTGTGTCTCTCAGTCCGTGTCTCTCTCGGTCCCTGTGTCTCTCTCGGTCCCTGTCTCTCTCTCGGTCCCTGTGTCTCTCTCTCGGTCACTGTGTCTCACTCGGTCCCTGTGTCTCTCTCGGTCCCTGTGTCTCTCTCTCTCACAGCCCTGTGTCTCTCTCGGTCCCGGTGTCTCCCTCGGTCCCTGTGTCTCTCTCTCAGTCCCTGTGTCTCTCTCGGTCCCTGTCTCTCTCGCGGTCCCTGTATCTCTCTCGGTCCCTGTGTCTCTCTCAGTCCGTGTCTCTCTCGGTCCCTGTGTCTCTCTCTCAGTCCCTGTGTCTCTCTCAGTCCCTGTGTCTCTCTCTCTCGGTCCTGGTGTCTCTCTCGGTCCCTGTGTCTCACTCTCGGTCCCTGTGTCTCTCTCTCTGTCCCCGTGTCACTCACTCGGACCCTGTTTCTCTCTCAGTCCCTGTGTCTCTCTCGGTCCCTGTGTCTCTCTCTCCATCCCTGTGTCTCTCTCTCGGTCCCTGTGTCTCTCTCTCGGTCCCTGTGTCTCTCTCTCACCCCTGTGTCTCTCTCGGTCCCGATGTCTCTCTCGGTCCCTGTGTCTCTCTCTCTCACAGCCCTGTGTCTCTCTCGGTCCCGGTGTCTCCCTCGGTCCCTGTGTCTCTCTCTCAGTCCCTGTGTCTCTCTCGGTCCCTGTCTCTCTCGCGGTCCCTGTATCTCTCTCGGTCACTGTGTCTCTCTCAGTCCGTGTCTCTCTCGGTCCCTGTGTCTCTCTCTCAGTCCCTGTGTCTCTCTCGGTCCCTGTGCCTCTCTCTAAGACTCTGTGTCTCTATCTTGGTCCCTGTGTCTCTCTCAGTCCCTGTGTCTCTCTCTCTCGGTCCTGGTGTCTCTCTCGGTCCCTGTGTCTCACTCTCGGTCCCTGTGTCTCTCTCTCTGTCCCTGTGTCACTCACTCGGACCCTGTTTCTCTCTCAGTCCCTGTGTCTCTCTCGGTCCCTGTGTCTCTCTCTCCATCCCTGTGTCTCTCTCTCGGTCCCTGTGTCTCTCTCTCGGTCCCTGTGTCTCTCTCTCACCCCTGTGTCTCTCTCGGTCCCGATGTCTCTCTCGGTCCCTGTGTCTCTCTCTCGGTCCCTGTGTCTCTCTCTGGCGCCCTGTCTCTCTCTCGGTCTCTGTGTCTCTCTCTTGGTCACTGTGTCTCTCTGTCGGTCCCTGTGACTCTCTCTCGGTCCCTGTCTCTCTCTCTCGGTCACGGTGTCTCTCTTGGTCCCTGTGTCTCTCTCTTGGTCCCTGTGTCTCACTCGGTCCCTGTATTTCTCACTCGGTTCCTGTGTCTCTCTCGGTCCCTGTGTCTCTCTCTCGCTCCCTGTCTTTCTCTCTCGGACGATTGTGTCTCTCTCTCGGTCCCTGTGTCTCACTCAGTCCCTCTGTCTCTCACTCGGTCCCTGTCTCTCTCTTGGTCCCTGTGTCTCACTCGATCCCTGTCTCTCTCTCTCTCAGATTCAGTGTCTCTGTCGGTCCCTGTGTCTCTCTCTCGGTCCCTGTGACTCTCTAGGTCCCTGTGTCTTTCTCTAGGTCCTTGTGTCTCTCTCGGTCCCTGTGTCTCTCTCTCTCGGTCCCTGTGTCTCTCTCAGTCCGTGTCTCTCTCGGTCCCTGTGTCTCTCTCTCGGTCCCTATGTCTCTCTCGGTCACTGTGTCTCTCTCTCGGTCCCTGTGTCTCACTCTCGGTCTCTGTGTCTCTCTCGGTCCCTGTGTCTCTCTCTCAGTCCCTGTGTCTCTCTCTCGGTCCCTGTGTCTCTCTCACGGTACCTATCTCTCTCTCTGTCCCGGTGTCTCTCTCTCTCGGTCACTGTGTCTCTCTCTCGGTCCCTGTGTCTCTCTTGGTCCTTGTGTCTCTCTCTCGGTCCCTATCTCTCTCTCTGTCCCGGTGTCTCTCTCTCGGTCACTGTGTCTCTCTCTCGGTCCCTGTGTCTCTCTCAGTCCGTGTCTCTCTCGGTCCCTGTGTCTCTCTCTCGGTCCCTGTGTGTCTCTCAGTCCGTGTCTCTCTCGGTCCCTGTGTCTCTCTCGGTCCCTGTCTCTCTCTCGGTCCCTGTGTCTCTCTCTCGGTCACTGTGTCTCAATCGGTCCCTGTGTCTCTCTCGGTCCCTGTGTCTCTCTCTCTCACAGCCCTGTGTCTCTCTCGGTCCCGGTGTCTCCCTCGGTCCCTGTGTCTCTCTCTCAGTCCCTGTGTCTCTCTCGGTCCCTGTCTCTCTCGCGGTCCCTGTATCTCTCTCGGTCCCTGTGTCTCTCTCTCAGTCCCTGTGTCTCTCTCGGTCCCAGTCTCTCTCTCGGTCCCTGTGTCTCTCTCAGTCCGTGTCTCTCTCGGTCCCTGTGTCTCTCTCTCGGTCCCTGTGTGTCTCTCAGTCCGTGTCTCTCTCGGTCCCTGTGTCTCTCTCGGTCCCTGTCTCTCTCTCGGTCCCTGTGTCTCTCTCTCGGTCACTGTGTCTCACTCGGTCCCTGTGTCTCTCTCGGTCCCTGTGTCTCTCTCTCTCACAGCCCTGTGTCTCTCTCGGTCCCGGTGTCTCCCTCGGTCCCTGTGTCTCTCTCTCAGTCCCTGTGTCTCTCTCGGTCCCTGTCTCTCTCGCGGTCCCTGTATCTCTCTCGGTCCCTGTGTCTCTCTCTCAGTCCCTGTGTCTCTCTCGGTCCCTGTCTCTCTCTCGGTCCCTGTGTCTCTCTCTCGGTCCCTTGGTCTCTCTCGGTCACTGTGTCTCACTCGGTCCCTGTGTCTCTCTCGGTCCCTGTGTCTCTCTCTCACACCCCTGTGTCTCTCTCGGTCCCTGTGTCTCTCTCGGTCCCTGTGTCTCTCTCTCACACCCCTGTGTCTCACTCGGTCCCTGTCTCTCTCTCTGTCCCGGTGTCTCTCTCTCGGTCCCTGTGTCTCTCTCTCGGTCCCTGTGTCTCTCTTGGTCCCTGTGTCTCTCTGTCAGTCCCTGTGTCTCTCTCTCGGTCTGTGTCTCTCTCTCGGTGCCTGTGTCTCTCTCTCGGTCCCTGTGTCTCTCTCAGTCCCTGTGTCCCCCTTGGTACCTGTGTTTCTCTCTCGGTCCCTGTGTCTCTCTTGGTCCCTGTGACTCTCTCAGTCCCTGTGTCTCTCTCGGTACCTTTGTCGCTATCTCGGTCCCTGTGTCTCTCTCTCGGTCCCTGTGACTCGCTCAATCCCTGTGTCTCTCTCTCGGTCCCTGTGTCTCTCTCTCGGTCCCTGTGTCTCTCTCGGTCCCTGTGACTCGCTCAATCCCTGTGTCTCTCTCTCGGTCCCTGTGTCTCACTCGGTCCCTGTGTCTCTCTCTCGGTCCCTGTGTCTCTCTCAGTCCCTGTGTCTGTCTCGGTATCTGTGTCTCTCTCTCGGTCCCTGTGTCTCTCTCTCGGTCCCTGTGTCTCTCTGGGTCCCTGTGTCTCTCTCGGTCCCTGTGTCTCTCTCTCAGTCCCTGTCTCTCTCTCGGTCCCTGTGTCTCTCTCGGTCCCTGTGTCTCTCTCGGTCCCTGTGTCTCTCTCGGTCCCAGTGTCGCTCTCAGTCCCTCTGTCTCTCTCTCGCTCCCTGTCTCTCTCTCGGTCCCTGTCACTCTCTCGGTCCCTGTGTCTCTCTCAGTCCCTGTATCTCTCTCGGTCCCTGTGTCTCTCTCGGTCCCTGTGTCTCACTCTCGGTCCCTGTGTCTCTCTCGGTCACTGTGTCTCTCTCTCGGTCCCTGTGTCTCTCTCAGTCCATGTCTCTCTCGGTCCCTGTGTCTCTCTCTCGGTCCCTATGTCTCTCTCGGTCACTGTGTCTCTCTCTCGGTCCCTGTGTCTCACTCTCGGTCCCTGTGTCTCTCTCGGTCCCTGTGTCTCTCTCGGTCCCTGTGTCTCTCTCTCAGTCCCTGTGTCTCTCTCTCGGTCCCTGTGTCTCTCTCACGGTACCTATCTCTCTCTCTGTCCCGGTGTCTCTCTCTCGGTCACTGTGTCTCTCTCTCGGTCCCTGTGTCTCTCTTGGTCCTTGTGTCTCTCTCTCGGTCCCTATCTCTCTCTCTGTCCCGGTGTCTCTCTCTCGGTCACTGTATCTCTCTCTCGGTCCCTGTGTCTCTCTCAGTCCGTGTCTCTCTCGGTCCCTGTGTCTCTCTCTCAGTCCCTGTGTCTCACTCTCGGACCCTGTGTCTCTCTCGGTCACTGTGTCTCTCTCTCGGTCCCTGTGTCTCTCTCAGTCCGTGTCTCTCTCGGTCCCTGTGTCTCTCTCTCAGTCCCTGTGTCTCTCTCGGTCCCTGTGCCTCTCTCTAAGACTCTGTGTCTCTATCTTGGTCCCTGTGTCTCTCTCAGTCCCTGTGTCTCTCTCTCTCGGTCCTGGTGTCTCTCTCGGTCCCTGTGTCTCACTCTCGGTCCCTGTGTCTCTCTCTCTGTCCCTGTGTCACTCACTCGGACCCTGTTTCTCTCTCAGTCCCTGTGTCTCTCTCGGTCCCTGTGTCTCTCTCCATCCCTGTGTCTGTCTCTCGGTCCCTGTGTCTCTCTCTCGGTCCCTGTGTCTCTCTCTCACCCCTGTGTCTCTCTCGGTCCCGATGTCTCTCTTGGTCCCTGTGTCTCTCTCTCGGTCCCTGTGTCTCTCTCTCGGTCCCTGTCTCTCTCTCTCGGTCACGGTGTCTCTCTTGGTCCCTGTGTCTCTCTCTTGGTCCCTGTGTCTCACTCGGTCCCTGTATTTCTCACTCGGTTCCTGTGTCTCTCTCGGTCCCTGTGTCTCTCTCTCGCTCCCTGTCTTTCTCTCTCGGACGATTGTGTCTCTCTCTCGGTCCCTGTGTCTCACTCAGTCCCTCTGTCTCTCACTCGGTCCCTGTCTCTCTCTTGGTCCCTGTGTCTCACTCGATCCCTGTCTCTCTCTCTCAGATTCAGTGTCTCTGTCGGTCCCTGTGTCTCTCTCTCGGTCCCTGTGACTCTCTAGGTCCCTGTGTCTTTCTCTAGGTCCTTGTGTCTCTCTCGGTCCCTGTGTCTCTCTCTCTCGGTCCCTGTGCCTCTCTCAGTCGGTGTCTCTCTCGTTCCCTGTGTCTCTCTCTCGGTCCCTATGTCTCTCTCGGTCACTGTGTCTCTCTCTCGGTCCCTGTGTCTCACTCTCGGTCCCTGTGTCTCTCTCGGTCCCTGTGTCTCTCTCTCAGTCCCTGTGTCTCTCTCTCGGTCCCTGTGTCTCTCTCACGGTACCTATCTCTCTCTCTGTCCCGGTGTCTCTCTCTCGGTCACTGTGTCTCTCTCTCGGTCCCTGTGTCTCTCTTGGTCCTTGTGTCTCTCTCTCGGTCCCTATCTCTCTCTCTGTCCCGGTGTCTCTCTCTCGGTCACTGTGTCTCTCTTGGTCCCTGTGTCTCTCTCAGTCCGTGTCTCTCTCGGTCCCTGTGTCTCTCTCTCGGTCCCTGTGTCTCTCTCAGTCCGTGTCTCTCTCGGTCCCTGTGTCTCTCTCGGTCCCTGTCTCTCTCTCGGTCCCTGTGTCTCTCTCTCGGTCACTGTGTCTCACTCGGTCCCTGTGTCTCTCTCGGTCCCTGTGTCTCTCTCTCTCACAGCCCTGTGTCTCTCTCGGTCCCGGTGTCTCCCTCGGTCCCTGTGTCTCTCTCTCAGTCCCTGTGTCTCTCTCGGTCCCTGTCTCTCTCGCGGTCCCTGTATCTCTCTCGGTCCCTGTGTCTCTCTCTCAGTCCCTGTGTCTCTCTCGGTCCCTGTCTCTCTCTCGGTCCCTGTGTCTCTCTCTCGGTCCCTTGGTCTCTCTCGGTCACTGTGTCTCACTCGGTCCCTGTGTCTCTCTCGGTCCCTGTGTCTCTCTCTCACACCCCTGTGTCTCTCTCGGTCCCTGTGTCTCTCTCGGTCCCTGTGTCTCTCTCTCACACCCCTGTGTCTCACTCGGTCCCTGTCTCTCTCTCTGTCCCGGTGTCTCTCTCTCGGTCCCTGTGTCTCTCTCTCGGTCCCTGTGTCTCTCTTGGTCCCTGTGTCTCTCTGTCAGTCCCTGTGTCTCTCTCTCGGTCTGTGTCTCTCTCTCGGTGCCTGTGTCTCTCTCTCGGTCCCTGTGTCTCTCTCAGTCCCCCTGTCCCCCTTGGTACCTGTGTTTCTCTCTCGGTCCCTGTGTGTCTCTCAGTCCCTGTGACTCGCTCTCGGTCCCTGTGTCTCTCTTGGTCCCTGTGACTCTCTCGGTCCCTGTGTCTCTCTCGGTACCTGTGTCTCTATCTCGGTCCCTTTGTCTCTCTCTCGGTCCCTGTGTCCCTCTCTCGGTCCCTGTGTCTCTCTCTCGGTCCCTGTGTCTCTCTCGGTCCCTGTGACTCGCTCAATCCCTGTGTCTCTCTCTCGGTCCCTGTGTCTCACTCGGTCCCTGTCTCCCTCTCGGTCCCTGTGCCTCTCTCTAAGACTCTGGGTCTCTATCTTGGTCCCTGTGTCTCTCTCAGTCCCTGTGTCTCTCTCTCTCGGTCCTGGTGTCTCTCTCGGTCCCTGTGTCTCTCTCTCTCGGTCCCTGTGTCTCACTCTCGGTCCCTCTTTCTCTCTCGGTCCCTGTGTCTCGCTCGGTCCCTGTGTCTCTCTCTCAGTCCCTGTGTCTCTCTCTCGGTCCCTGTGTCACTCTCACGGTACCTATCTCTCTGTCTGTCCCGGTGTCTCTCTCTCGGTCACTGTGTCTCTCTCTCGGTCCCTGTGTCTCTCTTGGTCCTTGTGTCTCTCTCTCTCGGTCCCTATCTCTCTCTCTGTCCCGGTGTCTCTCTCTCGGTCACTGTGTCTCTCTCTCGGTCCCTGTGTCTCTCTCAGTCCGTGTCTCTCTCGGTCCCTGTATCTCTCTTTCAGTCCCTGTGTCTCTCTCGGTCCCTGTGTCTCAATCTCGGTCCCTGTGTCTCTCTCGGTCACTGTGTCTCTCTCTCGGTCCCTGTGTCTCTCTCAGTCCGTGTCTCTCTCGGTCCCTGTGTCTCTCTCTCAGTCCCTGTGTCTCTCTCGGTCCCTGTCTCTCTCTCGGTCCCTGTATCTCTCTCTCGGTCCCTTGGTCTCTCTCGGTCCCTGTGTCTCTCTCGGTCCCGGTGTCTCTCTCGGTCCCTGTGTCTCTCTCACAGTCCCTGTGTCTCTCTCGGTCCCTGTGCCTCTCTCTAAGACTCTGTGTCTCTATCTTGGTCCCTGTGTCTCTCTCAGTCCCTGTGTCTCTCTCTCTCGGTCCTGGTGTCTCTCTCGGTCCCTGTGTCTCACTCTCGGTCCCTGTGTCTCTCTCTCTGTCCCTGTGTCACTCACTCGGTCCCTGTGTCTCTCTCTCGGTCCCTGTGTCTCTCTCTCACCCCTGTGTCTCTCTCGGTCCCGATGTCTCTCTCGGTCCCTGTGTCTCTCTCTCGGTCCCTGTGTCTCTCTCTGGCGCCCTGTCTCTCTCTCGGTCTCTGTGTCTCTCTCTTGGTCACTGTGTCTCTCTGTCGGTCCCTGTGTCTCTCTCTCGGTCCCTGTCTCTCTCTCTCGGTCACGGTGTCTCTCTTGGTCCCTGTGTCTCTCTCTTGGTCCCTGTGTCTCACTCGGTCCCTGTATTTCTCACTCGGTTCCTGTGTCTCACTCGGTCCCTGTGTCTCTCTCTCGCTCCCTGTCTTTCTCTCTCGGACGATTGTGTCTCTCTCTCGGTCCCTGTGTCTCACTCAGTCCCTCTGTCTCTCACTCGGTCCCTGTCTCTCTCTTGGTCCCTGTGTCTCACTCGATCCCTGTCTCTCTCTCTCTCAGATTCAGTGTCTCTGTCGGTCCCTGTGTCTCTCTCTCGGTCCCTGTGACTCTCTAGGTCCCTGTGTCTTTCTCTAGGTCCTTGTGTCTCTCTCGGTCACTGTGTCTCTCTCTCTCGGTCCCTGTGTCTCTCTCAGTCCGTGTCTCTCTCGGTCCCTGTGTCTCTCTCTCGGTCCCTATGTCTCTCTCGGTCACTGTGTCTCTCTCTCGGTCCCTGTGTCTCACTCTCGGTCCCTGTGTCTCTCTCGGTCCCTGTGTCTCTCTCTCAGTCCCTGTGTCTCTCTCTCGGTCCCTGTGTCTCTCTCACGGTACCTATCTCTCTCTCTGTCCCGGTGTCTCTCTCTCTCGGTCACTGTGTCTCTCTCTCGGTCCCTGTGTCTCTCTTGGTCCTTGTGTCTCTCTCTCGGTCCCTATCTCTCTCTCTGTCCCGGTGTCTCTCTCTCGGTCACTGTGTCTCTCTCTCGGTCCCTGTGTCTCTCTCAGTCCGTGTCTCTCTCGGTCCCTGTGTCTCTCTCTCGGTCCCTGTGTCTCTCTCAGTCCGTGTCTCTCTCGGTCCCTGTGTCTCTCTCGGTCCCTGTCTCTCTCTCGGTCCCTGTGTCTCTCTCTCGGTCACTGTCTCTCTCTCGGTCCCTGTCACTCTCTCGGTCCCTGTGTCTCTCTCAGTCCCTGTATCTCTCTCGGTCCCTGTGTCTCTCTCGGTCCCTGTGTCTCACTCTCGGTCCCTGTGTCTCTCTCAGTCCGTGTCTCTCTCGGTCCCTGTGTCTCTCTCGGTCCCTGTCTCTCTCTCGGTCCCTGTGTCTCTCTCTCGGTCACTGTGTCTCACTCGGTCCCTGTGTCTCTCTCGGTCCCTGTGTCTCTCTCTCTCACAGCCCTGTGTCTCTCTCGGTCCCCGGTGTCTCCCTCGGTCACTGTGTCTCTCTCTCGGTCCCTGTGTCTCTCTCAGTCCGTGTCTCTCTCGGTCCCTGTGTCTCTCTCTCAGTCCCTGTGTCTCTCTCGGTCCCTGTCTCTCTCTCGGTCCCTGTGTCTCTCTCTCGGTCCCTTGGTCTCTCTCGGTCACTGTGTCTCACTCGGTCCCTGTGTCTCTCTCGGTCCCTGTGTCTCTCTCTCACACCCCTGTGTCTCTCTCGGTCCCTGTGTCTCTCTCGGTCCCTGTGTCTCTCTCTCACACCCCTGTGTCTCACTCGGTCCCTGTCTCTCTCTCTGTCCCGGTGTCTCTCTCTCGGTCCCTGTGTCTCTCTCTCGGTCCCTGTGTCTCTCTTGGTCCCTGTGTCTCTCTGTCAGTCCCTGTGTCTCTCTCTCGGTCTGTGTCTCTCTCTCGGTGCCTGTGTCTCTCTCTCGGTCCCTGTGTCTCTCTCAGTCCCTCTGTCCCCCTTGGTACCTGTGTTTCTCTCTCGGTCCCTGTGTCTCTCTTGGTCCCTGTGACTCTCTCAGTCCCTGTGTCTCTCTCGGTACCTTTGTCTCTATCTCGGTCCCTGTGTCTCTCTCTCGGTCCCTGTGACTCGCTCAATCCCTGTGTCTCTCTCTCGGTCCCTGTGTCTCTCTCTCGGTCCCTGTGTCTCTCTCGGTCCCTGTGACTCGCTCAATCCCTGTGTCTCTCTCTCGGTCCCTGTGTCTCACTCGGTCCCTGTGTCTCTCTCTCGGTCCCTGTGTCTCTCTCAGTCCCTGTGTCTGTCTCGGTATCTGTGTCTCTCTCTCGGTCCCTGTGTCTCTCTCTCGGTCCCTGTGTCTCTCTGGGTCCCTGTGTCTCTCTCGGTCCCTGTGTCTCTCTCTCAATCCCTGTCTCTCTCTCGGTCCCTGTGTCTCTCTCGGTCCCTGTGTCTCTCTCGGTCCCAGTGTCGCTCTCAGTCCCTCTGTCTCTCTCTCGCTCCCTGTCTCTCTCTCGGTCCCTGTCACTCTCTCGGTCCCTGTGTCTCTCTCAGTCCCTGTATCTCTCTCGGTCCCTGTGTCTCTCTCGGTCCCTGTGTCTCACTCTCGGTCCCTGTGTCTCTCTCGGTCACTGTGTCTCTCTCTCGGTCCCTGTGTCTCTCTCAGTCCATGTCTCTCTCGGTCCCTGTGTCTCTCTCTCGGTCCCTATGTCTCTCTCGGTCACTGTGTCTCTCGCTCGGTCCCTGTGTCTCACTCTCGGTCCCTGTGTCTCTCTCGGTCCCTGTGTCTCTCTCGGTCCCTGTGTCTCTCTCTCAGTCCCTGTGTCTCTCTCTCGGTCCCTGTGTCTCTCTCACGGTACCTATCTCTCTCTCTGTCCCGGTGTCTCTCTCTCGGTCACTGTGTCTCTCTCTCGGTCCCTGTGTCTCTCTTGGTCCTTGTGTCTCTCTCTCGGTCCCTATCTCTCTCTCTGTCCCGGTGTCTCTCTCTCGGTCACTGTGTCTCTCTCTCGGTCCCTGTGTCTCTCTCAGTCCGTGTCTCTCTCGGTCCCTGTGTCTCTCTCTCAGTCCCTGTGTCTCTCTCGGTCCCTGTCTCTCTCTCGGTCCCTGTGTCTCACTCTCGGTCCCTGTGTCTCTCTCGGTCACTGTGTCTCTCTCTCGGTCCCTGTGTCTCTCTCAGTCCGTGTCTCTCTCGGTCCCTGTGTCTCTCCCTCAGTCCCTGTGTCTCTCTCGGTCCCTGTGCCTCTCTCTAAGACTCTGTGTCTCTATCTTGGTCCCTGTGTCTCTCTCAGTCCCTGTGTCTCTCTCTCTCGGTCCTGTTGTCTCTCTCGGTCCCTGTGTCTCACTCTCGGTCCCTGTGTCTCTCTCTCTGTCCCTGTGTCACTCACTCGGACCCTGTTTCTCTCTCAGTCCCTGTGTCTCTCTCGGTCCCTGTGTCTCTCCCTCCATCCCTGTGTCTCTCTCTCGGTCCCTGTGTCTCTCTCTCGGTCCCTGTGTCTCTCTCTCACCCCTGTGTCTCTCTCGGTCCCGATGTCTCTCTCGGTCCCTGTGTCTCTCTCTCGGTCCCTGTGTCTCTCTCTGGCGCCCTGTCTCTCTCTCGGTCTCTGTGTCTCTCTCTTGGTCACTGTGTCTCTCTGTCGGTCCCTGTGTCTCTCTCTCGGTCCCTGTCTCTCTCTCTCGGTCACGGTGTCTCTCTTGGTCCCTGTGTCTCTCTCTTGGTCCCTGTGTCTCACTCGGTCCCTGTATTTCTCACTCGGTTCCTGTGTCTCTCTCGGTCCCTGTGTCTCTCTCTCGCTCCCTGTCTTTCTCTCTCGGACGATTGTGTCTCTCACTCGGTCCCTGTCTCTCTCTTGGTCCCTGTGTCTCACTCGATCCCTGTCTCTCTCTCTCTCAGATTCAGTGTCTCTGTCGGTCCCTGTGTCTCTCTCTCGGTCCCTGTGACTCTCTAGGTCCCTGTGTCTTTCTCTAGGTCCTTGTGTCTCTCTCGGTCCCTGTGTCTCTCTCTCTCGGTCCCTGTGTCTCTCTCAGTCCGTGTCTCTCTCGGTCCCTGTGTCTCTCTCTCGGTCCCTATGTCTCTCTCGGTCACTGTGTCTCTCTCTCGGTCCCTGTGTCTCACTCTCGGTCCCTGTGTCTCTCTCGGTCCCTGTGTCTCTCTCTCAGTCCCTGTGTCTCTCTCTCGGTCCCTGTGTCTCTCTCACGGTACCTATCTCTCTCTCTGTCCCGGTGTCTCTCTCTCGGTCACTGTGTCTCTCTCTCGGTCCCTGTGTCTCTCTTGGTCCTTGTGTCTCTCTCTCGGTCCCTATCTCTCTCTCTGTCCCGGTGTCTCTCTCTCGGTCACTGTGTCTCTCTTGGTCCCTGTGTCTCTCTCAGTCCGTGTCTCTCTCGGTCCCTGTGTCTCTCTCTCGGTCCCTGTGTCTCTCTCAGTCCGTGTCTCTCTCGGTCCCTGTGTCTCTCTCGGTCCCTGTCTCTCTCTCGGTCCCTGTGTCTCTCTCTCGGTCACTGTGTCTCACTCGGTCCCTGTGTCTCTCTCGGTCCCTGTGACTCTCTCAGTCCCTGTGTCTCTCTCGGTACCTTTGTCTCTATCTCGGTCCCTGTGTCTCTCTCTCGGTCCCTGTGACTCGCTCAATCCCTGTGTCTCTCTCTCGGTCCCTGTGTCTCTCTCTCGGTCCCTGTGTCTCTCTCGGTCCCTGTGACTCGCTCAATCCCTGTGTCTCTCTCTCGGTCCCTGTGTCTCACTCGGTCCCTGTGTCTCTCTCTCGGTCCCTGTGTCTCTCTCAGTCCCTGTGTCTGTCTCGGTATCTGTGTCTCTCTCTCGGTCCCTGTGTCTCTCTCTCGGTCCCTGTGTCTCTCTGGGTCCCTGTGTCTCTCTCGGTCCCTGTGTCTCTCTCTCAATCCCTGTCTCTCTCTCGGTCCCTGTGTCTCTCTCGGTCCCTGTGTCTCTCTCGGTCCCAGTGTCGCTCTCAGTCCCTCTGTCTCTCTCTCGCTCCCTGTCTCTCTCTCGGTCCCTGTCACTCTCTCGGTCCCTGTGTCTCTCTCAGTCCCTGTATCTCTCTCGGTCCCTGTGTCTCTCTCGGTCCCTGTGTCTCACTCTCGGTCCCTGTGTCTCTCTCGGTCACTGTGTCTCTCTCTCGGTCCCTGTGTCTCTCTCAGTCCATGTCTCTCTCGGTCCCTGTGTCTCTCTCTCGGTCCCTATGTCTCTCTCGGTCACTGTGTCTCTCGCTCGGTCCCTGTGTCTCACTCTCGGTCCCTGTGTCTCTCTCGGTCCCTGTGTCTCTCTCGGTCCCTGTGTCTCTCTCTCAGTCCCTGTGTCTCTCTCTCGGTCCCTGTGTCTCTCTCACGGTACCTATCTCTCTCTCTGTCCCGGTGTCTCTCTCTCGGTCACTGTGTCTCTCTCTCGGTCCCTGTGTCTCTCTTGGTCCTTGTGTCTCTCTCTCGGTCCCTATCTCTCTCTCTGTCCCGGTGTCTCTCTCTCGGTCACTGTGTCTCTCTCTCGGTCCCTGTGTCTCTCTCAGTCCGTGTCTCTCTCGGTCCCTGTGTCTCTCTCTCAGTCCCTGTGTCTCTCTCGGTCCCTGTCTCTCTCTCGGTCCCTGTGTCTCACTCTCGGTCCCTGTGTCTCTATCGGTCACTGTGTCTCTCTCTCGGTCCCTGTGTCTCTCTCAGTCCGTGTCTCTCTCGGTCCCTGTGTCTCTCCCTCAGTCCCTGTGTCTCTCTCGGTCCCTGTGCCTCTCTCTAAGACTCTGTGTCTCTATCTTGGTCCCTGTGTCTCTCTCAGTCCCTGTGTCTCTCTCTCTCGGTCCTGTTGTCTCTCTCGGTCCCTGTGTCTCACTCTCGGTCCCTGTGTCTCTCTCTCTGTCCCTGTGTCACTCACTCGGACCCTGTTTCTCTCTCAGTCCCTGTGTCTCTCTCGGTCCCTGTGTCTCTCCCTCCATCCCTGTGTCTCTCTCTCGGTCCCTGTGTCTCTCTCTCGGTCCCTGTGTCTCTCTCTCACCCCTGTGTCTCTCTCGGTCCCGATGTCTCTCTCGGTCCCTGTGTCTCTCTCTCGGTCCCTGTGTCTCTCTCTGGCGCCCTGTCTCTCTCTCGGTCTCTGTGTCTCTCTCTTGGTCACTGTGTCTCTCTGTCGGTCCCTGTGTCTCTCTCTCGGTCCCTGTCTCTCTCTCTCGGTCACGGTGTCTCTCTTGGTCCCTGTGTCTCTCTCTTGGTCCCTGTGTCTCACTCGGTCCCTGTATTTCTCACTCGGTTCCTGTGTCTCTCTCGGTCCCTGTGTCTCTCTCTCGCTCCCTGTCTTTCTCTCTCGGACGATTGTGTCTCTCTCTCGGTCCCTGTGTCTCACTCAGTCCCTCTGTCTCTCACTCGGTCCCTGTCTCTCTCTTGGTCCCTGTGTCTCACTCGATCCCTGTCTCTCTCTCTCTCAGATTCAGTGTCTCTGTCGGTCCCTGTGTCTCTCTCTCGGTCCCTGTGACTCTCTAGGTCCCTGTGTCTTTCTCTAGGTCCTTGTGTCTCTCTCGGTCCCTGTGTCTCTCTCTCTCGGTCCCTGTGTCTCTCTCAGTCCGTGTCTCTCTCGGTCCCTGTGTCTCTCTCTCGGTCCCTATGTCTCTCTCGGTCACTGTGTCTCTCTCTCGGTCCCTGTGTCTCACTCTCGGTCCCTGTGTCTCTCTCGGTCCCTGTGTCTCTCTCTCAGTCCCTGTGTCTCTCTCTCGGTCCCTGTGTCTCTCTCACGGTACCTATCTCTCTCTCTGTCCCGGTGTCTCTCTCTCGGTCACTGTGTCTCTCTCTCGGTCCCTGTGTCTCTCTTGGTCCTTGTGTCTCTCTCTCGGTCCCTATCTCTCTCTCTGTCCCGGTGTCTCTCTCTCGGTCACTGTGTCTCTCTTGGTCCCTGTGTCTCTCTCAGTCCGTGTCTCTCTCGGTCCCTGTGTCTCTCTCTCGGTCCCTGTGTCTCTCTCAGTCCGTGTCTCTCTCGGTCCCTGTGTCTCTCTCGGTCCCTGTCTCTCTCTCGGTCCCTGTGTCTCTCTCTCGGTCACTGTGTCTCACTCGGTCCCTGTGTCTCTCTCGGTCCCTGTGTCTCTCTCTCTCACAGCCCTGTGTCTCTCTCGGTCCCGGTGTCTCCCTCGGTCCCTGTGTCTCTCTCTCAGTCCCTGTGTCTCTCTCGGTCCCTGTCTCTCTCGCGGTCCCTGTATCTCTCTCGGTCCCTGTGTCTCTCTCTCAGTCCCTCTGTCTCTCTCGGTCCCTGTCTCTCTCTCGGTCCCTGTGTCTCTCTCTCGGTCCCTTGGTCTCTCTCGGTCACTGTGTCTCACTCGGTCCCTGTGTCTCTCTCGGTCCCTGTGTCTCTCTCTCACACCCCTGTGTCTCTCTCGGTCCCTGTGTCTCTCTCGGTCCCTGTGTCTCTCTCTCACACCCCTGTGTCTCACTCGGTCCCTGTCTCTCTCTCTGTCCCGGTGTCTCTCTCTCGGTCCCTGTGTCTCTCTCTCGGTCCCTGTGTCTCTCTTGGTCCCTGTGTCTCTCTGTCAGTCCCTGTGTCTCTCTCTCGGTCTGTGTCTCTCTCTCGGTGCCTGTGTCTCTCTCTCGGTCCCTGTGTCTCTCTCAGTCCCTGTGTCCTCCCCCTTGGTACCTGTGTTTCTCTCTCGGTCCCTGTGTGTCTCTCAGTCCCTGTGACTCGCTCTCGGTCCCTGTGTCTCTCTTGGTCCCTGTGACTCTCTCGGTCCCTGTGTCTCTCTCGGTACCTGTGTCTCTATCTCGGTCCCTTTGTCTCTCTCTCGGTCCCTGTGTCCCTCTCTCGGTCCCTGTGTCTCTCTCTCGGTCCCTGTGTCTCTCTCGGTCCCTGTGACTCGCTCAATCCCTGTGTCTCTCTCTCGGTCCCTGTATCTCACTCGGTCCCTGTCTCCCTCTCGGTCCCTGTGCCTCTCTCTAAGACTCTGGGTCTCTATCTTGGTCCCTGTGTCTCTCTCAGTCCCTGTGTCTCTCTCTCTCGGTCCTGGTGTCTCTCTCGGTCCCTGTGTCTCTCTCTCTCGGTCCCTGTGTCTCACTCTCGGTCCCTCTGTCTCTCTCGGTCCCTGTGTCTCGCTCGGTCCCTGTGTCTCTCTCTCAGTCCCTGTGTCTCTCTCTCGGTCCCTGTGTCACTCTCACGGTACCTATCTCTCTGTCTGTCCCGGTGTCTCTCTCTCGGTCACTGTGTCTCTCTCTCGGTCCCTGTGTCTCTCTTGGTCCTTGTGTCTCTCTCTCTTGGTCCCTATCTCTCTCTCTGTCCCGGTGTCTCTCTCTCGGTCACTGTGTCTCTCTCTCGGTCCCTGTGTCTCTCTCAGTCCGTGTCTCTCTCGGTCCCTGTGTCTCTCTCTCAGTCCCTGTGTCTCTCTCGGTCCCTGTCTCTCTCTCGGTCCCTGTGTCTCACTCTCGGTCCCTGTGTCTCTCTCGGTCACTGTGTCTCTCTCTCGGTCCCTGTGTCTCTCTCAGTCCGTGTCTCTCTCGGTCCCTGTGTCTCTCTCTCAGTCCCTGTGTCTCTCTCGGTCCCTGTCTCTCTCTCGGTCCCTGTGTCTCTCTCGGTCACTGTGTCTCACTCGGTCCCTGTGTCACTCTCGGTCGCTGTGTCTCTCTCTCACACCCCTGTGTCTCTCTCGGACTCTGTCTCTCTCTCGGTCCCTGTGTCTCTCTCGGTCACTGTGTCTCACTCGGTCCCTGTGTCACTCTCGGTCGCTGTGTCTCTCTCTCACACCCCTGTGTCTCTCTCGGTCCCTGTGTCTCACTCGGTCCCTGTCTCTCTCTCTGTCCCGGTGTCTCTCTCTCGGTCCCTGTGTCTCTCTCTCGGTCCCTTTGTCTCTCTTGGTCCCTGTGTCTCTCTGTCAGTCCCTGTGTCTCTCTCTCGGTCTTTGTCTCTCTCTCGGTGCCTGTGTCTCTCTCTCGGTCCCTGTGTCTCTCTCAGTCCCTGTGTCCCCCTTGGTACCTGTGTTTCTCTCTCGGTCCCTGTGTGTCTCTCAGTCCCTGTGACTCGCTCTCGGTCCCTGTGTCTCTCTTGGTCCCTGTGACTCTCTCAGTCCCTGTGTCTCTCTCGGTACCTGTGTCTCTCTCTCGGTCCCTGTGTCTCTCTCTCGGTCCCTGTGACTCGCTCAATCCCTGTGTCTCTCTCTCAGTCCCTGTGTCTCTCTCAGTCCCTGTGTCTCTCTCTCTCGGTCCTGGTGTCTCTCTCGGTCCCTGTGTCTCACTCTCGGTCCCTGTGTCTCTCTCTCTGTCCCCTGTGTCACTCACTCGGACCCTGTTTCTCTCTCAGTCCCTGTGTCTCTCTCGGTCCCTGTGTCTCACTCTCGGTCCCTGTGTCTCTCTCTCTGTCCCTGTGTCACTCACTCGGACCCTGTTTCTCTCTCAGTCCCTGTGTCTCTCTCGGTCCCTGTGTCTCTCTCTCCATCCCTGTGTCTCTCTCTCGGTCCCTGTGTCTCTCTCTCGGTCCCTGTGTCTCTCTCTCACCCCTGTGTCTCTCTCGGTCCCGATGTCTCTCTCGGTCCCTGTGTCTCTCTCTCGGTCCCTGTGTCTCTCTCTGGCGCCCTGTCTCTCTCTCGGTCTCAGTGTCTCTCTCTTGGTCACTGTATCTCTCTGTCGGTCCCTGTGTCTCTCTCTCGGTCCCTGTCTCTCTCTCTCGGTCACGGTGTCTCTCTTGGTCCCTGTGTCTCTCTCTTGGTCCCTGTGTCTCACTCAGTCCCTCTGTCTCTCACTCGGTCCCTGTCTCGCTCTCGGTCCCTGTGTCTCTCTTGGTCCCTGTGACTCTCTCGGTCCCTGTGTCTCTCTCGGTACCTGTGTCTCTATCTCGGTCCCTGTGTCTCTCTCTCGGTCCCTGTGACTCGCTCAATCCCTGTGTCTCTCTCTCGGTCCCTGTGTCCCTCTCTCGGTCCCTGTGTCTCTCTCTCGGTCCCTGTGTCTCTCTCGGTCCCTGTGTCTCTCTCTCTCGGTCCTGGTGTCTCTCTCGGTCCTGTGTCTCTCTCTCGGTCCCTGTGTCTCACTCTCGGTCCCTCTGTCTCTCTCGGTCCCTGTGTCTCGCTCGGTCCCCTGTGTCTCTCTCTCAGTCCCTGTGTCTCTCTCTCGGTCCCTGTGTCACTCTCACGGTACCTATCTCTCGGTCTGTCCCGGTGTCTCTCTCTCGGTCACTGTGTCTCTCTCTCGGTCCCTGTGTCTCTCTTGGTCCTTGTGTCTCTCTCTCGGTCCCCTATCTCTCTCTCTGTCCCGGTGTCTCTCTCTCGGTCACTGTGTCTCTCTCTCGGTCCCTGTGTCTCTCTCAGTCCGTGTCTCTCTCGGTCCCTGTGTCTCTCTCTCAGTCCCTGTGTCTCTCTGGGTCCCTGTCTCTCTCTCGGTCCCTGTGTCTCACTCTCGGTCCCTGTGTCTCTCTCGGTCCCTGTGACTCGCTCAATCCCTGTGTCTCTCTCTCGGTCCCTGTGTCTCACTCGGTCCCTGTGTCTCTCTCTCGGTCCCTGTGTCTCTCTCGGTCCCTGTGTCTCTCTCTCGGTCCCTGTGTCTCTCTCTCACCCCTGTGTCTCTCTCGGTCCATGTGTCTCTCTCGGTTGCTATGTCTCTCTCGGTCCCTGTGACTCGCTCAATCCCTGTGTCTCTCTCTCGGTCCCTGTGTCTCACTCGGTCCCTGTGTCTCTCTCTCGGTCCCTGTGTCTCTCTCGGTCCCTGTGTCTCTCTCTCGGTCTCTGTGTCTCTCTCTCACCCCTGTGTCTCTCTCTGTCCCGGTGTCTCTCTCGGTCCGTCTCTCTCACGGTCCCTGTCACTTTCTCAGTCCCTGTGTCTCACTCGGTCCCTGTCTCCCTCTCGGTCCCTGTGCCTCTCTCTAAGACTCTGTGTCTCTATCTTGGTCCCTGTGTCTCTCTCAGTCCCTGTGTCTCTCTCTCTCGGTCCTGGTGTCTCTCTCGGTCCCTGTGTCTCTCTCTCGGTCCCTGTGTCTCACTCTCGGTCCCTCTGTCTCTCTCGGTCCCTGTGTCTCGCTCGGTCCCTGTGTCTCTCTCTCTCAGTCCCTGTGTCTCTCTCTCGGTCCCTGTGTCACTCTCACGGTACCTATCTCTCGGTCTGTCCCGGTGTCTCTCTCTCGGTCACTGTGTCTCTCTCTCGGTCCCTGTGTCTCTCTTGGTCCTTGTGTCTCTCTCTCGGTCCCTATCTCTCTCTCTGTCCCGGTGTCTCTCTCTCGGTCACTGTGTCTCTCTCTCGGTCCCTGTGTCTCTCTCAGTCCGTGTCTCTCTCGGTCCCTGTGTCTCTCTCTCAGTCCCTGTGTCTCTCTGGGTCCCTGTCTCTCTCTCGGTCCCTGTGTCTCACTCTCGGTCCCTGTGTCTCTCTCGGTCACTGTGTCTCTCTCTCGGTCCCTGTGTCTCTCTCAGTCCGTGTCTCTCTCGGTCCCTGTGTCTCTCTCTCAGTCCCTGTGTCTCTCTCGGTCCCTGTCTCTCTTTCGGTCCCTGTATCTCTCTCTCGGTCCCTTGGTCTCTCTCGATCCCTGTGTCTCTCTCGGTCCCGGTGTCTCTCTCGGTCCCTGTGTCTCTCTCTCAGTCCCTGTGTCTCTCTCGGTCCCAGTCTCTCTCTCGGTCCCTGTGTCTCTCTCGGTCACTGTGTCTCACTCGGTCCCTGTGTCACTCTCGGTCGCTGTGTCTCTCTCTCACACCCCTGTGTCTCTCTCGGTCCCTGTCTCTCTCTCGGTCCCTGTGTCTCTCTCGGTCACTGTGTCTCACTCGGTCCCTGTGTCACTCTCGGTCGCTGTGTCTCTCTCTCACACCCCTGTGTCTCTCTCGGTCCCTGTGTCTCACTCGGTCCCTGTCTCTCTCTCTGTCCCGGTGTCTCTCTCTCGGTCCCTGTGTCTCTCTCTCGGTCCCTGTGTCTCTCTTGGTCCCTGTGTCTCTCTGTCAGTCCCTGTGTCTCTCTCTCGGTCTGTGTCTCTCTCTCGGTGCCTGTGTCTCTCTCTCGGTCCCTGTGTCTCTCTCAGTCCCTGTGTCCCCCTTGGTACCTATATTTCTCTCTCGGTCCCTGTGTGTCTCTCAGTCCCTGTGACTCGCTCACGGTCCCTGTGTCTCTCTTGGTCCCTGTGACTCTCTCAGTCCCTGTGTCTCTCTCGGTACCTGTGTCTCTATCTCGGTTCCTGTGTCTCTCTCTCGGTCCCTGTGTCTCTCTCTCGGTCCCTGTGTCTCTCTCTCGGTCCCTGTGTCTCTCTCGGTCCCTGTGTCTCTCTCTCGGTCCCTGTGTCTCTCTCGGTCCCTGTGTCTCTCTCTCGGTCCCTGTGTCCCTCTCTCGGTCCCTGTGTCTCTCTCTCGGTCCCTGTGTCTCTCTCGGTCCCTTTGTCTCTCTCTCGGTCCCTGTGTCTCTCTCGGTCCCTGTGTCTCTCTCTCGGTCCCTGTGTCTCTCTCTCACCCCTGTGTCTCTCTCGGTCCATGTGTCTCTCTCGGTCGCTGTGTCTCACTCGGTCCCTGTGTCTCTCTCTCGGTCCCTGTGTCTCTCTCGGTCCCTGTGACTCGCTCAATCCCTGTGTCTCTCTCTCGGTCCCTGTGTCTCTCTCGGTCCCTGTGTCTCTCTCTCGGTCCATGTGTCTCTCTCTCACCCCTGTGTCTCTCTCGGTCCATGTGTCTCTCTCGGTTGCTATGTCTCTCTCGGTCCCTGTGACTCGCTCAATCCCTGTGTCTCTCTCTCGGTCCCTGTGTCTCACTCGGTCCCTGTGTCTCTCTCTCGGTCCCTGTGTCTCTCTCGGTCCCTGTGTCTCTCTCTCGGTCTCTGTGTCTCTCTCTCACCCCTGTGTCTCTCTCTGTCCCGGTGTCTCTCTCGGTCCGTCTCTCTCACGGTCCCTGTCACTTTCTCAGTCCCTGTGTCTCACTCGGTCCCTGTCTCCCTCTCGGTCCCTGTGCCTCTCTCTAAGACTCTGTGTCTCTATCTTGGTCCCTGTGTCTCTCTCAGTCCCTGTGTCTCTCTCTCTCGGTCCTGGTGTCTCTCTCGGTCCCTGTGTCTCTCTCTCGGTCCCTGTGTCTCACTCTCGGTCCCTCTGTCTCTCTCGGTCCCTGTGTCTCGCTCGGTCCCTGTGTCTCTCTCTCAGTCCCTGTGTCTCTCTCTCGGTCCCTGTGTCACTCTCACGGTACCTATCTCTCGGTCTGTCCCGGTGTCTCTCTCTCGGTCACTGTGTCTCTCTCTCGGTCCCTGTGTCTCTCTTGGTCCTTGTGTCTCTCTCTCGGTCCCTATCTCTCTCTCTGTCCCGGTGTCTCTCTCTCGGTCACTGTGTCTCTCTCTCTCGGTCCCTGTGTCTCTCTCAGTCCGTGTCTCTCTCGGTCCCTGTGTCTCTCTCTCAGTCCCTGTGTCTCTCTGGGTCCCTGTCTCTCTCTCGGTCCCTGTGTCTCACTCTCGGTCCCTGTGTCTCTCTCGGTCACTGTGTCTCTCTCTCGGTCCCTGTGTCTCTCTCAGTCCGTGTCTCTCTCGGTCCCTGTGTCTCTCTCTCAGTCCCTGTGTCTCTCTCGGTCCCTGTCTCTCTCTCGGTCCCTGTATCTCTCTCTCGGTCCCTTGGTCTCTCTCGGTCCCTGTGTCTCTCTCGGTCCCGGTGTCTCTCTCGGTCCCTGTGTCTCTCTCTCAGTCCCTGTGTCTCTCTCGGTCCCTGTCTCTCTCTCGGTCCCTGTGTCTCTCTCGGTCACTGTGTCTCACTCGGTCCCTGTGTCACTCTCGGTCGCTGTGTCTCTCTCTCACACCCCTGTTTCTCTCTCGGTCCCTTTCTCTCTCTCGGTCCCTGTGTCTCTCTCGGTCACTGTGTCTCACTCGGTCCCTGTGTCACTCTCGGTCGCTGTGTCTCTCTCTCACACCCCTGTGTCTCTCTCGGTCCCTGTGTCTCACTCGGTCCCTGTCTCTCTCTCTGTCCCGGTGTCTCTCTCTCCGTCCCTGTGTCTCTCTCTCGGTCCCTGTGTCTCTCTTGGTCCCTGTGTCTCTCTGTCAGTCCCTGTGTCTCTCTCTCGGTCTGTGTCTCTCTCTCGGTGCCTGTGTCTCTCTCTCGGTCCCTGTGTCTCTCTCAGTCCCTGTGTCCCCCTTGGTACCTGTATTTCTCTCTCGGTCCCTGTGTGTCTCTCAGTCCCTGTGACTCGCTCTCGGTCCCTGTGTCTCTCTTGGTCCCTGTGACTCTCTCAGTCCCTGTGTCTCTCTCGGTACCTGTGTCTCTATCTCGGTCCCTGTGTCTCTCTCTCGGTCCCTGTGTCTCTCTCTCGGTCCCTGTGTCTCTCTCTCTCGGTCCCTGTGTCTCTCTCGGTCCCTGTGTCTCTCTCTCGGTCCCTGTGTCTCTCTCGGTCCCTGTGTCTCTCTCTCGGTCCCTGTGTCCCTCTCTCGGTCCCTGTGTCTCTCTCTCGGTCCCTGTGTCTCTCTCGGTCCCTGTGTCTCTCTCTCGGTCCCTGTGTCTCTCTCGGTCCCTGTGTCTCTCTCTCGGTCCCGGTGTCTCTCTCTCACCCCTGTGTCTCTCTCGGTCCATGTGTCTCTCTCGGTCGTTGTGTCTCACTCGGTCCCTGTGTCTCTCTCTCGGTCCCTGTGTCTCTCTCGGTCCCTGTGTCTCTCTCTCGGTCCCTGTGTCTCTCTCTCACCCCTGTGTCTCTCTCGGTCCATGTGTCTCTCTCGGTTGCTATGTCTCTCTCGGTCCCTGTGACTCGCTCAATCCCTGTGTCTCTCTCTCGGTCCCTGTGTCTCACTCGGTCCCTGTGTCTCTCTCTCGGTCCCTGTGTCTCTCTCGGTCCCTGTGTCTCTCTCTCGGTCTCTGTGTCTCTCTCTCACCCCTGTGTCTCTCTCTGTCCCGGTGTCTCTCTCGGTCCGTCTCTCTCACGGTCCCTGTCACTTTCTCAGTCCCTGTGTCTCACTCGGTCCCTGTCTCCCTCTCGGTCCCTGTGCCTCTCTCTAAGACTCTGTGTCTCTATCTTGGTCCCTGTGTCTCTCTCAGTCCCTGTGTCTCTCTCTCTCGGTCCTGGTGTCTCTCTCGGTCCCTGTGTCTCTCTCTCGGTCCCTGTGTCTCACTCTCGGTCCCTCTGTCTCTCTCGGTCCCTGTGTCTCGCTCGGTCCCTGTGTCTCTCTCTCAGTCCCTGTGTCTCTCTCTCGGTCCCTGTGTCACTCTCACGGTACCTATCTCTCGGTCTGTCCCGATGTCTCTCTCTCGGTCACTGTGTCTCTCTCTCGGTCCCTGTGTCTCTCTTGGTCCTTGTGTCTCTCTCTCGGTCCCTATCTCTCTCTCTGTCCCGGTGTCTCTCTCTCGGTCACTGTGTCTCTCTCTCGGTCCCTGTGTCTCTCTCAGTCCGTGTCTCTCTCGGTCCCTGTGTCTCTCTCTCAGTCCCTGTGTCTCTCTGGGTCCCTGTCTCTCTCTCGGTCCCTGTGTCTCACTCTCGGTCCCTGTGTCTCTCTCGGTCCCTGTGACTCGCTCAATCCCTGTGTCTCTCTCTCTCGGTCCCTGTGTCTCACTCGGTCCCTGTGTCTCTCTCTCGGTCCCTGTGTCTCTCTCGGTCCCTGTGTCTCTCTCTCGGTCCCTGTGTCTCTCTCTCACCCCTGTGTCTCTCTCGGTCCATGTGTCTCTCTCGGTTGCTATGTCTCTCTCGGTCCCTGTGACTCGCTCAATCCCTGTGTCTCTCTCTCGGTCCCTGTGTCTCACTCGGTCCCTGTGTCTCTCTCTCGGTCCCTGTGTCTCTCTCGGTCCCTGTGTCTCTCTCTCGGTCTCTGTGTCTCTCTCTCACCCCTGTGTCTCTCTCTGTCCCGGTGTCTCTCTCGGTCCGTCTCTCTCACGGTCCCTGTCACTTTCTCAGTCCCTGTGTCTCACTCGGTCCCTGTCTCCCTCTCGGTCCCTGTGCCTCTCTCTAAGACTCTGTGTCTCTATCTTGGTCCCTGTGTCTCTCTCAGTCCCTGTGTCTCTCTCTCTCGGTCCTGGTGTCTCTCTCGGTCCCTGTGTCTCTCTCTCGGTCCCTGTGTCTCACTCTCGGTCCCTCTGTCTCTCTCGGTCCCTGTGTCTCGCTCGGTCCCTGTGTCTCTCTCTCTCAGTCCCTGTGTCTCTCTCTCGGTCCCTGTGTCACTCTCACGGTACCTATCTCTCGGTCTGTCCCGGTGTCTCTCTCTCGGTCACTGTGTCTCTCTCTCGGTCCCTGTGTCTCTCTTGGTCCTTGTGTCTCTCTCTCGGTCCCTATCTCTCTCTCTGTCCCGGTGTCTCTCTCTCGGTCACTGTGTCTCTCTCTCGGTCCCTGTGTCTCTCTCAGTCCGTGTCTCTCTCGGTCCCTGTGTCTCTCTCTCAGTCCCTGTGTCTCTCTGGGTCCCTGTCTCTCTCTCGGTCCCTGTGTCTCACTCTCGGTCCCTGTGTCTCTCTCGGTCACTGTGTCTCTCTCTCGGTCCCTGTGTCTCTCTCAGTCCGTGTCTCTCTCGGTCCCTGTGTCTCTCTCTCAGTCCCTGTGTCTCTCTCGGTCCCTGTCTCTCTCTCGGTCCCTGTATCTCTCTCTCGGTCCCTTGGTCTCTCTCGATCCCTGTGTCTCTCTCGGTCCCGGTGTCTCTCTCGGTCCCTGTGTCTCTCTCTCAGTCCCTGTGTCTCTCTCGGTCCCAGTCTCTCTCTCGGTCCCTGTGTCTCTCTCGGTCACTGTGTCTCACTCGGTCCTTGTGTCACTCTCGGTCGCTGTGTCTCTCTCTCACACCCCTGTGTCTCTCTCGGTCCCTGTCTCTCTCTCGGTCCCTGTGTCTCTCTCGGTCACTGTGTCTCACTCGGTCCCTGTGTCACTCTCGGTCGCTGTGTCTCTCTCTCACACCCCTGTGTCTCTCTCGGTCCCTGTGTCTCACTCGGTCCCTGTCTCTCTCTCTGTCCCGGTGTCTCTCTCTCGGTCCCTGTGTCTCTCTCTCGGTCCCTGTGTCTCTCTTGGTCCCTGTGTCTCTCTGTCAGTCCCTGTGTCTCTCTCTCGGTCTGTGTCTCTCTCTCGGTGCCTGTGTCTCTCTCTCGGTCCCTGTGTCTCTCTCAGTCCCTGTGTCCCCCTTGGTACCTATATTTCTCTCTCGGTCCCTGTGTGTCTCTCAGTCCCTGTGACTCGCTCTCGGTCCCTGTGTCTCTCTTGGTCCCTGTGACTCTCTCAGTCCCTGTGTCTCTCTCGGTACCTGTGTCTCTATCTCGGTCCCTGTGTCTCTCTCTCGGTCCCTGTGTCTCTCTCTCGGTCCCTGTGTCTCTCTCTCGGTCCCTGTGTCTCTCTCGGTCCCTGTGTCTCTCTCTCGGTCCCTGTGTCTCTCTCGGTCCCTGTGTCTCTCTCTCGGTCCCTGTGTCCCTCTCTCGGTCCCTGTGTCTCTCTCTCGGTCCCTGTGTCTCTCTCGGTCCCTGTGTCTCTCTCTCGGTCCCTGTGTCTCTCTCGGTCCCTGTGTCTCTCTCTCGGTCCCTGTGTCTCTCTGTCAGTCCCTGTGTCTCTCTCTCGGTCTGTGTCTCTCTCTCGGTGCCTGTGTCTCTCTCTCGGTCCCTGTGTCTCTCTCAGTCCCTGTGTCCCCCTTGGTACCTGTATTTCTCTCTCGGTCCCTGTGTGTCTCTCAGTCCCTGTGACTCGCTCTCGGTCCCTGTGTCTCTCTTGGTCCCTGTGACTCTCTCAGTCCCTGTGTCTCTCTCGGTACCTGTGTCTCTATCTCGGTCCCTGTGTCTCTCTCTCGGTCCCTGTGTCTCTCTCTCGGTCCCTGTGTCTCTCTCTCTCGGTCCCTGTGTCTCTCTCGGTCCCTGTGTCTCTCTCTCGGTCCCTGTGTCTCTCTCGGTCCCTGTGTCTCTCTCTCGGTCCCTGTGTCCCTCTCTCGGTCCCTGTGTCTCTCTCTCGGTCCCTGTGTCTCTCTCGGTCCCTGTGTCTCTCTCTCGGTCCCTGTGTCTCTCTCGGTCCCTGTGTCTCTCTCTCGGTCCCGGTGTCTCTCTCTCACCCCTGTGTCTCTCTCGGTCCATGTGTCTCTCTCGGTCGTTGTGTCTCACTCGGTCCCTGTGTCTCTCTCTCGGTCCCTGTGTCTCTCTCGGTCCCTGTGTCTCTCTCTCGGTCCCTGTGTCTCTCTCTCACCCCTGTGTCTCTCTCGGTCCATGTGTCTCTCTCGGTTGCTATGTCTCTCTCGGTCCCTGTGACTCGCTCAATCCCTGTGTCTCTCTCTCGGTCCCTGTGTCTCACTCGGTCCCTGTGTCTCTCTCTCGGTCCCTGTGTCTCTCTCGGTCCCTGTGTCTCTCTCTCGGTCTCTGTGTCTCTCTCTCACCCCTGTGTCTCTCTCTGTCCCGGTGTCTCTCTCGGTCCGTCTCTCTCACGGTCCCTGTCACTTTCTCAGTCCCTGTGTCTCACTCGGTCCCTGTCTCCCTCTCGGTCCCTGTGCCTCTCTCTAAGACTCTGTGTCTCTATCTTGGTCCCTGTGTCTCTCTCAGTCCCTGTGTCTCTCTCTCTCGGTCCTGGTGTCTCTCTCGGTCCCTGTGTCTCTCTCTCGGTCCCTGTGTCTCACTCTCGGTCCCTCTGTCTCTCTCGGTCCCTGTGTCTCGCTCGGTCCCTGTGTCTCTCTCTCAGTCCCTGTGTCTCTCTCTCGGTCCCTGTGTCACTCTCACGGTACCTATCTCTCGGTCTGTCCCGGTGTCTCTCTCTCGGTCACTGTGTCTCTCTCTCGGTCCCTGTGTCTCTCTTGGTCCTTGTGTCTCTCTCTCGGTCCCTATCTCTCTCTCTGTCCCGGTGTCTCTCTCTCGGTCACTGTGTCTCTCTCTCGGTCCCTGTGTCTCTCTCAGTCCGTGTCTCTCTCGGTCCCTGTGTCTCTCTCTCAGTCCCTGTGTCTCTCTGGGTCCCTGTCTCTCTCTCGGTCCCTGTGTCTCACTCTCGGTCCCTGTGTCTCTCTCGGTCACTGTGTCTCTCTCTCGGTCCCTGTGTCTCTCTCAGTCCGTGTCTCTCTCGGTCCCTGTGTCTCTCTCTCAGTCCCTGTGTCTCTCTCGGTCCCTGTCTCTCTCTCGGTCCCTGTATCTCTCTCTCGGTCCCTTGGTCTCTCTCGATCCCTGTGTCTCTCTCGGTCCCGGTGTCTCTCTCGGTCCGTCTCTCTCACGGTCCCTGTCACTTTCTCAGTCCCTGTGTCTCACTCGGTCCCTGTCTCCCTCTCGGTCCCTGTGCCTCTCTCTAAGACTCTGTGTCTCTATCTTGGTCCCTGTGTCTCTCTCAGTCCCTGTGTCTCTCTCTCTCGGTCCTGGTGTCTCTCTCGGTCCCTGTGTCTCTCTCTCGGTCCCTGTGTCTCACTCTCGGTCCCTCTGTCTCTCTCGGTCCCTGTGTCTCGCTCGGTCCCTGTGTCTCTCTCTCTCAGTCCCTGTGTCTCTCTCTCGGTCCCTGTGTCACTCTCACGGTACCTATCTCTCGGTCTGTCCCGGTGTCTCTCTCTCGGTCACTGTGTCTCTCTCTCGGTCCCTGTGTCTCTCTTGGTCCTTGTGTCTCTCTCTCGGTCCCTATCTCTCTCTCTGTCCCGGTGTCTCTCTCTCGGTCACTGTGTCTCTCTCTCGGTCCCTGTGTCTCTCTCAGTCCGTGTCTCTCTCGGTCCCTGTGTCTCTCTCTCAGTCCCTGTGTCTCTCTGGGTCCCTGTCTCTCTCTCGGTCCCTGTGTCTCACTCTCGGTCCCTGTGTCTCTCTCGGTCACTGTGTCTCTCTCTCGGTCCCTGTGTCTCTCTCAGTCCGTGTCTCTCTCGGTCCCTGTGTCTCTCTCTCAGTCCCTGTGTCTCTCTCGGTCCCTGTCTCTCTCTCGGTCCCTGTATCTCTCTCTCGGTCCCTTGGTCTCTCTCGATCCCTGTGTCTCTCTCGGTCCCGGTGTCTCTCTCGGTCCCTGTGTCTCTCTCTCAGTCCCTGTGTCTCTCTCGGTCCCAGTCTCTCTCTCGGTCCCTGTGTCTCTCTCGGTCACTGTGTCTCACTCGGTCCTTGTGTCACTCTCGGTCGCTGTGTCTCTCTCTCACACCCCTGTGTCTCTCTCGGTCCCTGTCTCTCTCTCGGTCCCTGTGTCTCTCTCGGTCACTGTGTCTCACTCGGTCCCTGTGTCACTCTCGGTCGCTGTGTCTCTCTCTCACACCCCTGTGTCTCTCTCGGTCCCTGTGTCTCACTCGGTCCCTGTCTCTCTCTCTGTCCCGGTGTCTCTCTCTCGGTCCCTGTGTCTCTCTCTCGGTCCCTGTGTCTCTCTTGGTCCCTGTGTCTCTCTGTCAGTCCCTGTGTCTCTCTCTCGGTCTGTGTCTCTCTCTCGGTGCCTGTGTCTCTCTCTCGGTCCCTGTGTCTCTCTCAGTCCCTGTGTCCCCCTTGGTACCTATATTTCTCTCTCGGTCCCTGTGTGTCTCTCAGTCCCTGTGACTCGCTCTCGGTCCCTGTGTCTCTCTTGGTCCCTGTGACTCTCTCAGTCCCTGTGTCTCTCTCGGTACCTGTGTCTCTATCTCGGTCCCTGTGTCTCTCTCTCGGTCCCTGTGTCTCTCTCTCGGTCCCTGTGTCTCTCTCTCGGTCCCTGTGTCTCTCTCGGTCCCTGTGTCTCTCTCTCGGTCCCTGTGTCTCTCTCGGTCCCTGTGTCTCTCTCTCGGTCCCTGTGTCCCTCTCTCGGTCCCTGTGTCTCTCTCTCGGTCCCTGTGTCTCTCTCGGTCCCTGTGTCTCTCTCTCGGTCCCTGTGTCTCTCTCGGTCCCTGTGTCTCTCTCTCGGTCCCTGTGTCTCTCTGTCAGTCCCTGTGTCTCTCTCTCGGTCTGTGTCTCTCTCTCGGTGCCTGTGTCTCTCTCTCGGTCCCTGTGTCTCTCTCAGTCCCTGTGTCCCCCTTGGTACCTGTATTTCTCTCTCGGTCCCTGTGTGTCTCTCAGTCCCTGTGACTCGCTCTCGGTCCCTGTGTCTCTCTTGGTCCCTGTGACTCTCTCAGTCCCTGTGTCTCTCTCGGTACCTGTGTCTCTATCTCGGTCCCTGTGTCTCTCTCTCGGTCCCTGTGTCTCTCTCTCGGTCCCTGTGTCTCTCTCTCTCGGTCCCTGTGTCTCTCTCGGTCCCTGTGTCTCTCTCTCGGTCCCTGTGTCTCTCTCGGTCCCTGTGTCTCTCTCTCGGTCCCTGTGTCCCTCTCTCGGTCCCTGTGTCTCTCTCTCGGTCCCTGTGTCTCTCTCGGTCCCTGTGTCTCTCTCTCGGTCCCTGTGTCTCTCTCGGTCCCTGTGTCTCTCTCTCGGTCCCGGTGTCTCTCTCTCACCCCTGTGTCTCTCTCGGTCCATGTGTCTCTCTCGGTCGTTGTGTCTCACTCGGTCCCTGTGTCTCTCTCTCGGTCCCTGTGTCTCTCTCGGTCCCTGTGTCTCTCTCTCGGTCCCTGTGTCTCTCTCTCACCCCTGTGTCTCTCTCGGTCCATGTGTCTCTCTCGGTTGCTATGTCTCTCTCGGTCCCTGTGACTCGCTCAATCCCTGTGTCTCTCTCTCGGTCCCTGTGTCTCACTCGGTCCCTGTGTCTCTCTCTCGGTCCCTGTGTCTCTCTCGGTCCCTGTGTCTCTCTCTCGGTCTCTGTGTCTCTCTCTCACCCCTGTGTCTCTCTCTGTCCCGGTGTCTCTCTCGGTCCGTCTCTCTCACGGTCCCTGTCACTTTCTCAGTCCCTGTGTCTCACTCGGTCCCTGTCTCCCTCTCGGTCCCTGTGCCTCTCTCTAAGACTCTGTGTCTCTATCTTGGTCCCTGTGTCTCTCTCAGTCCCTGTGTCTCTCTCTCTCGGTCCTGGTGTCTCTCTCGGTCCCTGTGTCTCTCTCTCGGTCCCTGTGTCTCACTCTCGGTCCCTCTGTCTCTCTCGGTCCCTGTGTCTCGCTCGGTCCCTGTGTCTCTCTCTCAGTCCCTGTGTCTCTCTCTCGGTCCCTGTGTCACTCTCACGGTACCTATCTCTCGGTCTGTCCCGGTGTCTCTCTCTCGGTCACTGTGTCTCTCTCTCGGTCCCTGTGTCTCTCTTGGTCCTTGTGTCTCTCTCTCGGTCCCTATCTCTCTCTCTGTCCCGGTGTCTCTCTCTCGGTCACTGTGTCTCTCTCTCGGTCCCTGTGTCTCTCTCAGTCCGTGTCTCTCTCGGTCCCTGTGTCTCTCTCTCAGTCCCTGTGTCTCTCTGGGTCCCTGTCTCTCTCTCGGTCCCTGTGTCTCACTCTCGGTCCCTGTGTCTCTCTCGGTCCCTGTGACTCGCTCAATCCCTGTGTCTCTCTCTCGGTCCCTGTGTCTCACTCGGTCCCTGTGTCTCTCTCTCGGTCCCTGTGTCTCTCTCGGTCCCTGTGTCTCTCTCTCGGTCCCTGTGTCTCTCTCTCACCCCTGTGTCTCTCTCTGTCCCGGTGTCTCTCTCGGTCCGTCTCTCTCACGGTCCCTGTCACTTTCTCAGTCCCTGTGTCTCACTCGGTCCCTGTCTCCCTCTCGGTCCCTGTGCCTCTCTCTAAGACTCTGTGTCTCTATCTTGGTCCCTGTGTCTCTCTCAGTCCCTGTGTCTCTCTCTCTCGGTCCTGGTGTCTCTCTCGGTCCCTGTGTCTCTCTCTCGGTCCCTGTGTCTCACTCTCGGTCCCTCTGTCTCTCTCGGTCCCTGTGTCTCGCTCGGTCCCTGTGTCTCTCTCTCTCAGTCCCTGTGTCTCTCTCTCGGTCCCTGTGTCACTCTCACGGTACCTATCTCTCGGTCTGTCCCGGTGTCTCTCTCTCGGTCACTGTGTCTCTCTCTCGGTCCCTGTGTCTCTCTTGGTCCTTGTGTCTCTCTCTCGGTCCCTATCTCTCTCTCTGTCCCGGTGTCTCTCTCTCGGTCACTGTGTCTCTCTCTCGGTCCCTGTGTCTCTCTCAGTCCGTGTCTCTCTCGGTCCCTGTGTCTCTCTCTCAGTCCCTGTGTCTCTCTGGGTCCCTGTCTCTCTCTCGGTCCCTGTGTCTCACTCTCGGTCCCTGTGTCTCTCTCGGTCACTGTGTCTCTCTCTCGGTCCCTGTGTCTCTCTCAGTCCGTGTCTCTCTCGGTCCCTGTGTCTCTCTCTCAGTCCCTGTGTCTCTCTCGGTCCCTGTCTCTCTCTCGGTCCCTGTATCTCTCTCTCGGTCCCTTGGTCTCTCTCGATCCCTGTGTCTCTCTCGGTCCCGGTGTCTCTCTCGGTCCCTGTGTCTCTCTCTCAGTCCCTGTGTCTCTCTCGGTCCCAGTCTCTCTCTCGGTCCCTGTGTCTCTCTCGGTCACTGTGTCTCACTCGGTCCTTGTGTCACTCTCGGTCGCTGTGTCTCTCTCTCACACCCCTGTGTCTCTCTCGGTCCCTGTCTCTCTCTCGGTCCCTGTGTCTCTCTCGGTCACTGTGTCTCACTCGGTCCCTGTGTCACTCTCGGTCGCTGTGTCTCTCTCTCACACCCCTGTGTCTCTCTCGGTCCCTGTGTCTCACTCGGTCCCTGTCTCTCTCTCTGTCCCGGTGTCTCTCTCTCGGTCCCTGTGTCTCTCTCTCGGTCCCTGTGTCTCTCTTGGTCCCTGTGTCTCTCTGTCAGTCCCTGTGTCTCTCTCTCGGTCTGTGTCTCTCTCTCGGTGCCTGTGTCTCTCTCTCGGTCCCTGTGTCTCTCTCAGTCCCTGTGTCCCCCTTGGTACCTATATTTCTCTCTCGGTCCCTGTGTGTCTCTCAGTCCCTGTGACTCGCTCTCGGTCCCTGTGTCTCTCTTGGTCCCTGTGACTCTCTCAGTCCCTGTGTCTCTCTCGGTACCTGTGTCTCTATCTCGGTCCCGGTGTCTCTCTCTCACCCCTGTGTCTCTCTCGGTCCATGTGTCTCTCTCGGTCGTTGTGTCTCACTCGGTCCCTGTGTCTCTCTCTCGGTCCCTGTGTCTCTCTCGGTCCCTGTGTCTCTCTCTCGGTCCCTGTGTCTCTCTCTCACCCCTGTGTCTCTCTCGGTCCATGTGTCTCTCTCGGTTGCTATGTCTCTCTCGGTCCCTGTGACTCGCTCAATCCCTGTGTCTCTCTCTCGGTCCCTGTGTCTCACTCGGTCCCTGTGTCTCTCTCTCGGTCCCTGTGTCTCTCTCGGTCCCTGTGTCTCTCTCTCGGTCTCTGTGTCTCTCTCTCACCCCTGTGTCTCTCTCTGTCCCGGTGTCTCTCTCGGTCCGTCTCTCTCACGGTCCCTGTCACTTTCTCAGTCCCTGTGTCTCACTCGGTCCCTGTCTCCCTCTCGGTCCCTGTGCCTCTCTCTAAGACTCTGTGTCTCTATCTTGGTCCCTGTGTCTCTCTCAGTCCCTGTGTCTCTCTCTCTCGGTCCTGGTGTCTCTCTCGGTCCCTGTGTCTCTCTCTCGGTCCCTGTGTCTCACTCTCGGTCCCTCTGTCTCTCTCGGTCCCTGTGTCTCGCTCGGTCCCTGTGTCTCTCTCTCAGTCCCTGTGTCTCTCTCTCGGTCCCTGTGTCACTCTCACGGTACCTATCTCTCGGTCTGTCCCGGTGTCTCTCTCTCGGTCACTGTGTCTCTCTCTCGGTCCCTGTGTCTCTCTTGGTCCTTGTGTCTCTCTCTCGGTCCCTATCTCTCTCTCTGTCCCGGTGTCTCTCTCTCGGTCACTGTGTCTCTCTCTCGGTCCCTGTGTCTCTCTCAGTCCGTGTCTCTCTCGGTCCCTGTGTCTCTCTCTCAGTCCCTGTGTCTCTCTGGGTCCCTGTCTCTCTCTCGGTCCCTGTGTCTCACTCTCGGTCCCTGTGTCTCTCTCGGTCCCTGTGACTCGCTCAATCCCTGTGTCTCTCTCTCGGTCCCTGTGTCTCACTCGGTCCCTGTGTCTCTCTCTCGGTCCCTGTGTCTCTCTCGGTCCCTGTGTCTCTCTCTCGGTCCCTGTGTCTCTCTCTCACCCCTGTGTCTCTCTCTGTCCCGGTGTCTCTCTCGGTCCGTCTCTCTCACGGTCCCTGTCACTTTCTCAGTCCCTGTGTCTCACTCGGTCCCTGTCTCCCTCTCGGTCCCTGTGCCTCTCTCTAAGACTCTGTGTCTCTATCTTGGTCCCTGTGTCTCTCTCAGTCCCTGTGTCTCTCTCTCTCGGTCCTGGTGTCTCTCTCGGTCCCTGTGTCTCTCTCTCGGTCCCTGTGTCTCACTCTCGGTCCCTCTGTCTCTCTCGGTCCCTGTGTCTCGCTCGGTCCCTGTGTCTCTCTCTCTCAGTCCCTGTGTCTCTCTCTCGGTCCCTGTGTCACTCTCACGGTACCTATCTCTCGGTCTGTCCCGGTGTCTCTCTCTCGGTCACTGTGTCTCTCTCTCGGTCCCTGTGTCTCTCTTGGTCCTTGTGTCTCTCTCTCGGTCCCTATCTCTCTCTCTGTCCCGGTGTCTCTCTCTCGGTCACTGTGTCTCTCTCTCGGTCCCTGTGTCTCTCTCAGTCCGTGTCTCTCTCGGTCCCTGTGTCTCTCTCTCAGTCCCTGTGTCTCTCTGGGTCCCTGTCTCTCTCTCGGTCCCTGTGTCTCACTCTCGGTCCCTGTGTCTCTCTCGGTCACTGTGTCTCTCTCTCGGTCCCTGTGTCTCTCTCAGTCCGTGTCTCTCTCGGTCCCTGTGTCTCTCTCTCAGTCCCTGTGTCTCTCTCGGTCCCTGTCTCTCTCTCGGTCCCTGTATCTCTCTCTCGGTCCCTTGGTCTCTCTCGATCCCTGTGTCTCTCTCGGTCCCGGTGTCTCTCTCGGTCCCTGTGTCTCTCTCTCAGTCCCTGTGTCTCTCTCGGTCCCAGTCTCTCTCTCGGTCCCTGTGTCTCTCTCGGTCACTGTGTCTCACTCGGTCCTTGTGTCACTCTCGGTCGCTGTGTCTCTCTCTCACACCCCTGTGTCTCTCTCGGTCCCTGTCTCTCTCTCGGTCCCTGTGTCTCTCTCGGTCACTGTGTCTCACTCGGTCCCTGTGTCACTCTCGGTCGCTGTGTCTCTCTCTCACACCCCTGTGTCTCTCTCGGTCCCTGTGTCTCACTCGGTCCCTGTCTCTCTCTCTGTCCCGGTGTCTCTCTCTCGGTCCCTGTGTCTCTCTCTCGGTCCCTGTGTCTCTCTTGGTCCCTGTGTCTCTCTGTCAGTCCCTGTGTCTCTCTCTCGGTCTGTGTCTCTCTCTCGGTGCCTGTGTCTCTCTCTCGGTCCCTGTGTCTCTCTCAGTCCCTGTGTCCCCCCTTGGTACCTATATTTCTCTCTCGGTCCCTGTGTGTCTCTCAGTCCCTGTGACTCGCTCTCGGTCCCTGTGTCTCTCTTGGTCCCTGTGACTCTCTCAGTCCCTGTGTCTCTCTCGGTACCTGTGTCTCTATCTCGGTCCCTGTGTCTCTCTCTCGGTCCCTGTGTCTCTCTCTCGGTCCCTGTGTCTCTCTCTCGGTCCCTGTGTCTCTCTCGGTCCCTGTGTCTCTCTCTCGGTCCCTGTGTCTCTCTCGGTCCCTGTGTCTCTCTCTCGGTCCCTGTGTCCCTCTCTCGGTCCCTGTGTCTCTCTCTCGGTCCCTGTGTCTCTCTCGGTCCCTGTGTCTCTCTCTCGGTCCCTGTGTCTCTCTCGGTCCCTGTGTCTCTCTCTCGGTCCCTGTGTCTCTCTCTCACCCCTGTGTCTCTCTCGGTCCATGTGTCTCTCTCGGTCGCTGTGTCTCACTCGGTCCCTGTGTCTCTCTCTCGGTCCCTGTGTCTCTCTCGGTCCCTGTGACTCGCTCAATCCCTGTGTCTCTCTCTCGGTCCCTGTGTCTCTCTCGGTCCCTGTGTCTCTCTCTCGGTCCATGTGTCTCTCTCTCACCCCTGTGTCTCTCTCGGTCCATGTGTCTCTCTCGGTTGCTATGTCTCTCTCGGTCCCTGTGACTCGCTCAATCCCTGTGTCTCTCTCTCGGTCCCTGTGTCTCACTCGGTCCCTGTGTCTCTCTCTCGGTCCCTGTGTCTCTCTCGGTCCCTGTGTCTCTCTCTCGGTCTCTGTGTCTCTCTCTCACCCCTGTGTCTCTCTCTGTCCCGGTGTCTCTCTCGGTCCGTCTCTCTCACGGTCCCTGTCACTTTCTCAGTCCCTGTGTCTCACTCGGTCCCTGTCTCCCTCTCGGTCCCTGTGCCTCTCTCTAAGACTCTGTGTCTCTATCTTGGTCCCTGTGTCTCTCTCAGTCCCTGTGTCTCTCTCTCTCGGTCCTGGTGTCTCTCTCGGTCCCTGTGTCTCTCTCTCGGTCCCTGTGTCTCACTCTCGGTCCCTCTGTCTCTCTCGGTCCCTGTGTCTCGCTCGGTCCCTGTGTCTCTCTCTCAGTCCCTGTGTCTCTCTCTCGGTCCCTGTGTCACTCTCACGGTACCTATCTCTCGGTCTGTCCCGGTGTCTCTCTCTCGGTCACTGTGTCTCTCTCTCGGTCCCTGTGTCTCTCTTGGTCCTTGTGTCTCTCTCTCGGTCCCTATCTCTCTCTCTGTCCCGGTGTCTCTCTCTCGGTCACTGTGTCTCTCTCTCTCGGTCCCTGTGTCTCTCTCAGTCCGTGTCTCTCTCGGTCCCTGTGTCTCTCTCTCAGTCCCTGTGTCTCTCTGGGTCCCTGTCTCTCTCTCGGTCCCTGTGTCTCACTCTCGGTCCCTGTGTCTCTCTCGGTCACTGTGTCTCTCTCTCGGTCCCTGTGTCTCTCTCAGTCCGTGTCTCTCTCGGTCCCTGTGTCTCTCTCTCAGTCCCTGTGTCTCTCTCGGTCCCTGTCTCTCTCTCGGTCCCTGTATCTCTCTCTCGGTCCCTTGGTCTCTCTCGGTCCCTGTGTCTCTCTCGGTCCCGGTGTCTCTCTCGGTCCCTGTGTCTCTCTCTCAGTCCCTGTGTCTCTCTCGGTCCCTGTCTCTCTCTCGGTCCCTGTGTCTCTCTCGGTCACTGTGTCTCACTCGGTCCCTGTGTCACTCTCGGTCGCTGTGTCTCTCTCTCACACCCCTGTTTCTCTCTCGGTCCCTTTCTCTCTCTCGGTCCCTGTGTCTCTCTCGGTCACTGTGTCTCACTCGGTCCCTGTGTCACTCTCGGTCGCTGTGTCTCTCTCTCACACCCCTGTGTCTCTCTCGGTCCCTGTGTCTCACTCGGTCCCTGTCTCTCTCTCTGTCCCGGTGTCTCTCTCTCCGTCCCTGTGTCTCTCTCTCGGTCCCTGTGTCTCTCTTGGTCCCTGTGTCTCTCTGTCAGTCCCTGTGTCTCTCTCTCGGTCTGTGTCTCTCTCTCGGTGCCTGTGTCTCTCTCTCGGTCCCTGTGTCTCTCTCAGTCCCTGTGTCCCCCTTGGTACCTGTATTTCTCTCTCGGTCCCTGTGTGTCTCTCAGTCCCTGTGACTCGCTCTCGGTCCCTGTGTCTCTCTTGGTCCCTGTGACTCTCTCAGTCCCTGTGTCTCTCTCGGTACCTGTGTCTCTATCTCGGTCCCTGTGTCTCTCTCTCGGTCCCTGTGTCTCTCTCTCGGTCCCTGTGTCTCTCTCTCTCGGTCCCTGTGTCTCTCTCGGTCCCTGTGTCTCTCTCTCGGTCCCTGTGTCTCTCTCGGTCCCTGTGTCTCTCTCTCGGTCCCTGTGTCCCTCTCTCGGTCCCTGTGTCTCTCTCTCGGTCCCTGTGTCTCTCTCGGTCCCTGTGTCTCTCTCTCGGTCCCTGTGTCTCTCTCGGTCCCTGTGTCTCTCTCTCGGTCCCGGTGTCTCTCTCTCACCCCTGTGTCTCTCTCGGTCCATGTGTCTCTCTCGGTCGTTGTGTCTCACTCGGTCCCTGTGTCTCTCTCTCGGTCCCTGTGTCTCTCTCGGTCCCTGTGTCTCTCTCTCGGTCCCTGTGTCTCTCTCTCACCCCTGTGTCTCTCTCGGTCCATGTGTCTCTCTCGGTCGCTGTGTCTCTCTCGGTCCCTGTGACTCGCTCAATCCCTGTGTCTCTCTCTCGGTCCCTGTGTCTCACTCGGTCCCTGTGTCTCTCTCTCGGTCCCTGTGTCTCTCTCGGTCCCTGTGTCTCTCTCTCGGTCTCTGTGTCTCTCTCTCACCCCTGTGTCTCTCTCTGTCCCGGTGTCTCTCTCGGTCCGTCTCTCTCACGGTCCCTGTCACTTTCTCAGTCCCTGTGTCTCACTCGGTCCCTGTCTCCCTCTCGGTCCCTGTGCCTCTCTCTAAGACTCTGTGTCTCTATCTTGGTCCCTGTGTCTCTCTCAGTCCCTGTGTCTCTCTCTCTCGGTCCTGGTGTCTCTCTCGGTCCCTGTGTCTCACTCTCGGTCCCTGTGTCTCTCTCTCTGTCCCTGTGTCACTCACTCGGACCCTGTTTCTCTCTCAGTCCCTGTGTCTCTCTCGGTCCCTGTGTCTCTCTCTCCATCCCTGTGTCTCTCTCTCGGTCCCTGTGTCTCTCTCTCGGTCCCTGTGTCTCTCTCTCACCCCTGTGTCTCTCTCGGTCCCGATGTCTCTCTCGGTCCCTGTGTCTCTCTCTCGGTCCCTGTGTCTCTCTCTGGCGCCCTGTCTCTCTCTCGGTCTCTGTGTCTCTCTCTTGGTCACTGTATCTCTCTGTCGGTCCCTGTATCTCTCTCTCGGTCCCTGTCTCTCTCTCTCGGTCACGGTGTCTCTCTTGGTCCCTGTGTCTCTCTCTTGGTCCCTGTGTCTCACTCGGTCCCCGTATTTCTCACTCGGTACCTGTGTCTCTCTCTCGCTCCCTGTCTCTCTCTTGGTCCCTGTGTCTCACTCAGTCCCTCTGTCTCTCACTCGGTCCCCTGTCTCTCTCTTGGTCCCTGTGTCTCACTCGATCCCTGTCTCTCTCTCTCAGATTCAGTGTCTCTGTCGGTCCCTGTGTCTCTCTCTCGGTCCCTGTGACTCTCTAGGTCCCTGTGTCTCTCTCTAGGTCCTTGTGTCTCTCTCGGTCCCTGTGTCTCTCTCTCTCGGTCCCTGTGTCTCTCTCAGTCCGTGTCTCTCTCGGTCCCTGTGTCTCTCTCTCGGTCCCTATGTCTCTCTCGGTCACTGTGTCTCTCTCTCGGTCCCTGTGTCTCACTCTCGGTCCCTGTGTCTCTCTCGGTCCCTGTGTCTCTCTCGGTCCCAGTGTCGCTCTCAGTCCCTCTGTCTCTCTCTCGCTCCCTGTCTCTCTCTCAGTCCCTGTCACTCTCTCGGTCCCTGTGCCTCTCTCTAAGACCCTGTGTCTCTCTCCCCGCCCTTGTGTCTCTCTCAGTCCCGGTATCTCTCTCGGTCCCTGTGTCTCTCTCGGTCCCTGTGTCTCACTCTCGGTCCCTGTGTCTCTCTCGGTCACTGTGTCTCTCTCTCGGTCCCTGTGTCTCTCTCAGTCCATGTCTCTCTCGTTCCCTGTGTCTCTCTCTCGGTCCCTATGTCTCTCTCGGTCACTGTGTCTCTCTCTCGGTCCCTGTGTCTCACTCTCGGTCCCTGTGTCTCTCTCGGTCCCTGTGTCTCTCTCGGTCCCTGTGTCTCTCTCTCAGTCCCTGTGTCTCTCTCTCGGTCCCTGTGTCTCTCTCACGGTACCTATCTCTCTCTCTGTCCCGGTGTCTCTCTCTCGGTCACTGTGTCTCTCTCTCGGTCCCTGTGTCTCTTTTGGTCCTTGTGTCTCTCTCTCGGTCCCTATCTCTCTCTCTGTCCCGGTGTCTCTCTCTCGGTCACTGTGTCTCTCTCTCGGTCCCTGTATCTCTCTCTCAGTCCCTGTGTCTCACTCGGTCCCTGTCTCCCTCTCGGTCCCTGTGCCTCTCTCTAAGACTCTGTGTCTCTATCTTGGTCCCTGTGTCTCTCTCAGTCCCTGTGTCTCTCTCTCTCGGTCCTGGTGACACAGTGAGCACGTGA